>OX336377.1:7369225-7941685 GCA_946902895.1 Fragum fragum
CAAAATGGTGTTAAACCTCATTTTTGTAACCCTTTCCAAAACATTTTACCAGCAGTTTCTCCTTTTCCTATATTATTTTCTATAGAGATGTTTCTTCAATGAATAAAAATGTGTGATCATGTGGTAATTGGTTGATAGTAACAGAAAATAAGTCTCGAAACTGTTGATACATAGTGACTTTTTGTTTGTGAGAAATACAGAAAAATCCACACCAGGCAATGTTTCTGCAGGCCAAAATAGAACTTGATCCACTCAATGTTAGCCATAAAAAGCTCAATTCCCCTGGTGATTTACGAGAGCAAAGCTTTTATCTATTCTGGCACAATTGGATTACATGTGACTGGCCCAATGACATGTTTTTCCATCAGAGCCAGAATTCTTGTTTCTAAACAATATGGTAATCAGAATCCTGAATGAGATGAAAACGCTTTATGGAAATATTTATGTTGGAAATCAAACAAGGGCATCATGCTGCCTACAAATGCCTGATGTTGGCTGTTAGGTACTTGTAAAAGCTGTTTGTCATGAAAAACCCTAGTCAAAAAGGGGGGGGATGCATTTTGAGTTGATATTGATAGGAAAGGTTGCTCTTTTCACCTATCACCACACAGCAAAATTTCAAGTTGATGGAATTTTACATTTTTTTTTCATCTTTTTTTATATAAAACATTGTGGATAATGAAGAAATTGCTTAATACAAACAATTTCTTCATTTTCCACAATATTTTCCGAAACCTTTTTCTTGAGGGGGGTAAAAAGGAGGGCTTGTGTGGGAATGGTTTAATTGTGAACATATGTTCCAAGTTTCAAATGAATGATTTCAGTAATACCAGAGATATAACAAAATGTCAAAATATTTGAAAGTCCAAAATAGAAACAACAAGGCTAGGGTTATACCTTTGCTTTTGGACAAAAATAGCTAAGCTAAAAACAGTTTCTATTCCACAGAAGTATTCTGTCTTTCAACCCTTTCCTGTTTCTCAAAATTTTAGACTGGCCAAATTTGAAAGATGTTGCAGACTACAATTGAAAGTGAGTGCAATTTGAAACGAAACCATTCTATGTGGTAGAAAATATTGTGATAAAAGAAGAAATTGCTTGTATAAAGCAATTTTTTCTTTTATCACAATATTTTCTGAAGTATAAAATTGCATGGACATAATAACCAGTGATTATACAGGAAAGGAAAGTAAAAATTAAATAGGAAATGCTTTCTAAGACATTGAATCAGAAACACCACATTTCAAAAGTTTTATGGGTGTGGCCATAGCCCAGAGGTAGCACATAGGACTCCTAGTCAGGGGGTCCTGGGTTCAATCTGTGACAGACCCTTAAATAACAGATAGAGCATGGTCTTCAGCATTTGATTTATAACTTTAACAAAATATCAAAGAATTCTAACCTTTAGATTAAAAGAAACTAAAGACAAACTAACTTTTACATTAAACCCCCCTTTTCCTTGATGCAGCCTTAAATTGAGAAATGGAGTAAAAGGTATCTTGAAAATATTAAAAGGAGTTCATATACAAAGCTTCGTCCAGTTGTTGTTACAAGCAATTTCTTCTTTTTCCACATTATTTTCTCAAGTATCAAATCACAGTGATGTATATTCCCAGGTTTGTACAGGAAAGGGTTAAGGCCCTTTTTTCCTATGACACATTTTTCATTGGTAAATTATGAATAACAATTTTTTTTCATTAAGTCCCCCTTTTCCATGATGCAGCCTTAAATTGAGAAAAGGAAAAGAGATCATCTGCAACCTATTCCAAGGAGTTCATAAATGAAATTCCATCCAATTTGGTCCTAGGGTTATTGAGAAATGGCTTCCGACTGGAGGAAGGATGGACAGACGCACAGCATGGCGACCATTATGCTTCCTTGAAAAATCTTTTGGAGATCTGAAAAAGTAGAAAACAATGATGTCTAGCATTTTTTTGCTTTTCTAATCTTTGTTTTGCGATTATTTCTGTAAAAAACTGATTCATCTGTAACCTGTATGCTTTATCAGAGCCTGAATTCTTGTTTCTTTACAATATGGTAATCAGACTAGGAAATGAGACAAAAATGCTTTATCCATGGAAACATTTATATAGGCAATCAAAAATGTTGCACACTTTCCCAGGGAGGACTTTTCCAAATGAAATTTGCATAACAATATTGTTTATACTCCCATATGAAATGTAATTCGTTCACACTTAACATTTTCATTTGTATTTTTTTTTTTTTTTTTTTGGTGCACAACCCAAAATTGGTTTACAGAAACTAATTTCTCCTTCGTTGACAGATTAAGTTGTTGAAATTTCTACAATTTTTATGACTTTACCATACACTTAAGCTAAATTGCATAGCTTTACTATCACCCATGCATCATCAAAAATATTCAGCAGGTTTAATTTACTCTCTAGCCGCAGGTCTTTTTATAAATTGAAGTATTAGAAAGACTATGATATCTATTAACCTATACTCTCACTGGAAAGGGCTTTTGATATTAGTAATTTTTTTACCTAAGGTATCTCACAGAAAATAATTAATCTGTCTGAAGTAAAATTATACCTGATAAGAGTAATTGTAAAACACCTGTAAACATTGTTACAAAAATACCCAAGTTTCTTCTTAATTGGTAACTTATACCTACTCTATTGTAATGATCGTAAAAACATTTTTGTCACTACCTGGGGTAAAAACACCTTGAAAAGGGGGCTGTTACATTATAATTATTTTTGACAACCAATCTTCAATATGATTCACTTGCTGTCTATAGATGCAATATCATCAGTAAACAGTTATTGATACTAGTATTGACAGTGTGTGAGTGATACTGAAGATCTACTATTATGAGTAGATGTGCCAGTAGAAGCAAGTTTTTGATAGCTCCAAATTCATGGGTCAATTTCATATGTAGATACTGAAGAAAGTATGTTATTGTGCATGTTATTAAGATAGCAACCTGATGACGTCATCAAAAATTTTGTACCACCGAGATGACATTCAGCAGTGAGAAAATAAAGAAAGAGTGACTAAATTTATCAAAACAATGAGTATAATATTTATCCTTTTGATAATTTCACGTGTTTTTCTGTGAATTGTTATCAAATGACAAAACATCAAGGAATCTGAATAATCCAACAGAAAACTAAGACTCTTTGCTATTTAACCCATTCTCACACAATCCCACTTTTTCACACACCGTAAAAAAATGTAAAATGAAAACAAGGTTGATTGAATAATTGAACATGGTTTAGTGCCATTTATATCAGATTTTAGTCATATTGCTGGGACTGGAGCACCTAACAATGGATTCCTGGTATTTCTCACACCAGTACTACCACTATATCATTTCCAAGCTCCAAGGTACTCATCAACATAGGTTTACAAAATTTTGCAATGCAATAATGGGTTAAACAATGTTAAAATCACACACAACAAACAAATTCAGAAAGATAAGAGTCTGTCTCAGACAATCTTAAGAATGTGTAGATCTATAACAGATATTGAACATCAAAAGTCATCCTTGTAGAACTACACAAGGAATTGTAACAGAACAGTCTGGCTTCCAGACAGTATTATGTCTTTCTTGTCTTAAGGCTTCCAGTCTTCACAATCAATATCTTGTCCTTTTTCTTCCTTGATAAATCAGATTGAAAAAAAAAATACATATATATAATCTTTGTATTTTTCATTTTGTTGGAGTACCTGAATCACTCAACCAAACTGGATTTACTGAATGAAGAAGCATATATTGCTGTTTTTAAATACAAGGGATCCAACTCATTTACAAAAGTTTTTTCATTCAAGAAAACTTACCTCCCTTGCATTAACTTCCCAGTCTATAAGTTGTAATTATTTCCCTTTAATAAACCTAAAATTAAAATAAGGCCCACCTAAGTCCATAATTTTCAATGTAACAAATGCAAAGGTCAACCAAGGAAAATTGAAGTAAAATTTGGTTGAAATCGGCTTGATACTTTCCAAAGATGTTCAACTGTTAATATAAACAATTGCAAATACCTAAAATGCCCTGCCCATTATATCTTTTTTTTTTCAATGAGTAAAAATTTCTCAAGGAATTTGATACAAAATAAAATCAGTTGTTCCTAAGAAATCCAGCCTAAAGTTTCTAAGAAGGTTTCTAAAGTAAAGTTAAGGAACCCAAACACTGAAAGACCCACACAAGGATGGATCAACAACAATTTGATGTCTGCAAAGCTTGCTAAGGAAATGATGAAGCATGAACCATCTATAGTTTTTTTTTTATTCAAATAAGAGTAATTAGGTCAAACAAGATCAAACATGATGATGAGTACATGATTATTGAGATTTTATGCAAAATTTAAATCATTGCACTGGTTTTGCAAGTCTGAGACTAAGAAATAAGCATTCATTACACTCTAAAAAATACCTTAAGGGAATCCCAAATGCACCCTATCAGGACACACTACAGAAAAAGAATTGCAGACTGTTTTAACACATTTATACACAATCATTCAATCCTGCCATGTTACGCCTCTGAGGACAAGAATGTAGAATTGTTATATGCATTTTCTTTATTTTCCTGATTGGCTTCTTTCATGAAGGACAGAGAAATCTAAAATTCAATCAGCTAGAAAATATTGTATGCAAGTTCTTTGAATTTAGACCAGACCAAATTTTTTGTGTGGTAATGGGTTAACACAGTATTCAACTTTTTTCTGAAAATGAGCCCCCCCCTCCCCCCCCCCCGTTAACACCAGAACTGTGATTCTGCTGTTTTTGATCTGTCTTGATATCAGAGACTGCTTGACTTATAGCAAGGATATCCTTCTGGCTTTGACTGTAGAGACCCTGGAACCCCTTTTATTGGCACCAGACTAAAACCCTAATTGCATTCCATTGTTGTTGAAAAATATCAAAATTTTCTTAAACAGAAAAATGCAAATACACAAGACATAGGATCTTGAAGTTCCATGTACTGTCAAATACAAATGTTTTTATTCTGTCATGTCTTTGTCCACATTCCATACATATAAATTTTATGTGTGTGTAGTATCAAAATTTACATTTTACCTAGGAAAAACGAGCTAAAACATGTTGCTTTTAAACAATAAGCTTAGAAACAATTAATAAGCCATATTCAGCTAACACTATTACTTTCATTTAGTTCTTAAATTCTGGTCATAACCTTTGATTTGATTTAGTTAAACTATGCTGTGAATTTCTAAAACATTTTTTTCATTCTTTTTTCCTTCTTTTTCAAACATTACAGCAAAATGTTAGACTGGTCCAAATTGAAAGATGTTGCAAACAACAATTTCAAGTTGATGAATTCTAAAGCCCTTTTCTTTTAGGGTGGTAAACATTATAGAAAATGAAGAAATAGCTTAGTTTAACTGTTTTCCATAGCTGTTTTCTTGAGGTACGTCCAAACGTGTAACTGTGTGGGTAACGATCAAATGGCTCTCCCTCTAACTACAGTTTTGAGGTCATATCTGTAACATAATGAACTAATCCAGTTTCCTTAAGCATGATGCTATGTTTGCCACTCCCCCTATCAGTTCCAATAATGCCCTTTAAACAGCTGATAAGCCTAAATTGGCTTCTGCTGGTAATTGGGTATGAAATTAACAGCACAAGTCACTGGCATTAAAACCCAATTAACTCTCAGACTTAATAGAGTGTTGCTAATCTTTGACCTATATATGACTCTACTGTTGCAGCTGGTCTGATTATCATCCCCTATTTTAGCTAACAGACTTAACCCATTCTCACTGACGACAAAATTTTTTGATATGTCCAAATTTAAAGAATTTCAAAATTTTTGATTGGTCCAAATTTCAAAGAATTTCAAAATGGCAATTTCTGATTGATAAAATCTTAAATATCTCTGCCTCTTTGGACAGAAAAATGAAGAAATTGCTTGTCATGAACATTTTTACCTTTAAAGTCTTGGTGGGTGTAAAAAGGGGACGTTGTGGAAATAAGTTAATCAGTAAGTATTTTAACTCTTGTCATGCTAAATAAAAACCTTTTCAAAATAGCAATAAAAAATCAAAGGCCAGGAAGCACTGGATGGCTAGTTGGAGCTCTTTATTCATTTTGAAAATGAAATTTCTTTAACAAACCTGACTCAAAAGGTCAAGCAGGTGGTGTAGACATAGATCAAACCGCACTTAAGTGCAGGCTGATCGTTTTCTATACCTCCTGCCAAAACAGGAATATTTTGGGTTCAGCAAGACAAGAGTTAAGGAAGCCTAAAACTAAAGACTCTCATTCCAAAAATTAGAATAGGCAGAGGGCAATCATATGCTTAAGTTTTCCTATGTCATGCTAATACCGGACTTTTCCTGTTTTGGAAGGTGGCATAGAATTTGAAGACAAGTCGACAATTTCTGATTTATAGAATCTTAACCCATTCTAACTCAATCCCTCCTTTTAACGCCCCTCAAGAAAAAAGCATTGGAAAACATTGTGGAAAATGAAGAATTTGCTTGTAAATTGAAATTTCTTCATTATCCACAATGTTTTCTATCCAAAAAGACGAAAAAATTCAAAATTCCATCAACTTGAAATTGTCGTCTGCAGCTTCTTTTAATTTGGATCAGTCTAAAATTTTGCTGTGTTGGAATGGGTTAAATATCTCAATGTAAGAAATGAAGAATTTACTTGTAACAGGCAATATCTACTTTTTTCACATTTTTTTCCCCCGAGTCTTTTCTTTGTCGAAGGTCTTAAAAAGGTGGTATTATGTGCAAATGGCTCATTCACTAAGCCCTGAAATTGAAGCCTCTTGAACCCTTATATCTCTCAAAGATAAGAATAGTCAGAGAGTAATCATATGCTAAAGTTTTCCCATGTCATGCTGAAACCAAAATGTTCCTCTTTTGGCAGGAAGCATTGACAGTGATCACCATGTATCTACTCTACACCATCTGTTTTTCCCTTTCAAGAAATAATAATAACAACAATAAAGACTTTATTCCATAATTATTTATGAAACAAGATGTGTTTGTGAAACACTATGTCCCTGAAACGGGAATTCTTTAGAAACGGGTAAAGGGTTAAAATTTTGACCTTGACCTTGATGAAATGACCTTCCCCAGTTGCCCCTTGTTGAGACCTATCTACATACCAAATATTAGCATTGTAACTTAATTAGGGATGAAGTTAAAGGAAAATGTTTAGTTTGCAGGTAAAGTTTTTGAGTAAAAATTTAGGGAAAAGGGTTAAAATTTTTACCTTGACCTTGATGAAATGACCTTCCCCAGTTGCACCATGTTGAGACCTATCTACATACCAAATATTAGCATTGTAACTTAATCAGGGTTGAAGTTATAGGAAAATGTTTAGTTGGCAGGTTAAGTTTTTCAGACAGACAGACAGACGGACAGACGGACAGACAGACAGACAGACAGACAGACAGACAGATGGACATCGGTAAAACAATATGCCCCTGATCTTATCGATGCAGGGGCATAAAAATAGTGACACATTAGTTCTTCTAATGCTTTCAGCACTTTGCTACTAATGCAGTTCTGAAAAGATATTTTAATTCAGAGTGACAAGGGTTAAAATTCTATTAAAGGCTATTACTGGTATTCAGACTCCCTTTCTGTCAATTCAGTGTAACCCATTACCACACAACAAAATTTTAGACTCGTCCAACCTGAAAGATGCTGCTGACAACAGTTTCAAGTTGATGAAATTTAGTTTTTCTTTTTAATTTTGGATTGAAAGCATTGTGGATAATGAATAAATTGCTTGATACAAGCAATTTCTTCATTTTCCACAATGTTTTCTAAAGCTTTTTTCTTGATGGGCGTAAAAAGGAGGGATTGTGTGGGAATGGGTTAAGGCAAGTTAACCCTTGTCATGCTGAACAAAATCCTCTAGAAAACTGCATTAAATCAAAGAGCTGACAGTACTAGATGCAAACATTGTGGGTTTATAATTCTTTCGAAAATTTATCTTATAAACACCTGGCTTAAAAGGACAAGCAGGAGGTGTAGACAAGATCAGGCTGCATGTTATGTGCAGGGTGATCTTTGTTTTTAACTTCAGCTAAAACAGGAATGTTCTGGGTTCAGCAAGATAAGGGTTAAACAACATAAATCTATGACAAAATATTGCAGACCATCCAGTGATTACTGTAAACAGCTCTAGTCAATCATTACATGATAAATAGGCCCTTTTCAAAAAGCTAGTCCACATCAAAATTTGTAACAAATTGAGAAAGCTTCTACTGGGTCAACCAAGAATAATTTCTCAGACATCATGTCTATGATGTTTGTTGTTACAATACAGAAGAAATGTCACTGAATTAATTGGATCTGTCAAGATGTAGAAATATTTATGATTCAAGCCAATAATGACCTAACAATAAAAGACTACTTCGTATATTTTTCATTTTCATGTTGCCCTAACTTTCTTCACCAGACAAAAGAAACAAGAGGATTTCATGATTTTGTATTGAGCTTGAGGTCTAGATGCCTGTCTAAAAACATTATTTCCCTAAGCACCCCTATGTTGTTGGTGCTCATTTGAATTGTATCAATGAGACATTTCAAATCAGTGCCAACACAAAGGGTTTAAGGCAGTCGGATTCAAACTTTCCTAAATCTAAAATGAAATTAAGAGCTGTCAGTGACTGGTTATGCTCCCTGAATAAGTGCTCGATAATTAAGTATGCTTTAAATCAAGTCAAAATTTACTTAAAACGGTTTAACATGACATCTTTTGTATGTAGGTTATAATAGCATATGCTGAAGGGTTCCCAGGGTTTCGGAGAAAAAGTTTAGGACAGATTGCTGGGAGATTTGTAAAGATTTCATATCAAGCGCCTTTTAAAAGACATGTTTATTGGACATATTTTTCCAACCAGTGTTTGTCACTAGTGAATACATATAACAGTAGCTCATGCCTAGGCAAATAAAAATTTTCTTTAATGCTTATTGGTGGATAAAAAAACAAGAGCACCAACCATGGCTGACAACGCTCGGCTGCAGGTGCTGGATAATGCAAAAATTCTAAGTCGAAAGAGAGGCATTACTCTTTAATAAAACACTTTTAGAGTTATCCCCTTGATATTCTAGACAGCTCTTGTGATGGTCAATACACATGCCAAGTTTCATGAGGATAGTTTCAATAACAAAAGAGATATGACCAAGGTTAAAGTTTGTCACATCAATGCCAACGTCAAAAAGAACGACACCAAGGTGATCACAATACCTCAGGTTTTCTCTTAAACAGCCTAGCTAAAAATAATGGTAGATTATCATATCTACTGAAAAGTCTTGTCACAAGTAATAAACATATGAAATATGAATTATATCACTTACAATTGAAATATCATGGCAAATTTTAAAGTTTTAATTTCCCAACTTTGATGTTGAGAAAAATCTTGACCTTGACTAATGTCCTTGAACTTGGTACCAACAAACAGGTCTTATCACAAGCAATCCAAGAGTGAAATGTGAAGATTAAATCTCAATCCAATTAAGAGTTTTTAAGATGGAAATTATTGACCTTGACAATTTGACCTTGAATTTGACCGAGAGCCTTGTCTTAATTATCTAATGAAAGGTCTTGTCAAAAGTAATAAACATATGAAATATGAAGGTTATATTCCTTACCATTGCAAAATTGTGGCCAATTTTAAAGTTTTAATTTTTCTACCTTGAGAAATCACCTTGACTTTGACAGATGACCTTGAACTAGGTAGCAACAAAAAGATCTTTTCACAAACAATAAAAATGTGAAATATGAAGATTAAATCTCATTCCAATTAAAAGTTATGGCCAATTTAGAGTTTTTATGATAGAAATCATTGACCTTGACAATTTGACCTTGACTTTGACCAAAAACCTTGTCTTAGGTATCTACTGAAAGATCTTGTCAAAAGTGATGAACATTTGAAATATAAAGGCTATATCACTTACAATTGCATATTTATGGCCAATCTTTTCCAAATTTTACCTTGAGAAATGACCTTGACCTTGACTGGTGACCTTGAACTTGGTACCAACAGAAAGGTCTTATCACAAGCAAAGCACACATGAAATACGAAGACCCTATCTCATTCCAATTAAATGTTTTGGCCAACTTTGAGTTCTTATGAAGGAAATAATTGACCATGATGTTGGGCAAGATCCTTGCCTTAGTGTTTTAACAAGAGCCATGTCGGACACGGCCATCCCCCTCTGTAAAAACTTGATAGTAAACTGAAGCCAGTTAGGTTTAGGCTTCTTGTGCACTGCATTTCTTCTCAACGAGTTCGACAATAGCTATTATACTTTCAGAGATATGCTCAGGACAAAATCTAAATCTTAGTCTTTAAAACAACAAAGGGCAATTACTCCAAAATTATGCAAGCAAGAGTTGTGGTTCTTGTGCACTGCACTTCTCCTCAATGAGATGTATCCACCTATTCAGTTTCAAAAAGGGCAATAACTCCAAAATTATGCACTTCTCCTAAATGAGATGTATCCATCTATGAAGTTTTAAATTGATGGCAATTATACTTTCAGAGATATGCCCGGACAAAATCTTAGTCTTAAAATATCAAAGGGTCATAACTCCAAAATTATGCAAGCAAGTGTTGTGGATCTTCTGCACTGCACTTTTCCTAAATGAGATGTATCGAACTATGAAGTTTCAAGTAGATAACAGTTATACTTTCAGAGATTTGCTCCTGACAAAATGTAAGTGTTTAAAACAACAAAGGGCAATAACTCAATTATTATGCAAGCAAGGGTTGTGATTCTTATGCACTGCACTTCTCCTTTATGAGTTGTATCCACCTATGAAGTTTCAAATTGATAGCAATTATACTTTCAGAGATTTGCTCCAGAAAAAATGGAAGTTATTAAAGCTATAAAGGGGAATAACTCAAAATTCATGCAAGCAAGAGTTGTTGTTCATGTGCACGGCACTTCTCCTCAATGAGATGTATCCTACTATGAATTTTCAAATTGAAAGCAATTATACATCCATCACTCAACCTTCAGATATTACTTAACCCATTACCAGACAGCAAAATTTTAGACTGATCCAAATTAAAAGACGCAGAAGAACATTAATGTTTTCTAAAGCTTTTTTCTTGATGGGCGTAGAAAGGAGGGATAGTGTGGGAATGGGTTAAGGCAAGTAAACCCTTGTCATGCTGAACAAAATTCTTTTGAAAACTGCATTAAAATCAAAGAGCTGACAGTACTAGATGCAAACATTGTGGGTTTATAATTCTTTTGAAAATTTATCTTATAAACACCTGGCTTAAAAGGACAAGCAGGAGGTGTAGACAAGATCAAGTTTGCTGTAGAGCCTGCAAAGTTTTGACCATCAGCTGAAATTTTAGTGTTTGACCTTGAGCTTTGATCGTATACTTGAAACTATCCAATAATTCTTTCAAATGGCACATCTACTCATGATGGAGAATAAATGTGCCAATTTATTTTGAAATCCATCCATAAATGTAGGAGTAATTGCCCAGGCAAATTTGGACCGACGGACTAACAGACTAACGCACATACACCGACTTGTCATAGTGACAACTTTGTCTTGCTCTACGCAAGCAGGCTTGACAAAAACCATGCTATGCTAGCTTACAGTACTTTCAGTATTTGATTTGTCTGTGTGTCAATGTATTAGCTAGGTAGGATTTCTTGAGAGGAGCAGTTTGGAAAGATACATAGCTTTTGTTCATAATTGTTGGAATATTGATATCCTAGGTAAGTTATTGTTTGCCTATGAATAGTGATCAATTTGACCCAATAAGTTTGTTCAACCAGTTTGTTGACACTATGAGAGCAACCTGACAAACCATTTAGAAAGTCAATAAAACAATATGACTCAGACAATGAAATGACAAACAAATGGGCAATTATCATTAATCCATGCACCCACTTTAGTGCCAACCAATAGATTATTGATGAAACGATTTCATGAATAATCTATGAAAGATATAAGAGCCTATTTAACAGGCAAGCTCAATATGCTTTCATATTTCAAGGTTTGCGTAGAAAATGAACAGCACAGAAGTAATGGAAGAAGTTACGTATTTTAGTAAAGTTTTAGTATAATAATTATCCTCAGGACAATTTTCTTTCAGTTTTCTTTTGATTTAGAATAGCAGTTAAAATTACCCTTCCATTTAACCCATTCCGACACAGTGGAATTTTAGACTGGTCCAAATTGAAAGGAGCTGCAGACGACAATTTCAAGTTGATGGAATTTTACATTTTTTGTTGTTTTGGATAGAAAACATTGTGGATAATGAAGAAATTGCTTGATCCAAGCAATTTCTTCATTTTCCACAATGTTTTCCAAAGCTTTTTTGTTGAGGGGCGTAAAAAGGAGGGATTGAGTGGGAATGGGTTAAAGACATTAGAAATATTTGTATATTGACATATTGAATACCAGCATTAATTAACCCATTCCGTTGTGATCCTGTTATTTGACGCTCCTTAAGAAAAAAGCTGTGGAAAACATTATGGAAAATGTAGACATTTCTTATAACAAGCAATTTCTTCATTTTCCACAATATTCTCTACCAACAAAGACTTTCAGAATTTCATAAACTTGAAATTGTTGTCATCAACTTTTTTCAATTTGGAACAGTCTAAATTTTGTCGGTTGGTAATAGGTTAACTGACATTGGGTTAGGGTTTAGACAATCAGGCAGTGTAGGTATAAATCAGACTAATCTCATTCAAAGCACTCTGCTTGATTATTTTTTATTTATCCATTAGATGCATAACTCTTGAAACTTAATGGAATTCAATTTTTACTCAATTAAAGCAGGAACAAGCCTCTGTTATGTTATGGAGAGAGTGTGTGACTATATAATACCATGTAACATTGATTAGGTATTGAGTTTGAGATGGGCAGTTACAGCTTCTACTCTATAGGTACCATTCTATAGGTATCATTTAAAGACACCTTTCACTGAAACATAGTTCTCAAGCAGGGATGGATGATATGTCTAGTTACCGCAACAGGAGAAAATGCCTCATCCAGAACACTGCACTCCTAACGCAACAAAAATTGCACAGGATCAATGCTATGAATGAGTCACTGAGTCACTCCGAGCCTGGCTGGAACTCAGTTTTCCTGTAAATATTACCAGGCCGTAAATTATATTTGTCCCTATCTTTCCTCTCAGAGCTCCCGATTGAGGGAAAGAGATTTTCATTCCAAATTTTCAACATTCGTTGTCTATCAAACCCTTTGTTGTTGGTTCTCATTATAATTGTCTCATTGAGACTATTTCAATGTCAGTATACCACAACACAAGGGTTCGAGAGAAACTATGTACCGTAATAAATAATGTTTTTCAAATCAGCTTATCCTGATCTCTTCTCTCATCGCATGGCAATCAAACAGATAACACAACTTGTCATTTGCAGCATCAATGTTATTCTGAGTTTTGTTGGGAGAAAATCTTCTCTTAGGTAGTGTGTCCAATCAATGTATGAATGTTTGTTCAACTCATACATACAACAGAACTTTTGAACAAGAGGGCCGTTGGCCCTGGGGCGCTCATCTGAGATAAAGGCTCTTTTTCTTTCAACAGTCTAATTTCATGTTAAGGTTAGGATTATGAAACAAGTGGGCCACAATAACATATAAAGACTATGAACCTGGGAATCCAAAAGTCCAAATTACAAATTCCAAGGCTTTAGTGCCGATTTGAAAGAAGGAAAAAACTCTTTCCATGGGTTATAATTTCAGAAATAAGAAAGAAGTCTGTGAACTTATGCTTCATGCCTATACCCCCCCCCCCCCCTGGGTCTGCCCCTGGAGACCCGAGGATCTTGATTTTAGCTATTTTGTAAGAGGTCAATATACTGATGCTTCATGCAAAATATCAAGGCTGTACGCCTTCTGGGTCAGGAGGAGAAGATTCTTAAAGATTATTTTGAAATTTCAATTTTGTTGCCATGGCAACCAGAGTTTATAACGGATTTCAATTCTTTTAGCTAAATTTAAGGGGGACCACCTAAGGAACATTTCTGCCAAATTGGGTTCAAATTGGCCCTGTGATTTGGGAGGAGATGTCATTTAAAAAATTGTTCTTTATTTCTATATAAACCCCACCCCCCTGGGGCTCGGCCCCTGGGGACCCGAGGATCTTGATTTTAGCTATTTTGAAAGAGGTCAATATACTGATGCTTCATGCAAAATATCAAGGCTCTACGCCTTCTGGGTCAGGAGGAGAAGATTTTTAAAGATTATTTTAAAATTTCACTTTTGTTGCCATGGCAACCAGAGTTTTTAACGGATTTCAATTCTTTTAGCTATTTTTGAAGGGGACCACCTAAGGAACATTTCTGCCAAATTTTGTTCAAATCGGCCCAGTGGTTTAGGAGGAGATGTCGTTTAAAGAAATTGTTGACGGACGACGCACGACGCACGACGGACGACGGACAAAAGACAATCACAATAGCAATTCCCTCACATTAAAGATTTTGACGCCCCTCTAGAAAGACAATTGGGAAAACCTTGAGTCAAATGAAGAAATTGCTTGTAACAAGCAATTTCTTCATTTTCCACAATCTTTTTTACTAAGAAAGTTTAAGAAAAAACTATAATTATATGAACTTTTGATTGTTGTCTACAACTCCTTTCAATTTGGACTGGTCTAAAATTTTACCATGTGGGGAATTTAAGCCACTTTCAATTTTCCATCTTCGACGTGAATTACCAAAAAGTGCACTTATTCATGAAATGCTTTCTAGCAATGGAAAGAAAGCCAAGAGACTAATAGATTAGCAGCACATAGGACACAGGTACTTGAAGTTTTCCTAACCTGGCTTTTATTTCTGTCATAAATTCAAATGACCTTCCAGACTCCCTGGAATTCTGGCAAAAATATGGTTAAAATATCTGGAAATCAAAGCATCATATTGTCAGTAGATAATTTAGATATCGTAACTACAGTTTTATTCAAGCTGTAGTTACACCAATTTGCTCCCTAAGCAAATAATGAACATTTTCCGTTGGACCTTATCCCTTATATGTGTGACCGAGGGTTGTTTTCCTGATCACGCTTAGAGTTGATTTGAGTTGGGGATTTCTCCTTTTTACGCAATGTTTATCAAACTCGCTTGGCATGAGAGTATATAGATGTAAATAAATAAGTCCAATGTTGGTTTCTATATATTTCTTTTAATCAAGTGGAACACATTTTGTTGCATGAAATTATTACAATTAGACAAGCACTGATCTACTGACAAAGTTTTAAGTTATTTCATATTTTTGTTCTATATTCTAAAGTCTAAATTAAAATCTAAAAATCTCATCCCCTTTATAATTCTGAAAAGTTGGTATATATAGGTAAGACGTTATCATAAGCACAATTAAACGCAAGATTCAAAGATTATAGAATTTGACCAATGAAAATTTGAGACATAAGAATCTACATCAAAGACAAACAAGGAAATTCTGATCAAACTTGGAATGTCAAACTTTCACACCTGATCAAAATCAATCAAAGTTTGCCTAGTCACTGATTTCAGTTAATCACTTAGCAATCAGTTTGGAAAAACAGTAAGTCAGCTCAGTCTTGACTTGAGGATTAAGATCTAATTCTCATTCTGGCATGTTCTTTTTAACTTGAAAATAATGTTTTTACTGGTTAATAACCAATCAGTAAAGGCATTTTGAAATTCTCTGAGAAGAAATTGCTTTTGTTGACAAATTTGAGACTTTTGGATTTCATACTTATTTGTGCAATTTATGCATTACAAAATGTTATGTAAGAAGGTGCAACACAAAATTTCTCTTTTTGTTGCATTGTTACACTTTCCACCTCCTTGAAAAATGATTGTCCTCAATCATATTCTAATTAAAAGAAATACAGTAACAAATCATGATTATTCATCAAAGAGTTTTTCACTCATGACCTGGCCAGGGTTTATCTATCATCATACATATATCCATCTTCTTTCATACAGTTAACAATTAACAAATACAATTACATAGATATGACATGTGTATGTATACAGAGGCAAAGCATTGACTTTCAATTTCTTATAAAATGACATGGATCTGTAAGAGAACTTGTTCAATTTAAATAAGAAAAATTGCTATTGTACGAGTATACAACATAAGGCAACATAAAGAAAGATAAATGCAATTAACAATTTTTTTTTGAATTGAAATCCTCTTAACACATACATAATGAAATCCCTTTTTTGTTGTTAAATAGGGTTGGACCTTAACACAAATACTTTTTTTATTTGTAAGCCTTGAATTTGAATTGAAAGGGCCCATGACATAAGACTAATTCGTAGCTAGTCTTGTCCATGTTACATTTAGTAACTACACACATGCAACTTAGGTTTGTATAACCTTATGGTGTGGAAGAGATTTATATGAGTACATCTTGACTGGTAAATAATCTCACACTTCATGAATAGTATTTGTACAGATGCAACTTAAGTTTTTAAACCTGGTGTGGAAAGATTAAATATTAATTATTTTGACTTGTTCTTAATCTCACACTTCATGAATAGTTTTTTGTTTATTCATTTCATTTTACATTTCTTTGGGGTACAACCGCTGTTGTGAGTAGACCATCATGAGTAATATGAAACTTGAATATAGTCTATCACTTACTGCCCCTATTATACTTAAAGTAACTGATTTCAATAAACTTTTAGTTAACACTATCAGCTACATATTTTATTTGTATGTAATATGTTTTCTTTCTTTTCTTTCTTTTTTTTTTTTTTTGATATACATATTTATATTTCATATGAAGTTTTTGAGCTACATTTCATATATGAGATTTTCTGAATTTATTCATTTATTTATTTTTTTTTTTAAATTGTATTCTAATTTTCATGACATTTTGCAACAAGCAAGGTTGAGGCAAATTGCCATGCCAACAATGTTTTGTTAAAGCTCAGATTTTCTAACAATTTTCAGTTCTTACCATTGATAATTGTCTTTATATTCTGGTAAGCTGAAATTGTCAACATTCATTGTGATCTACTGTCTCACTATGAGCATCCAAACAGTTGAAAGGAACTAACATCAAGTAAGAAGAAAAGGCTTTCTTTTTTTTATTGTTTCCTTCAATCAGACCAGAAGCTACACTTTAATATAGAAAATTTTAGTAATGAATATGTTGAATACTTAAGATGAAGATATAATTCACAGATTTTGTTTTTCAGTAAAGTTTTTTTTTTCTTTGTTTAAATTTTGTTTGTTTTAGCACTTTTAAATATTTTCCCTTGTTGATTAATTTTGGCTCTGATTCTGTACAAGAATTGTCTGACATATTTGAGTGGTGCTTGGTTGAAAGGTAACCATATTGGTTCCCGTGAATTTTGTGTGAAAACTTTGAAGTAAGTTGTTTCCAAAGGGTTATTTAAATCGCTTGTAAAGACTGCTCGGACCATTTTGGCTTCTTCCGGAGTTCCATTGTCATGAAGAGCTGTTGTAGTTTGCCACAAAGAAATGCCAGTATCTTGTAGACAATCAAAAAGTTTATTCATGTATGGCTGTAGTCTACGTTTTCTTAGAGATATGGGAAATGGGATGGAATTAGTATAAGTTGTACCTTCAAATGGAGAATGCTCAATAAGTTTTTGATTGGAAAGATCAAAAGTTTCCATGTAACCAACAACATATGGTGGATTTTCATCTCTGTTCTTGCATTCACGATAAAGTGTTGGTAAATCATCAAAGAATCTGTTTTTTTTCACCAAGGGTCGCTTTCGTTTTCTACCATTCATTGTTCTGTGTATGTGATACTCACGAATGAAGACATCTGGTATGGTGCTTGCATATTCCCAAGTGCTTGGTTTTTTGTTTTCTTTCCATTTTATTCTATAGTAGAGTGTATTGTTGCTCCGTTTTGATTGGATGATTTTGTCTATGTCATCTACTGGGAATTTTTGTGGTTTGGATGTTGTTGCATTTGGTGCAGAGTCTGGTGTTTGTTCTTGGTCTGAAGGGTCTGTTGTTGTGGTAGGTTTTGTGCCTTGTTTTGAGTGTGAGCTATTGTTTTGTGGAGTTTTATCTCCTTGATTTGGTTGTGTATGTGTATTTGGAATTGTTGATGTGTAATTTTGGTTATTTGTATCATTATTTTGCTGCGTTACTTTTGATTTCTTAATTCTTGCTTTGAATTTCATATTGAGAGGGTGTTTGCCTTTGCTCTGAGGAATTGTATTTGTTGGTGCATTTGGATCAGGAGCTGCTTGAGTATTTTGTGTGTTTTGGGGCGGTAATAGATCATCTGGTATGTGGTCTGCATTAAGTGGTTGTGTTATGTGTTCATAGCCAGGTGGTGGATTGGTGGGTCTATCGTTGGGATCAAAGTATGGTTTCAGTCTGGTGGCATTTACAAGAACTTTTACCTCTTTATTATCTCCACATCTTCTGAGCTTGTATGTGTTGTGTGGGCCAAGATAGACTATGTAGTACGGACCTACCCATTTTCTGTGGAGTTTAGGAGCCATACCCACTGGTACTTTGGTACAGTATAGCCACACTCGGTCTGCTGGCCTATACTTTGGCTCTTGGGTCCTTTTGTCATACTGCTCTTTATATTTGTCTTGGGCTTTTTTAATGTTTTCTGCTGCTATTTTTCGGGCTATTTCAAGATTTTGGAGGACATTAGAAAGATGAGCTTTAAAGTTAGCAGAAAGAGTAGATTTGGGCGTAAGAGAGGTGTCAATTGGCAGCCTCATTTCACGTCCAAAGAGCAGGAAGAATGGAGAGTGCTGAGTGGACTGAGTTGCAGGGGTCATACGATAAGCCATCATGATAGAAGGAAGAAGATCTGGCCAATCGTCCTGCTGTCCTTTACAGTAAAGACGCAAAGATTGAAGGATAACACTGTTCATACGTTCTACAGCTCCATTCAGTAATGGCCTATATGAACTTGTATAGAATCGTGTTATCTGAAATAGTTCACAGAGAGCTTTGACAAGTTTTGAAAGAAATTGTTGTCCTCTATCAGAGACAAGGACATTTGGAGCACCATACCGACAAATTACCTCCTTGAATAGTATGGCTGCTACCTCTGTGGCCTCTTGTGTATGTAGTGGAAAGGCTTCGCTCCATTTGGAATAAGAGTCCACAACAAGAAGGATATATTTGTATTTGTCCTTAGTTGTCGGTAGGCCTCCAAGAATGTCAATGTGCCATCTTTGAAAGACATCAACTACTGGCAAAGGTTGAAGTGGAGGTGGCTTACCATGCACGTCACGCTTCACCCTTTGGCATTGATCACATGATTTAATGTAAGTTTCACAATCACGAAACATTGAAGGCCAGTAGTATTTTTGTCTCAAAGCTGCATATGTGCGCTCAAAGCCCTGGTGCATACCACCTGCTAAACTGTCATGATATGACTTTAAGACGTCATCGCACAGTATTGAAGGAACACATATTTGAGTGATGATTTTCTGATCTTTTGGGATGCCTTTAGTTCTGGGTGAGTAAATATGTAGAAGAACACCATGTTCCGATAATTCATATTGATCAGATTCTGCAACTACTAGTTTTGATTGTTTTGGATCATCTGGTAACTCTTGTTGTAATTTGTATTTTATAATATCTTTGTAAAATTTATCATCTCTTTGGAGGAAAATTAAGTCTATATTAGGTTTTATAGGTAAGTTTTGTTCATTGTTTGTGTTTGTATTTACATTGTCATTATTGTTATTATTATCATTATTACTTATGTCAGTATTGTTTTGTGTCAGTGCTGTCTCAGTGCTGGTAGTGGCAGGTGCCACAGATGGATAGTGATCAGTCTCATGACTATAGATTAAAGTCACTGCTGTCAGTTGCTTAGACTGGTTGTCAGAGATCTGACAGACTGGTACAGACTCATCTGTACCCCGATCACTTTTCTCACTGTCTACGGGCTGGTAGACACGACGTGATAGTCCATCTGCATTACCATTAGCACTTGATGCCTTATGGACAATCTCGAAATTGTAACCTTGTAAGGTTAGGGCCCATCTTCCGAGACGACCTTGACAGTTCTTTATGTGTTTAAGCCACTTTACAGAAACGTTGTCTGTATACACTGTAAAGAAGTTGTTAGCAAGATAGGGTCTAAAGTGTTTAACCGCCTCTATCAGTGCTAAACCTTCCTTATCTGTAATATGCCATTTTAGTTCATGGCCATGCAATGTTCTACCGCCATATGCTATTGGATGCTCTGCTCCGTTTTTATCACATTGTGATAGAACATAACCCATAGAATGATTTGAACTGTCTGTTGCCAGTATAAAAGGGCGATCAAAATTTGGGAAAGCTAATATGGGCGGAGATGTTAGTGCTTTTTTTAATGTTTTGAATGCATTTTCACATTCTGGTGTCCACTTGAACTTAGTATCTTTCTTTAATAGTGCATTTAATGGATGTGATATTTGTGCATATGATTTTATGAATTTTCTGTAGTATGAGGTCATGCCGAGAAATGACTTTACTTGTTTGGCTGATTTTGGTGGTGGATATTCATCTATTGCTTTGGTCTTGGCGGGATTAACCTTTATGCCATTTTTCGAAATAATGTGACCTAAGTACTCAATTTCTGTAGCAGCAAACCTACATTTGGAGGGCTGAAGGGTCAAATTTGCTGATCTTAGATTAGCAAAGACCTGGGCAAGGTGGTCCAAATGGTCATCAAAGTTTCTGCTGAAAACCAAAATGTCATCAATGTAGTCAAGGGCAATTTTCCAATTAAGATTTTTTAGTACTTTAGTCATGAGATTTTGGAAAGTAATAGGTGAATTCATGAGACCAAAAGGTAGCCTAGTCCAAGAATAAACAGACTGGTGGGTAACAAATGCAGCTTTATGGGCAGTTTCAGGGTCAAGGGGAACTTGCCAAAACCCGGACTTGAGGTCAAGAACTGAGAAAACTTCTGCATTTGCATCGGCTATTGTGTCGAATACATCAGCTATATGGGGTATAGGAAAGGACATAGGTTCTGTGACCTTATTCAATTCTCGATAATCGACACAAAATCTGAATTCACCTGACTTTTTCTTAATAAGGCAAATTGGGCTATTCCAAGGGGAGTCTGACTCAGTTATGATGCCATTCTCTAGCATGTCCTTAACCTGACGCTCAGTTTCTCGTCGCATTTCAGGATTTTGTCTATATGGTGCTTTCTTAATTGGTTTAGCATTGCCTGTTTCAATTCTGTGTGAAAATAAATTTGTAAGTCCTAATTCTGAGAAGTCTTTTGCAAATGATTGTCTATTTTTACCAATAAAGATCATTAAGTTGCGTTTTTGCGTATTGGTGAGATCAGAGTCGTTAAGGTTTATTCCAAGATCTTCAGCTATTGTTATATACTCATCATCAGTTAGGTTGTTAGTTTCTACTGAGTTAAGAGTTTCAGAATTTTGAGACATTAGGGTGTCAAGATCAGATATTTGTGTTATGTTAGCATTGTAAGCACTAGTTAAGACAGAGACTCTCTTGTTACGTTTAAGAAAGATAGGTAAGGCAGTAGGGTTCATCAGGCGATAGTGTATTTTGCCATCAGTAACTCTTGAAAGACACTTGCCTCCGACAAGCTCATCTCTTACAAGAGATTGAGGCGGTTCACATAATACAACATCACCATCACAGAACTTGTTAGTTTTCAGAGGAAGAATGTATTCAGAGTGAGGAGGAATTACATGTGAACTAAAGGTCTTGCCAAAGTCAGTTATTGATTCTTCTTGTGATATTAGACAGATGTGAATAGGTTCAGAGTTGGGTTTAGAAAGAGAGATAGTATTAGAGTGAAAATTGAGCTGAATCCCTTCCTTAGCCATGAAATCCCGACCTAGAATTACAGGCTCGTGCAAGTTAGGAAAGACATGAAAGGTGTGCTCAAAAGGGAAGCCATCAAGAAGAAATGAAAGAGTTAATGTTCCTAGTACAGAATGGATCTCACCACATACACCATATACATGTGTAATTTTAGCACTTTGATATTGGGGATTATTAAATAATTTGTCTATAACATGTTTGTTAATGCATGAGATGCCTGCACCTGAATCAAACAGTGTAGAAAATTGCCTTGACTCTATTTGTATATATGCTTTGCATGTTTTGTCCAAAGATGTTACCAATGAAACTGTGGGCTTAATACTACAGCAAGATTCTGTTATTTTAGCACAATTTTGCTTTGAGCACTTCCAGGAAGCCTGTTGTTGAGTAGCCATGTTCAATAAATTATGATTAGATTAAAAAAAATTTAAAGTATGAGAAATTAGGATTTGTAAGTGAATGTAACAAATTACCGTTATGATAATATTCAAATTGTATTATTTAAGTGTGAGGAAATTTAGCATAAATGTATATTGTATATTTAAATGTAAAAGAATAAATTACTGGTTTCAGTTGAATTTGCTCTGATTAAAAGAGTAAAAGGGTAAATAGAAAGATCAACTGTTTGGATACAAACAATAAAACAATATAGCACTAAAATGTTGAAATTTCACTTACCCCTGCTTTCAGGTCATAAGGTAGCTCATCAGTTTACTGGTGAAGGTAAAACAGAATAAAATTACACTTAAGACAAATTTAAAGTCTGAATATCAAAGAATTTTATTCATTGTCCACAGAGTTGGGTTTGGATGGTCGTCTGGCACACCAGTACACAGTTGGGTTGGTTGGCTACTGGTTATGGTCTGGCACATTGGTTTGTGGTAAAGGATTGGTCCCTAGTATCGGTCCCTGGTTAATGATTAGCTCCTGGTATGGTAACGTCTAGTAAAGGGTTTTGATAGTCTCAGCATATAAGTTGGAATTGTTCACTTCTTACACTGTTTTGATTATAATGAATTCTGCTTATTTGTTTCTTATTTGTATCACACATAGTAAATGTTCAGCTTTGTATCTGTATATGTATAATAGAATCTTCAACTGGTTCACACTATTTGCACAATGTCACCAAATGCACATTTCATTCGCTATATTCCTGGATCATCTACCCCTGGATTCTGACACCACAAGAAAGCTGTGACCGAGGGTTGTTTTCCTGATCACGCTTTCTCCTTTTTACGCAATGTTTATCAAACTCGCTTGGCATGAGAGTATATAGATGTTAATAAATAAGTCCAATGTTGGTTTCTATATATTTCTTTTAATCAAGTGGAACACATTTTGTTGCATGAAATTATTACAATTAGACAAGCACTGATCTACTGACAAAGTTTTAAGTTATTTCATATTTTTGTTCTATATTCTAAAGTCTAAATTAAAATCTAAAAATCTCATCCCCTTTATAATTCTGAAAAAGTTGGTATATATAAAGGTAAGACGTTATCATAAGCCTAACCAATTAAACGCAAGATTCAAAGATTATAGAATTTGACCAATGAAAATTTGAGACATAAGAATCTACATCAAAGACAAACAAGGAAATTCTGATCAAACTTGGAATGTCAAACTTTCACACCTGATCAAAATCAATCAAAGTTTGCCTAGTCACTGATTTCAGTTAATCACTTAGCAATCAGTTTGGAAAAACAGTAAGTCAGCTCAGTCTTGACCTGAGGATTAGGATCTAATTCTCATTCTGGCATGTTCTTTTTAATTTGAAAATAATGTTTTTACTGGTTAATAACCAATCAGTAAAGGCATTTTGGAATTCTCTGAGAAGAAATTGCTTTTGTTGACAAATTTGAGACTTTTGGATTTCATACTTATTTGTGCAATTTATGCATTACAAAATGTTATGTAAGAAGGTGCAACACAAAATTTCTCTTTTTGTTGCATTGTTACAGTGACCGAGGGTTGGTTTCCTGATCACGCTTAGAGTTGATTTGAGTTGGGGAATTCTCCTTTTTACACAATGTTTATCAAACTCGCTTGGCATGAGAGTATATAGATGTAAATAATTAAGTCCAATTTTGGTTTCTATATATTTCTTTTAATCAAGTGGAACACATTTTGTTGCATGAAATTATTACAATTAGACAAGCACTGATCTACTGACAAAGTTTTAAGTTATTTCATATTTTTGTTCTATATTCTAAAGTCTAAATTAAAATCTAAAAATCTCATCATCAAAAATTCTGAAAAAGTTGGTATATATAAAGGTAAGACGTTATCATAAGCCTAACCAATTAAACGCAAGATTCAAAGATTATAGAATTTGACCAATGAAAATTTGAGACATAAGAATCTACATCAAAGACAAACAAGGAAATTCTGATCAAACTTGGAATGTCAAACTTTCACACCTGATCAAAATCAATCAAAGTTTGCCTAGTCACTGATTTCAGTTAATCACTTAGCAATCAGTTTGGAAAAACAGTAAGTCAGCTCAGTCTTGACCTGAGGATTAGGATCTAATTCTCATTCTGGCATGTTCTTTTTAATTTGAAAATAATGTTTTTACTGGTTAATAACCAATCAGTAAAGGCATTTTGGAATTCTCTGAGAAGAAATTGCTTTTGTTGACAAATTTGAGACTTTTGGATTTCATACTTATTTGTGCAATTTATGCATTACAAAATGTTATGTAAGAAGGTGCAACACAAAATTTCTCTTTTTGTTGCATTGTTACACTTTCCACCTCCTTGAAAAAAGAGAAATTTTGTGTTGCACCTTCTTACATATGTTTATAGGCAGTTACAACTGTTTTGCGCTGAACCATTGAACTGCTTGTAATAAGCATTTTCCACATTGTTTTTTTGTTAAAGTACTTCCTTTGTAGTAAAAAAGCAGGATTAAGTGGGAATGGGTTAAATTGTCCTCTTCATCTTCTTTAACCCATTCCCACATGGTAAAATTTTAGACCAGTCCAAATTCAAAAAAGATGCAGACGACAATTTCAAGTTGATGAAATCTTTAAAATCTTTGTCTTTTTGGGTAGAAAACATTGTTGATAATGAAGAAATTGCTTGTAACAAGCAATTTCTTCATTTTCAAAAATGTTTTCCAAAGCTTTCATATCGAAAGGCATCTGAAAGCGTCATTATGTGGGAATGGGTTAAATTTTGACTAGTCTTAACTTTTGACATTGGGTAAGGTAAAATCTATATATTCAAATATTACAGGAATAATTTAATGGTCAGGTGTTTAACCCTTTACAACATTATCTTTCATTGCAACACATTAAATTAACCCATTACCACCCCAAAAATATTAAGCACTTACCAGATATCAAATTTTTAGACCAGTCCAAATTGAAAGAAGTTAAAGACAACAAGTTGGGAAAATCTTTAAAATCTTCGTCTTTTGGGTTTAAAACATTGTGGATAAACAATGTTTTCCAAAGCTTTCAAACGAGGGGCATTTAAAAGCATCATTGTGTGGGAATGAGTTAAAGCAGTGTAAACCTTGTCAGAAAGGAGCATTTGCCAGTAAAATACATTCTCATAAGCCACTTGAGGGACATCTCTTGGTGACAATAGGACAAATTAATATTTGTGGGATAATGAGAGGACAAGGGAGTCAATATTGGCTAAACAAACATGTCACCTGTTAATCTGTGCTAATGATATTGGAAAACAAAACCTGTTGGTCTAACCTCAGCAACATACATTAACCCATTCCAACACAATCCAACAACCCCCAAAACACTTAAAGCAGTTTAAATTTCATCAACTAAATGGATCAATGTAAAATTTGGCTGTCAGGTAACGGATTAACCTATTGCCAGACAACTAAATTTTAGATTGGTCCAAAGTGAAAGAGCTGCCGCCATGGCGCAGTCGGCAACGCATCAGACTCCTAATCTTCAATCATGGGATGTCATGGGTTTGAACTCCAGCAGCGGCAAATATTCTTTCCAACAATTGTCTCTCACCAATGGCTAGATAATCTTACAGCTTGAGGCTAGGAAAGGGTGTAGTGGTAGTACTGGTGAGAGAAATACCAGGAATCCATTGTTAGGTGCTCCAGCCACCGCAATTGAAATACTCTTAAAAATGGTGTTAAACCCCATTCAATCAATCAATAAACCAAAGTGAAAGAATAAGGTGCGTTGTATTACAAGCATTTTTTTCATTATCCACAATGTTTCTACAAAAAAAAGACAAAGATTTTCAAAATTCCATCAACTAACTATAAATTATCAACTACAATACCTTTGAATTTGGACCAGTCTAGAATTAAAAGCCTGTTAACCCATTACCAGAAAACAAAATTTTAGACGGGTCCAAATTCAAAGGAGACGCAGACAACAATTTAAAGCTTATGAAATTTAAGATTTTTTCAATTTTTTTGGTAGAAAACATTGTATAAAATGAAGAAATTGCTTGTCAAATTTTTCATTTTACACAATGTTTTCCCAATTGTTTTTCTAGGGGGGTGTCCAGAAGTGTCACTGTGTGGGAATGGGTTAATGGGATAATTGAATCAATTACATTCTTTAATGCTATATCAAATGAAGTCTATCTCTCTGATGATAACTCATGGATTACTTATTAACACATTAGCAGAGGGAACAAGATGTGTTTGTGAAATACTATGCCCCCGAAACAGTAATTTTTTAAAAACGGGTGATTTTTATTAGAGTTTTTTTCTTTGTTTTAGGGAAAAGGGTTAAAATTTTGACCTTGACCTCGATGAAAAGACCTTCGCCTGTTGCACCTTGTTGAGACCTATCTACATACCAAATATTAGCATTGTAACTTAATCAGGGTTGAAGTTATAGGAAAATGTTTAGTTGGCAGGTTAAGTTTTGCAGACAGACAGACAGATGGACAGACGGACACTGGTAATACAATATGCCCCAGGTCTTATCGATGCGAGGGCATAAAAATTTCAAATTGAAAGTAGTTGCAGATGATAAGAACCTGATAATTTAAAGTTTATTGCTTGAAAAAATTTATTCGTTTTCAACAATGTTTTCTATTAAGAAAATTGAAAAAATGTAAAATTTCATTAACTTTAAACTGTCATTAGTAACTCCTTTCAATTAGGACCAGGCTCTAAAATTTTGTTGTCTGCACCATGGTAATGGGTTAAGAAACTAATAAGACTTACCAAGGCAAAAAAAATTGGAGGGCATCAGGCTGTAAACTTGAGGGGTAAATGACTTAGTACAAAGGATTCGAAAACCCTGAAAACTATTGACACTGGCTACTAGGGTATGTTCCTTGTTTGAAGCCATTTCTTCATTGTCAACAATGTTTTCCCAACCAGAAAGTTGTGTAAAAAAGCGGAATCGTGTGGGATGGGCCAACTCAAAATTCTAGACATCAGTCCAAGTTCAAAAAAGTTTGAGAAGACATTAAATCTTGAAAATCTTTGTCTATTGAAATTATAAACTATTGTGGAAAATGAAGAAATTGCTTTATTTCAACAATTTCTTCACTATTCACAAAGTTTTCCAATGATTTTTTTCTTAGGGCCTATCAAAACGTAAGAGTGTGTGGGGAATGGTTGAAATCCTATGAAATAAGCAAGTTTGAAGAAAAACTATGTATAAGTGACTATTGTTACAGGATCATAAGGTCTTAGAAGGACACAACCACATTCTTTGACGCCTCCCAAGAAAAAAGCTTTGGAAAACATTTTGGAAACTATGAAGAAATTTAAACCTATTTATTTTACATCAATTGGGAAACAAGTTCTTCCACATAGACTAACCCCTCTCAATTCTGCTTCCTGGAAAATGCACCAGTACTTGTGCCGAAAGTGTGGGCCAATGACAGAACCAAGATTGATAGCCGCTCCTGGGAATCAAACTCAGGACCTCTTGATCGAGAAGCCAATGCTCTACCTCTCAACGAAGGACACCACAAATGAAGAAATCACTTATTACAGGCAATATTTTCATTATCCACTTTGTATTCTATCCCAAAAGACAGGTTTTTAACCTTTGTCATGCCGATCCCTATGGAATTTTCCTGTTTTGGCAATAGCTGTGGCAAGTGTAAAGACCAAGATCAGACTGCACAGACATGCAGTCTAATCTTAGTCTACACCACCTGCTTGTTCTTTAAGTGTAGATCAAATATTTGAACACAAAGTAGATCTAAATTTGACAGAAATTCAAAATTTTGTGAAGAAAGGAAAACTATTCAACAGGACAAAGGTTAAAATTCCATCAACTAAATATTGTCGTCTGCAACTTCTTCCTATTTAGAACAGTCTAAAATTTTGACGTCTTTGTAATGGGTAAATTAGCCACCGTGATGGAGGAGTGTTTCTGTAACTATATACATGTAAATGGGTTATTTATTGATCTTTACAATGAAAGCCCCTTCTGAATCATACAAATCAATTCTGTTCCCCTTAACTCAAATAGCTCAAGGTCTGCTGTCTGGAGAAATACTGACCTAATTGTCTACTTTTTTTTCATATTATGGGCATTATTCTATCAGGCAATTCTCTGAACACTAGAACTCTTAACCTTACCCCTTGTCATGCTGAACCCATAATATTCCTGCTTTGACAGGTGGTATAGACAAAGATCAGCCTGCACATATGTGCAGTCTGATCTTAGTCTTCACCACCTGCTTGTCCCTTTTAAACCAGAATTGTTTAGAAGATAAATTTTCAAAAGAAATTTTAACCTACAATTTGTGCTTCTAGAGCTTTCAGCCCTATGATTTTGATGAAAATCTGACGAGGGTTTATAATTCAACATGACAAGGGGTAAAATAATTACTGCATTTTATACATGTATTTTCAGAATGCAAAAAATATATGATGTTCTGTGTTCTGGTAATAAGTATCCATGCAATTCTTTGTGAAGAAGCAGATACATATCTTGGATAGAAAGTCCTCTTATTTAATCCCATTCCCAAACAACAAAATTTTAGACTGGTCCAAATTGAAAGGTGTTACAGACGATAATTTCAAGTTAATTAAACTATACATTTTTGTTTTATTGAAAACATTGTGTAAAATGAAGAAATGACTTGTTACAAGCAATTTCTTCATTTTACACAATGTTTTCCCAATTGTTTTTCTTGAGGGGCATCCAAAATCGTCATTGTGTGGAAATAGGTTAATTCAATAATCATAAAATCATAATGTATTAAAATAATTTGATTGAAAACTCCTAGAATCGTTTCAACCCATTCCCACACAATCCTACCTTTCAAGAAAAGACCTAAGGAAAACAAGATTGAAAATGAAGAAATTGCATGTTACAAACAATTTCTTTATTTGCAACCTTGTTTTTTTTAACAATATAGACAATGACTTCAAAATTGAAAGTGTTGTCTGTAACTTCTTTTAATTTTAACTATTCTAAAATTTTGTGGTTTGGTAAAGGGTTGAAGCTTGTGACAGCTCCACTTTAATTCTAAACTTCAAAAATATTAACCCTTGTCATGCTGAATCCGGAATATTCCCACTTTGGCAGGAGACATAGACAAAGATCATCCTGCACATATGTGCAGTCTAATATTAGTCTACGCCTCCTGTTTGTCCTTTTGAAGTCAGAGTCGTCCTTAACTAAATATTGACCCCGACAACCAGACCTACAGAACCATTAGCCCTTTGATTTTAATACAATTTTTAACAAGAATTTTATTCAGAAGACAAGGGTTAAGAAAAGGTAAAAAGTTCCAATCTACATGAAACAAAGTCATAGTTTATGAATAGGTTATTAAAAATGCATTTTGCGAGGTTGGAGTGTATCAAATTACCTTATTAGTACAAAAACTAACCCCCTTTTGGGTGGGTATCAAGTTCACACATCAGGACAAGCTTGGTTTCTCTTGTTAACAACCCATAAGTTTTTTATCCTTCCCTTGTTAACCCATTACAACATTATCTGCCCCTTATTACAACCTTTCAAATAAAAGGATGTGGAATACTTTGTGGGAAATGAGCAAGCAATTTCTTTGTTACAATGTCCTCTACCACAAAGTGCAAGGAATTTTAAAATTGTCATCAAGTAAAAATTGTCATCTACAACTTCTTTGAATTTGGACAAGTCCAAAATATTGTCACTTGATCATGGGTTACATAATAACCAAATGAATCTTTTATCCCGTTTTATGAAATTTAGACTGGTCCAAACTGAAAGAGATTGAAGACTAGTTTGAAGGTTAGATGAAACTTAAAATGGGACCATCTTACATGGTAGAAAATTTTGTGGGTAAAGAAGAAATTGCTTGTTACAAGCAATTTGTCCTTTTTCCACAATGTTTTCTCAAGTATAAAATCTCAGGTTTGTACAGGAGAGGGTTAAACAAGAGTTCCATAGTCACAATATAGCTTTCTAAGACGGTGGCTATAGAGGTATGAGGGTTACATCTTTGGGAAACACCATGGAGAACAACTAGCCAAGACAAGAAATTTTTCATTTAGTCCCCTTTTTCTGTGACACAGCCTAAACAATATGCCCAAGGTCAGGTCACTAGGAACATTCTGTGAAAATTTCATTAAAATTCAACCATAAATATAGGAGTAAGAGCACAGAAATGAAAAAGTCTAAAAAGGCAGATGAACACACAGGCAAGTCTAGACAGGCAGATGAACAGACAGACTGACAGAATGAAACAAATATACCCCCCCCCCCCCTTCTCCATATGTGGGAGTGCAGGGGGGGGGAGGGTCACGATATGTTATATGTTTTATGCTAATAGTTCAATATTTTCAATCAAAAGTAAGATAAGAATTTCACAGAGACAAGTTATTTTTCAAATAAGGGACTCCTAAAAGCTTATACCCAAGATGTCTCAGTCTCTGGGACCTCTATTTTTTATGTTTTCCAAACTAGTTTGTCTAGTGTGCTGTAATACAGGATGATGTGGTAATAGACCTAATCTATCCTTTAGGTCAATGGAAGCCTTTTCTCACAATGTTATCTTCATATTGTGGTGCTTATATTCCTGTTCCCTGTAATTTGGTCAAGTCTTTTCATCTAGTTCTTGGTTTAATTTTCTAAGATCATTTGAATCGGTTTAGCCCAACTTTTAACAATTTTTCAGTTATATTGTGGCGGCTGGACTTTCTTACAATAGATTCCTTGTATTCCTCACACCGGTACCATTACAACCTTTCCTAGCCTACAGCTGCTATCCCACTAAGGTTTACAATTATCCACCCATTGGTGAGAGACAAATGTCAGAAAGGATATGTGCTGCTGCGAGGGATTGAACCCATGACACCCCATGATTGAAGATTTTGGCTGTAATAAGCTACCAACTGTGCCATGATGACAGCTAATTTTAAAAGAAAAATAAAAGATATTTAGTGCTTCGTAAATATTGAAATTTTACTATTTTTCAATTTTGTTCTAATTTATTACAATTAATCCATTCCAACACAGTCACTCTTTTTGAAGCATTTCAAGAAAAAAGTGTTTGAAAACACAGTGGAGAATGAAGAAATTGCTTGTTACAAGCAATTTCTTCGTTATCCACATTTTCAGACCCAAATTACCACATAAAAAGAAGAATTCTATCAACTCGAAACTGCTGTCTGCACAACCTTTGAAGTTGGACTATTCTAAAATATTGTCATTTGGATATGGGTTGTATGTGTGAAGCCCATTTCCTAATTCACCAAAGCGGTAAATTGGTCATTATAATAATTACAATATTTACAACTTAAATATCAGAAAACCAAATTAATTCCATTAATGCAAAATGTGTCTCTGAATAAATTTTTGCTTCTGGGCTTATGGAAAAATTCTAATCAAGTATTGAAATTAATTAACCCATTACCAGATGTTATCATTTGTATTTAGATCCTAATTCAAGTTGCAGACAATAATTTTAAGTTGGTGTAATTTTATTTTTGTGTGTGTGTGTCCTTTAAGGTAAAAATATTGTGGACAATGAAGAAATTGCTTGTTACAAGCAATTTCTTCAATGTCCACAATGTTTCCTAAGTTTTTTTCTTGAGGGACATAAAATAGCTTGAATGTGTGGGAATGGTATAATTTAACTCTTTCCTGTACTCTATGAATGGCCCATTACAAGATGACAAAATTTTAGATTTGTCCAAATTGAAAAGAGTTAACATTGATAATTTAAAGTTAATGAAATTTTCAAAATCTTCATCTTTTGAGATAGAAAAGTGTGTATAATGAACTAAGCAATTTCCTCATTACCCACAATGTTTTTATAAAGCTTTATTTCTTTCAGGGGGCATCTAAAAGGGTTATTGTGTGCGAAAGGGTTTATGGTGATTTTATTCTGCTTTTTCTACCATGCAAAATTTGAGTGAGGAAAATATCCTGGTAAAGTATTTATTACAAGAAATGGCTTTTCACAAACAATTTGTAACATTGTAAGAATTCAATTCTAATATTGATGTACCTAGTAGACTGTGTAGCCAGTCCCAAATACTTATATTCTATGTTTTAAAACCAATACATTGTATTTTGGAATTTGCCTTGGCAACTCCTTTAACCCATAACCACTTTGCAAAATTCTAGACTGGTCCAAATTGAAAAAAGTTGCAAACAACAATTTAACATTTGTGAAACTTTGGGTTTTTTTCAACTTTCTGGGTTGAAAACATTGTGGAAAATGAAGAAATTGCTTATTACAAGCAATTTCTTCATTTCCACAACATTTTCCCAATTGTTTTTCTTGAGGGGCGTAAGAAAGTGTCATTGTGTGGGAATGGGTTAACCCATTCCCATACAAGGACGCCTTTTGACACCCCTTTGAGAAATACAATTTGGAAAACGCAACCAGGATTTTCTTCATTTTTCTCAATGTTTTTTTACCAGAAAAATGAAAAAATCTAAAATTTCATAAACCTTAATATGACGTCTGCAACTCCTTCCAATTTGTACCAGTATAAAATTTTGTCTTCTATTAATGGGATAGCCATAAACCAATTCTAAACTAGAGCTGTCGCCCTCAAGGGCTGATGAGAATACCCCCACACCGCTAAAAAGGCTTTTCTATGAAGGAGTGGAATTTGAAGCTGTTTAATCACATGCATGTCATGGTGGATGAACATTGCCAACCCTCCACCTCTTTCTGATTTTGTGTTTGTTGCTAGAGTTGACTGATTAGGAAAGGTTGGTCAATATGAGCCTATGGTAAAGAAAACTGTGTGTGGAGATGATGACACAAAATTATATCCACGAAAAGTCAATATGAGCCTATGTTCATCCCCCGGGGGGCGGGGTCAAATTTGACCTCAGGAAATAAACCTTTTGATATTTTGTAAAGGTCAAAAAGATGATGTTACTTACCAAATTTGGTAACTCCCCTTATGGTTACTGAGTTTTGCAATTTTAAATTTTGACTACTCCCCCCCCCCCTTAAAAAGTTCAAAATGGCATAACTCTGAAACTAACGACTGGATCAAGATGAAAATTGCAGGTACACAACTTCATATGATAGGAAACAACTTGATAAAATTTCAGCAAAATTGGTCAAAAAATGTGGGAGGAGAAGAGGACACAAAATGATGTCCACGGACGGACGGACGGACGGACGGACAGACGGACAACCTGATTCCAGTATACCCCCCCCCATAACTTCATTGTGGGGGGTATAATAAGTTGATGTCAGGTTCCATTTTGGACATATTTCATTGTAACCAGTTAGGTGTGACCAGCCTCATCTCTGTACTAAACTGATGTATGGCACATCTTTCAATTTAACCCTTTCCTGTTCAAACCCGGGATTTTAGGTCACTGTGATTTTATACTTGAGAAAACATTGTTGAAAAAGGAGAAATTGCTTGTTACAAGCAATTTCTCCTCTTCCCACAATATTTTCTACCACATAGGATGGTTTAATTTCGAAATGCATACAATTTTCGTTTTCGTCAGCAACCTCTTTCAAATTGGACCAGTCTAAAATTTAAAAAAACGGGAAAGGGTTAAACCCAAAATTTGAATTTTCATCTGGAATCTCTTTGAAAAGTTATAATATCTATAAGCTGGTAATGGAGTAATAGGCTAATTAGCAACAAAGTTTAACCCATACTGCACAATCATACTCTTTGCTATATATTTATACATACAGAACATCAAAAAATAATTGTGCCAAGTTGTATTGAAATCCATCCAGAATTGAAAGAGCTATTTTTAATATTTGACCTTGAACTCTGACTCTGACCTTGGAGATATCCTAAAACCGGGAAAATGGCGTTGACTTAATATCATAAGGAATTTACGTGTGAAGTTTCATCCAATTTGGCCCAAGAGTTGAGGAGAAATCACAGTAGATGGATGGACAGACGAAGCTGGGGCTATATGCTCAGCATATATGGGCAGCAAAAAAATAAATAAAAACTATGGAAAACATTGAGGAAAAATATGAATCACTTGTTAAGATCAATTTTTCATTTTTCTGCAATGTATTTTTCCACTCCTTATAACACTTTTTTTTAAATAAATTGCTTTGTGATATATTCTCCCTAATTTTGGGTTGGTCAAAACTTTTTAATACGGTAACAACTTAACGGACAAATCATTTACAACAGTTTATAACCCTAATGGACCACAATGATAATCAGTATTGTTACCTTTATCCTTGTGATTTGTATGGTAGCAGTTGTTCCGCTCTCGACACAAACTCTTCAATTATTATTCTCCTCCAAAATTCTATCACACATGCTGTAATAATCATCTGAAAATCACACAGATTTTGTTACAATGTATTGTATAACTAAAATTTCTGAATTTGTAAAAAAAAGGAAATTCCAAAACCACAAACGGACCAATCCTAAAAAGGTAGTCACTTCCATGCTATATTGAACATAACTTCAAAGTGCACAAATACTCATGAAAATGTAATGTATATACAATGACACACACAAATTTCCCTTTCACCAGAAAAATTCAGCCTGGTATATAATTAAATTGCAGAATGTTGTGCACACACTGTTTACCAATAAATATGTACACACACTCACTCTTACAGAACCCAGTGTGTGTCTCGACGAAGACGTCAATGTGGAGTTAATCGTAACGGGAGACACTCTTTAATAAAAATCAATGAACTGTTCTGCCGTATTGATCACAGATACAAATTGCATAATACAGACCGTTTACCCTCCCATATTTACTCTTAATCTTTTTCACAAACATTGTCTTATTTTTTCTACCCTTATGTTGAAATAAAAAGGATTATTTTTGTATAACTCCTTTTTTTGCATATGTGTATTTCTACAGTACAGTTTAACAAAAAATTATGAATTAAATGGTGCAGGTGGACTTTGAGGATGCATTCTTTATAGAACTCTGCTCAGAACTTTGCCCAGAACCTGATGATACAAATCAGTGACATAAGAATATTGTGCTTTGATCCATTCCCACACAATGATGCTTTTTGACACCCCTCAAGAGAAACAATTAGAAAAACATTGTGTAAAAAGAAGAAATCCCTTGATAATGTTTTCTACCAAGAAAAGTGATTAGATTAATCTTGTGATCAAATATTTTCCTCAAAACAACAACAATAAGCAGGTAGTGTAGGCTAAGATCAGACTGCATGTCTGTGCAGGCTGATCTTAGTCAATACATCTGCCAAAGCCATTGTCAATGTAGGAATAATCCAAGATCAGCATGACAAGGATTAATAATAAATTTGGTGTACGAACAATGCAATTTGACTCATTCACTTTAGCTTTCCCTTACTGTTAAAGATTTCTGAGTATAGTATAGTGTACGTAGTATAGTCATTCTACCATACAATATAGAAACCCTGATTGTGGACAGATGTTTTTTTTTTAAGACACTGCAAAAACTGTCCTTTTACTCAACCCATTCCAAAACAATGCCCCTTTTCCACACCCCTCAAGAAAAAAAATGGGAAAACATGAAAAAGTGCCTTGCAACAAGCAATTTCTTTATTTTCCACATTGTTTTCTACCCAAAAATTTTAGAAAATATAAAAAAACATATACCATACTTTATATTGATGTCTGCAACTCCTTTAAATTATGACTAGTCCAAACTTTTGCTGTAATGGAATGGGTTAAGGTCCAAAATTGGGAAAAATCTAAAGTGTAATATATTTTCCAACCTAAATTAACACATCATCAGATGGCAAAGTTTTGGACTGGTCTTAAATCAAAGAAAATGAATACAATAATTTAAATTACCAGTATATTGAAATTTCAAAGCAAGTGTTAAATTGTGTAGAGATCATTGCGAGAAAAGGAACAATTGCTTGTTACAAGCATTTTCTCCTTTCTCAAATGTTTACCAGAGATAATTTTATTTGATGCATCAAAATGTGGGCTTGAGTGGAGATAGGTTTGTTTTACAGCAAATTTTGAGTCCAATCACAAAATACAGCAATCCATATGTTACCATCATACTTTAGATCTAATTATTGTCTGTTTCTGAATCAATATTTTGACATATGGGCTATCAAATTCACACCCTTTAACCCATTACCAGACTCAAGTCAATCCTCTTTTTTCACAAAAGCATGAAACAAGATTTCAGGAAAATTATTTATACTGGAATACTAAGATTAAAATCAAAATGACAAGTGATTTCAATTCTTTTAGCTATTTCTGAAGGAGGCAACCTTATTTTAAAAGAGGTCAATATGCACTATAGCAAGGCTCTAGGGTCAGGAAAAGAAGATTTTTTAGGATTTTTCTTAAATTTCACTTTTGTTGCCATTGCAACCAAAGTTTTGACAGATTTCAATTCTTTTAGCTATTTTTCAAAGAGGGCATTCTAAGGAACACTTTTGCCAAATTTAGTTGAAACTGAACCAGTGGTTTTGGAGGAGATGTCTTTCGAAAAAATTGTTGACGGATGCCAGAAAACAGATGACGGATGAAGGGCGATCACAACAGCTCACCTGAGCACTTTGTGCTCAGGTGAGCTAAAAATGAAAAAAAAAATGTGACCGAAATCAAATGTAAACCACTTTTCTTGATACAGAGTGTGTGTGCGAAATTTATATCAAACCAATGAAAGTTTAGCAAAAATAAAGAGCTACCTACTGACCAACTGTCCTACCAACAAACAGACTTCTAAAAAACCCCTCCCCCCCCCAACAAAATTTAGGGGGAATATAACAATATTACTGTATAACCTTTGAATCACTTGATATCATCTAACCAATTACCAGACTGCAAAATTTTAGACTGGTCGAAATTGAAAGAAGCTGCAGACAACAACTTTTAGATTTGTTCAAGTTTCCGAATAAAATACATTGTGTAAAATGAAGAAATTGCTTGTTACAAGCAATTTCTTCATTTTACACAATGTTTTCCAAATTGTTTTTCTTGAGGGGTGTCCAAAAGCGTCATTGCGTGGGAATGGGTTAATATCATCATCGAATATCATCACTAGAAACATGACACATACTGGGAAGACCTTCAGGTGTGACCTTGAACTTTGGAATATCCAACAAAACTTTAACCCTTTCTGTTTTTTTTTTTCGAAATTTTAGACTGGTCCAAATTGAAAGAGGTTGCAGATGACATTAGAAATTGGATGCAATTTGAAATGAAACTACCTTATGTCATGCAAGCATTTTCTCCCTTTTCCACAATATTTTCCCTAGTATAAAATTAAGTTAATGTAAAATCCCAGGTTTGTACAGGAAAGGGTTAACCATGATAATGGTAGTCTCCAAGGAGACCAACAGTTTACTGTACCAATTTATTATGAAATTCATTAAAAATTAACCCATTACCGGAAAACAAAATTTAAGACTGGAGGGAGTTGCAGACTACTTTAAAGTTTATAAAATTCTAGGTTTTCCTACTTTTTGGGTTGAAAATATTGTGGAAAATGAAGAAATTGCTTGTTTTAAGCAATTTCTTCATTTTTAACAATGTTTTCCCAATTGTTCTGCTTGAGGGGGCCTCAAAAAGCATTATTGTGTGGACATTGATTAATGTTGACTAATTGATTGAATGGGGTTTAACGCCGCTTTTAACAGTATGTTAGTCATATCGCGGCGGCTGGAACACCTAAAAATGGATTCCTGGTATTTCTCACACCAGTACTTCCATTGTCTCTCAACAATGGATGGATAATTGTAAACCTAAGTGGGATAGCAGCTGGAGGCTAGGAAAGGATGTAACTAATGGTAGTACTGGTGTGAGAAATACCAGGAATCCATTGTAAGGTGCTCCAGCCGCCACAATATGACTGAAAAGTGTTTAAAGCGGTGTTGAGAAAGAAAGGTAAAGAAAAATGTTAAACCATTTTGGATCAGTTTTTTTGTATTAAACTATATATCTGCATTTGTGTGTGCGAAAGTTTAGCAAAAATAAAGAGCTACAGACCTCCCAACAATCTGACTTTTATTAAAAAAAAAACCCTACAAACCCCACTTTTTGGGGGGGTATAAATTATAATTGTCTAATAAAGAAACAAAATAACTCTTACAAAATTCTTAAAGTTCCAAGTTTCTCCAGGTTAAAGTAAATATTTCAATGTGGTAAGTTACAGAAATGAAGCATAAATACATAAGTAATCTGATGACTAAGATGCTAGAAAAGACTTTGACTAATATTTTTATATGGATATACCACAGCTGTTGTTGTTTAATTTAACCCTTTCCTGTACAAAACTAGGGTTTTACATCGCTGTGTTGTTACTTGAGAAAACATTGGGGAAAAAGAAAAAATGCTTGTGACAAGCAATTTCTCCTTTTCCCACAATATTTTCTACCAAATAGGATGGTTTCCTTTCAAATCGCATTCAATTCTTAGTTTCATCTGCAACCTCTTACATAAGAAAAGGTAAACCATTCCAGGGAAAACCTTGCAAGAGAAGAAAGATAGCTTGTAAAAAGCAATTCATTCTTTTTTCTACAGTGTTTTTCTTCCCTAAAAAATGATGTTCTATTAATTTACACAATATTGATTATTCATTGTCCCCTGGCTTGTCTAAAATTCTATAATCCAGGTGAGGATTAACCCTTTCCCACATAGTCGGATTATTTTATGACCTTAAACCCATCCCCACACAGCAAAATTTTAGACTGGTCCACATTTAAAGAGATGCAGACAACAATGAAAAGTTTTATGAAATTTTAGATTTTTTCAATTTTCTGCTTAGAAAACATTGTGGAAAATGAAGGAATTGCTTGTCACAAGCAATTTCTCCACTTTTCACAATGGTTTTCCAATTGCTTTACTTGAGGGGCGTCAAAAGGTGTCACTGTGTTGGAATGGGTTTAGAAAACGGCGAAAAAAAAACATTGTGAAAAAATTAAGAAACTGCATTTAACAAGCAATGCTCCTAAGAACAAATTTTCAAAACTATAAATTGTCAACTTCAACTTTTTTCAATTTGGACCAGTCTTATTTTTCTTGTGTGGTAATGGGTTATTACTGTTTTCACAATTCATTATGTTCACCATATGGAGAAACATGCAGCCACTTGACCATGAGATTGATTTCCAATCCCCCACTCACTGCAGCACACTTTAACACTTGTTAATAGCATTTTAAGTATGCTAGTGTATTGGAATGACCACTGACTGACCAACTGTTGACCTGAAGATGGACTCAGAAACATGATTCATATGGGACCAACCTGACATTGATCTTGTAGGCATGAATCATGAATATCTAATTGGCACTGGCATTTGGAAATTTGGCCAGATAAAAGTTCCTAAGACAGGTACGTCTTTAACCAATTACCAGAAGACAAAATTTTAGACTAGTCCAAATCAAAAATGCAGACGACACATTTTGGTTTATCAACCCATTTCCACAAGATCACGTTTTTTGTGCAATTCAAGAAAAAAGTTTGGGGAAAATATTGTGGCTATGTAGAAATTACTTGTAACAAGCAATTTCTTCACTATCAAAAGATGTTTTCTACCTTTAAAGACAAAGATTAAAATTGACATTTCCTATTTCTTTGAATTTGAATCAGTCTGAAATGTTCTTGTTGAGAATGGGTTACAGAATTTTCGAATAAGTTGTCTGTTAACATATATAACGTTATTGATAATAAAGAAATTGCTTGTAACAAGCAGTTTCTTCATTTCTCACAATACTTTCCATATTGTTTTTCTCGACGGACATTCTGCCTGCTTTAAGTGACCACCGCTCGCTAAAGTGACCACATTTTATCAGAAAGGTCAAAAGAATGAAGTTAATGCAGAAAACATAATTGTTTTGCCTAAACTATATCCAATTTGTACCAACAACACTGTAACTTGAAGAGAAAAAATGCAGTAGACAGGTATTGGAACACTAGACCCCTAGCTTTAGAGCTTCTATGATTGAGCTACCTCGTCATTTTAAAGTGCAATATAGGTTTAACCAATTCCGAAACAACAAAATTTTAGACTGTTCCAAATTGAAAGAAACTGCAGACAACAAGTTTAAATGTGAGACACTTAGGCCGGCAAACACACACATGCACATACACACTCACAGTTTGATTGATTGCATGGGGTACAACACATTTTTAACAGTATTTTAGACATCACGGCTGCTGGAGTACCTAACCATGGATTCTTGATATTTCTCACAACTGTATTACCACATCCTTTTTGTGCCTCCAGCTGCTCGTCAAACATAGGTTTACGTTTATCCACCCATTGGTGGGAGACAAATGTCGGAAAGGATATTCATCACAACTGGTGATTGAGTCCGGGATCCAATGACTTTGAGTGCTACCTCTGCACTACCGCCGTAGCCTGCACACTCAGAGAAAGTAAAATATGGCTATTTATCCCATTACCAAATGAGAAATTTTAGACTTGCCAAAATTGAAAGATGTTGCAGACGACAATTTAAAGCTTATGAAATTTCGGATTTTTTCAACTTTCTTGGTAGAAAACATTGTAGAAAATGAAGAAATTGCTTGTAACAAGCAATTTCTTCAGTTTCAACAATGTTTACCAAAACTTTTTTCCTTGGGGACGTCTAAAAGTGTCATTTTGTGGGAATGGGATAAGAATGGGTCCAATGTTGTGGTCAATGGCCTCAATATGGATGAGTAATGCTGCACTAATGAATGACTGGTACTATGAAAAGCTAACTCTTTATATGGATGAACAGCTAACCCTTCACCCATTACCAGACACCAAAATTTAGACTAGTCTAAATTTACCCATTACCAAACATCAAAATTTTAGACTGGTCCAATCTCAAAGACGTTGCAGATGACAATTTTTATTTGATGAAATAAAGAAAATCTTTGAGCTTTTGGCTCGACAAAGAAGAAATTGATTGTAACAAGCAGTTATCATTTTCCACCATCTTTTCCAAAGCTTTTTCATTTTTCACAATGTTTTTCAGAGCTTTTCTCTTGAGGGTGGTAAAAGAACAACATTGTGTAGAAATGGGTACAAAAAGCTGTTCACTGCAGGGGTGTTAAAAAGTCTAATAGTTTTGGAATGGGTTAACTTATGCCATTCCCAGACAACAAAATTTTAGGCTGGTCAAAATTCAAAGAAGTTGCAGACAACAATTTTAAGTTGATGAATTCTTAAGTTTTGTCAATGGAGGTTGAAAAAAAATGTTAAGGGTGAATAAATTGCTTGTTACAAGCAATTTCTTCATTTCCCACAATGATTTCAAAAGCTGTTTGCTGGAGGCATGTGAAAAAAGTGTTGTATGGGAGTGGGTTAAGGTAAAAAAACAACCAATATTGGTGTTTTAGTTGTGCATCTAACTTTTTTCCACACAATCCCTCCTATTTATGCCAGCTTGGAAAATAATGTTGGAAATGAAGAAATTACTTGACAAGAGCAATTTCTTTCACTTTCCACACTGTTTTCTAACCACACCCCCCAACAAACAAAACAAGAGGGCCGTTGGCCCTGGGGCGCTCACCTGAGATAAAGGCTCTTTTTCTTTCAACAGTCTAATTTCAAGTTAAGGTTAGGATCATGAAACAAGTGGGCCACGATTTGACAGTGGAAACTTTTTCCATGGGTTATAATTTCAGAAATAAGAAAGAAGTCTGTGAACTTATGCTTCATGCCTATACCCCCCCCCCCCCCCTGGTCTGCCCCTGGGGACCCGAGGATCATGATTTTAGCTATTTTGTAAGAGGTCAATATACTGATGCATCATGCAAAATATCAAGGCTGTACGCCTTCTGGGTCAGGAGGAGAAGATTCTTAAAGATTATTTTGAAATTTCACTTTTGTTGCCATGGCAACCAGAGTTTTTAACGGATTTCAATTCTTTAAGCTAATTTTAAGGGGGACCACCTAAGGAACATTTCTGCAAAATTTGGTTCAAATTGGCCCTGTGAATTGGGAGGAGGTGTCATTTAAAAAATTGTTCTTTATTTCTATGTAAACCCCACCCCCTGGGGCTCCGCCCCTGGGGACCCGAGGATCATGATTTTAGCTCTTTTGAAAGAGGTCAATATACTGATGCTTCATGCAGAATATCAAGGCTCTACGCCTTCTGGGTCAGAAGGTGAAGATTTTTAAAGATTATTTTAAAATTTCACTTTTGTTGCCATGGCAACCAGAGTTTTTAACGGATTTCAATTCTTTTAGCTAATTTTAAGGGGGACCACTTAAGGAACATTTCTGCAAAATTTGGTTCAAATTGGCCCAGTGGTTTGAGAGGAGATGTCATTTAAAAAATTGTTCTTTATTTCTATATAAACCCCACCCCCCTGGGGCTCCGCCCCTGGGGACCAGAGGATCATGATTTTAGCTATTTTGAAAGAGGTCAATATACTGATGCTTCCTGTAAAATATCAAGGCTCTACGCCTTCTGGATCAGAAGGAGAAGATTTTTAAAGATTATTCTAAAATTTCACTTTTGTTGCCATGGCAACCAGAGTTTTTAACGGATTTCAATTCTTTTAGCTATTTTTGAAGGGAACCACCTAAGGAACATTTCTGCCAAATTTGGTTCAAATCGGCCCAATGGTTTGAGAGGAGATGTCATTTAAAAAATCGTTCTTTATTTCTTTATAAACCCCATCCCCCTGGGGCTCCGCCCCTGGGGACCCGAGGATCATGATTTTAGCTATTTTGAAAGAGGTCAATATACTGATGCTTCATGCAAAATATCAAGGCTCTACGCCTTCTGGGTCAGGAGGAGAAGATTTTTAAAGATTATTTTAAAATTACACTTTTGTTGCCATGGCAACAAGAGTTTTTAACGGATTTCAAGTCTTTTAGCTATTTTTGAAGGGAACCACCTAAGGAACATTTCTGCCAAATTTGGTTCAAATTGGCCCTGTGGTTTAGGAGGAGATGTCGTTTAAAGAAATTGTTGACGGACGACGCACGACGGACGGACGCCGGACAAAAGACGATCACAATAGCTCACTTGAGCACTACGTGCTCAGGTGAGCTAAAAACAGAGATATCTTAAATTCTTTCAAATTGAAAAAGTCATTTCCAACTTCTTTGACTTGGACCAGTCACTAAAATTTTGTAATCTAGTAATAGGTTAATCCTATTTGGACTGATTACTGTTTACATCCCAAATGTTTGTAATGTTGATCATTTAGTAGCTAATTGATGAATTTAAAAGCAGATAAATGTCAAATTTTCTTGAAATGCCTGCTAGACAAACAGATGAAAAGATCTGAATAGACAATGCATTAACCTGTTCCCACACAATAGGGTTTTTTGACACCCCCTGATAAAAGCAATAGAGAACAAGAGGGCCGTTGGCCCTGGGGCGCTCACCTGAGATAAAGGCTCTTTTTCTTTCAACAGTCTAATTTCATGTTAAGGTTAGGATTATGAAACAAGTGGGCCACAATTACATATAAAGACTATGAACCTGGGGATCCAAAAGTCTAAATTACAAATTCCTAGGCTTTAGTGCTGATTTGAAAGAAGGAAAAAACTTTTTCCATGGGTTATAATTTCAGAAATAAGAAAGAAGTCTGTGAACTGATGCATCATGCATACATCCCCCCCCTCCCTGGGTCTGCCCCTGGAGACCTAAGGATCATGATTTTAGCTATTTTGTAAGAGGTCAATATACTGATGCTTCATGCAAAATATCAAGGCTCTACGCCTTCTGGGTCAGGAGGAGAAGATTTTTAAAGATTATTTTAAAAACTCACTTTTGTTGCCATGGCAACAAGAGCTTTTAACGGATTTCAATTCTTTTAGCTATTTATGAAGGGGGCCACCTAAGTAACATTTCTGCCAAATTTGGTTCAAATCGGCCCAGTGGTTTGAGAGGAAATGTCATTTAAAAATTGTTCTTTATTTCTATATAAACCCAACCCCCTTGGGCTCCGCCCTTGGGGACCCGAGGATCATGATTTTAGCTATTTTGAAAGAGGTCAATATACTGATGCTTCATGCAAAATATCAAGGCTCTACGCCTTCTTGGTCAGGAGGAGAAGATTTTTAAAGATTTTTCTAAAATTTCACTTTTGTTGCCATGGCAACAAGAGTTTTTAACGGATTTCGATTCTTTTAGCTATTTTTGAAGGGGACCACCTAAGCAACATTTCTGCCAAATTTGGTTCAAATCGGCCCATTGGTTTGAGAGGTGATGTCATTTAAAAAATCATTCTTTTTTTCTATATAAACCCCACCCCCCTGGGGCTCCGCCCCTGGGGACCAGAGGATCATGATTTTAGCTATTTTGAAAGAGGTCAATATACTGATGCTTCATGCAAAATATCAAGGCTCTACGCCTTCTGGGTCAGGAGGAGAAGATTTTTAAAGATTATTTTAAAATTTCACTTTTGTTGCCATGGCAACAAGAGTTTTTAACAGATTTCTATTATTTTAGCTATTTTTGAAGGGGACCACCTAAGGAACATTTCTGCCAAATTTGGTTCAAATTGGCCCAGTGGTTTAGGAGGAGATGTTGTTTAAAGAAATTGTTGACGGACGACGCAATACGCATGACACACGACGCACGACGGACGATGGACGGACGCCGGACAAAAGGGGATCACAATAGTTCACTTGAGCACTACGTGCTCAGGTGAGCTAAAAATGTGTGTAAAGTGAGGAAATTGCATGTAAGACGCAATTTCTTCAATTTACACAGTGTTTTCTATCCAGAGAGTTGAAAAAATCCAAAATTTCAATAACTTTAAAGAGTTGTCTGCAACTTTTTTTCAATTTGGACAAGCTGTCTTAGGTAATGCGGTAATTAGTGTTACCTTTATTACTGCTCAACATCTGTACAAGACATCCGTCATCTTCTGTCAACACCCACTAGACCTACAATATACAAGTGAAGTCTGTGACCTACAAATGCGTAACTAGACAACAAGGTTTTCAACCTGTCAAATATCAAAGAAGTTGCAGAGGACATTTTCAGACTCTCTAGAATAGGACAATTAGTGCCAAACAAGGCAGAAAACATTGAGACAAGAGGAGAAATTGCTTGTTACAAGCATTTTCTCCCTTTCCCACAGTTTTTCTTTATCATATATCTTCAAGGCATCAAAAAGCATTGCTGTGTGGTAATTGGGTACAAGGTTTGCTCAACCTGTTCCAAACATGATTTAATTTTATACCAACCTTAGAAGAACCAAAAGTTGCAGTCAAACATTTCAAATAAGTGAAATTAAAAAAATAAAATTGCCTTAGGGTAGAAAACATTATGGACATTGATGAAATTGCTTGTTACAAATAGTAATTCTTCATTGTCCAAAATTTTTCTACTGAAGTGGTGTGAAAAAAACAGTATTTTGTGAGAATGACTTAACTAACCCATTACTAGACAACAAAATTTTAGACTGGATTAAATTGAAACAAGTTGCAGACAACAATTTATAGTTGATAGAATTTCAAGAGTTCTTGTCCTATAGGGTAAAAAGCATTGAGGATAATGAAGAAATTGCTTGTAGCAAGCAATTTCTTCATTTTAAACAATATTTTCCAAACTTTCTTCTAAAGAGGCGTCAATAATCTGTATTGTGTGAGAATTGGTATCAATTTGTTATTTTACTTTCATAAATGAATCACTGCCACCAATCAAAATCAATTGATAATCGGATAATCACTGATATGATGATATCCAAAACCAACATCTTCAACACCAATATAAAACCATGTTTTGTTGGTTTGGGATTCAACGGTTGTCACTACAGCTTTAACCCATCACCAAAAGATAAAATCTTAGACAGGTCCAAATTGAAAGGAGTTGACGACAACAAATTTTAGTGGATGAATTTTTTTGTTTTTTCCAATTTTGGGTTAGGAAATATTGTGGATAAAGAAGAAATTGCTTGCCATTGCTTGTCTGTCTGGACTGAGATATCAAACAAAGCAGGAGTCAACACTAACTTTGCTTCAGTGGGATCCTACAGGAATCCCTACCTATTACTTCAGGGTTTCCTCCAGATAATTAGGGATCCCTCCTTGACATACATTAACCTTTGTCATGCTGTACAAAATACCTTACAGAAATGCTGTAAAATCAAAAGGCTGCAAGGACTGATAGAACTTGTTGTTAACAAATAAATATTTCTTTTAAAAAACAATTTCATAAAAAAATCTGGCACCCAAAAACAAGCATGAGGTGTAGACCAAGATCAGACTGCACTTATGAGCAGGTTGATCTTGGTCTACACCTCCTGCCAAAAACCGGAATATTCCGGGTTCAGCATGACAAGGGTTAACTCATTCACACGCAATCCTGCCCTTCTAAGCCCAACTTGATAAAAAAAAAAGCTTCAGAAAACATTGTGGAAAATGAAGAAATTGCTTGTTACAAGCAATTTCTTCATTATCCACAATGTTTTCTACAAAAACAAGCTAACAAAAATCAGGAGCTTAGTTGTTACATTAAGATCTATTTTACTGGAGAAATATCGTAATATTGTAACAAGCAATTTCTTCTTTTTCTTCAATATATTCTCAATGATAAATTTGCAGACACATAAAAACCAGGGTTTCAATAGGAAAGGATTAAATATGGTTTGATACCACTAAGAAAAAGAAGGGTGCCTAAAATAAGGAAATAATAAGATGGCATAAGATAAGGAATTATTTTAACCCTTGTCATGCTGATCCCCGAATATTCCAGCTTTTGTAGGAGGCATGGACAAAGATCAGCCGGCACAAATGTGCAGTCTGACCTTAGTCTTCACCACCTGTTTGTCCTCATTCAGCCAGAAATGTCCATAAGATCGTTTTCCAAACTAAATATTGACCCTGACAACAAGAACTACAGTGCCACCAGTGCTTTGATTTTAATCTGTTTCTGTACACAGATTTTATTCAGCATGACAGGGTTAAAACAAAATCTTACCATAATTTTAAGGAAATCTCCATACTCCAATAATTCCATAATTGTATGTTATGTAACAATAAAGTCATCTAAAAATTTCGGAGTGTGTGTAATCCCAGAATTTTCCACTGTGAACATAAACTATGTCTGTAACAGTCTGAGACTTACACATTCACACATACTTTGTTACTAAAACTTCTCATAAAAAATATCGCAGACACAGCTGGAGTCAATTTCTGGAAAAACAAGAAACATGAGGCTCCCAATAGGTTCCAGACATGATCGAGGTCCGGAAAAATATAACATAAATCGAACCTCACATTGAGCTACAGAAGATATTGTTCAACCATTTACAAGACAATTGAATTATAGACTGGTCCAAGTTGAAAGAAGTTACATGTATACAAGTTTTTTTATTGAAGAAATCTAAAAAAATGTTTGTCTTTTAAGGTAGAAAACATTGTGGTTTATGAAGAAATTGCTTGTTACAAGCAATTGCTCGATTTATCACTATGTTTCCAATGTTTCTGTCTTTAAGGGCATCCAAAAGTGTGATTGCATTGGAATGAGTTAACAAATCAAATATATTTGGTTTCTCTCTGTTTATAAAAGGACTAGGTTGACTTGTGCTAGAGCCCCTATACAATTCATGAAATCCTGAAGTTATTTTTACTAGTGTGCCAATGAAAGTAAGATCTGGTCATGGTAGTCATTTTTATTCATTTCCTGTAAATAAAAAAGTAAGGTGAAAGAAATCTATTTAATAACAATTCTTTCTTGTATATCTATATACAATTAAGTTTGCATACAATATATATTTGAAACTGTCCCTATGATGGGAAGTTTTTTTCAAAGTACACTGGGATAATTGGTACGAAAGTAGTTCCACCCAGTTCTAACAGTCACCTCCATTCAGATTACAAAACTCTTTTAAAATGAATTTTGCCTAAAATTGAAGAACTCATGTATATTGATGAATCATCCTCTTTTGTAATGATACTGTACAAATTATTCCTAGAAAAAAATCAAGCAATTATAAGTGGCTTGGTAGTTTACTTTCAGACCACTGGTAAAAGGGCTAGGGAGTCTGTGTAAAGGTGCCTTCCATCTTAGCCTAATTACTGACTCGCTATCATTTTACCCCAGACACTAACAATTTACAAGCTAATTACTACTTTGCTAAATTACCTGCAAACAACAAGTTCAAGGTCATTAGTCAAAGGTCAATGTCAATTACCTCGGGTAACTTGATTGAGGCAGAGAGATAAATATACATATATGCTATTCTATGTCTCTGATCGAGAACTGTATGCAAAATAAGTAATTCTACAAATTCACGAAACTTTGAATGATAAGCAATATGGTTTACAAGGTCTATGCACTTCAAGTGACAAGATTTTTTCTAGCATTATTAACCCCTGTCATGCTGAACCCGGAATATTCCGGTTTTGGCAGGAGGTGTAGACCAAGATCAGCCTGCACATAAGTGCAGTCTGATCTTGGTCTACACCCCCTGCTTGTACCTTCCCACCAGAGTTAATCATGAAAATGATTTCTAAAAGAAATACTGATTATTGAGCATCAAGTTTTATCAGTGCTTTCATTCCTTTGATTTTACAGCAATTCGGTAAGGTAATTCATACAGCATGACAAGGGTTAACTAGGTATCTCATACCTGCGATAATGTAGCCAAGTCAGAAAGAGGGCTTAGATATCCAGCTATGTAGGGTATCGCAAAGCAAAAGTTCTTCAAATTTCAGTAGATCTATTTCGGTTTCCTAAAAGCAAAGTTTTGTGTCACAGCAGTGAAACAGTTACTTGTTGGTAGGTTTGAGAAATATGTTGAAAATCAACATCAAACCCCAAATATGATCACGTCATCGACGAATGAAGTTTCTTCTGCACGAAAAAACGACATCTTTATCGGATAATTCTAGTACTCGGATTAGCGATTTTTTTTAAATTTTTATCCGAATTTGGCATACACCTACCATTATAACTGTTATACACGCGCTTTTACTATCTAGATATAAAACCAGGCTATTACATATTTTTCGTTTTAGTTCAAAGGGGGAATTTTTCATTGTTTAATGAAAGCTATCCACGCCAACTCTTTGCTCTGGAGGTAGATAAATATACCCGGATATTGGTGCGTGGAGAATGGAAAGGAAGATTTAGATGCCTAATTATTTCATTGTCGTGAGGTTTCAAAAAACAATTTGGTAACAACTTAGAAAAAATGTATATACTCCATTTACAGAAGTCTTGGAACCGCTATTGTAAAGTGCTTTTGATTTGGCGTTGTTTGGCGTCAGAGGTAGACCAAAATAGGACCTATCGTAAATACAGCTTGAATAAATCTGCATTTACGGTACTTTAGTCGAGGACCGAGGATATTTAACTCATTTTAAGTATCTAACATTGAAATGCTAAAATTTCCATGCATTAAAGAGAGATTTTTAATATCTATGTGAAATTCACGGAGCGGACTTTGTTTTATGTACATGTATAACAAATAAATGTTAAAAATCGACCTTTTTATTTGGCAGGGCAATCTAAGAAGTGTTAGACCAGTGTTATCATAGATCTAGTAGATTTATTAACATTAGGAAAGGTGTTTAAAAAGTCAATTAATACGTAGCTGGAAGGTGTATGGGTGAAACTTACTCTAAAACACCAAAACATGTAGGCCTTTCTGTAAAGACCTTAAACTGATTTTGCAACGTATACATGCAGATGTTCATTTGAAGTAATGATGATATTCTAAGGTCGCAAACCAACAATTCATGTTACTAACCAAAAAGACTTAGAAACACACACTTCTCACAAATGCTGTTTGATATTTAACCCTTTCCCTTTCGTCTTTTTGGATAGAAAACATTGTGGATAATGAAGAAATTGCTTGATTCAAGCAATTTCTTCATTTTCCACAATGTTTTCAAGCACTTTTTTCTCGAGGGGCGTAAAAAGGAGGGATTGAGTTGGAATGGGTTTAGAGGTGACACTAATATAAAGTCTTTACCTTACTTTTCACACACCTCAATATGCATTCAATTTGAAATAGGAGAGCCATGTAAAGTTGATGGAATTCATAAGACTCGTGATCATTACAATACTTTTCTTTACAAACAAACAAACAAAAAACACAAAAATAGGCTTTTCATATACATAAGTTTTGACTTTATAGGCCTACAATCCATAAACCATATCCATTTGGAAAATACCACTATGGTTAGCAAGTATAAATATACACGTACAAGACAACAAAACAACAAATACATACACTCATTTACATGAAAAAGATATAATACGCTTAAATCTAGATAAAACTACTCTTAAGAAAGCTGTGCATGAATATTTCATTAAGAAATTATTTACGCAGATTGATTATGTTAAAAGTTTACCGGGAATATTGTTGGTGCTTTGAGCGAGAAGGATAACCATGAGAGCTTGATTGGATACTTTAAAATCAAGCGACTTAAAAATTGTTTATTTGAAAAAATTAATGGGCGGACGCGGAATCTGCAAACTCTGATCTTTATTCGCGGTCGTCCATGGCATGACAAATAAAATCATTCCCTTTGTCTAGAAACGAACTTTGAACTTCGTCATTTTTGGTGAGTATTTTTGTTGGTTTGGTGGCTCAAACGTTATTAATTAGTAATAAAGGCTATACGAAGCATCGCGTGGCAATGACTGCGGAAATTGCTACCACCCGAGGCGACGAAAAATCAAGCAGGAATATGTCCACAGATAGAGAATTCTCCGTCTTCGTTCTCTGTGGCTTTTCTAAATAATAGCGAATATTTGTGTATTTTCCTAATATATTTTTCTTCCAAGCGCTCACCAAGAAACAACACGCAAGTGTCATATACACCCCAATACTGATCGAAAACTTGCCACTTGGTACTGTCAAAATATCAACTTCCAAAACGAAAACGTTAATCTATAGATTGGTAGAGATTTATCTTAAACCTTGCCCTGCTGAATTAAAATCTGATATAGAATTGTTTTGAATTCAAATGACAGACAAGACTGGAAGTTCATGAGGGTCAATATTTCTTTTGAAACTTAATTATTGAAACAACTCTGTCTGGAAAGGGACAAGCAGGAGGTTTTAACCAAGATCCGTGCTTATGTGTAGGTGGATCTTTGTCTATACCTCCTGCCGAAACAGGAATACTCCAGATTTGGCATGGCATGAGATAATCTATTTACTTGGACACTTTCATTGGATTGTTGTTTTCTATGAGCAACCCCAAATTTTCTTCGAGGGTGCAGCACGACAATTTACGGCCCTGAACACCAGCATTCAATTACCGTACTCTGGGAAATTAAGCTTTAGGGAAATATTTCCACCAAATAATTATCGTTTAGAATAAAACTTAAGCTATCGTCATTCTTTGATAGACTGTGAATCTCGACATTAAAACTTAGGGCTCATGATAATAAAAACTTCTAAATCGAACTAATATTTAATTGATGTTGTGTTATAATATGAGCAAACAGCTAGCATATTTTCACTCGTCACTTTTTGACAGATTATAGAGATGCAATGTGAGAATCGCGACCATCGCTAAAAGTTAAGAATCGTTAAACACTTAGAAAAAAGTTTTTAAAGGATTGATTGGGGTTTAACGCCACTTTAAACAGTATTACGGTCACAATTGTCGCAGCGGCAGGGGCATCTAACAATGGATTCCTGGTATTTCTCACACCAGTGCTACCTTTCCTAGCCTCCATCTGCTATCCCACTTAGGTTTACGATCATCCACACATTGATGAGAGACAAGTGTCGGAAAGGATATGTGCCGCCGATGTGATCGAACCAATGACATCCCACGATTGAGGATTGGGAGTCTGATGCGCTACCGACTGCGCTATTACGGCGGCTATATTAACTAACAACTAGCATATTTTACTCGTTTCTTACGGATTAGAGCAATTAATGTGAGAATTGCCACCATCCCTTAAAGTTAGGAATTTCTAAACACTAATAAACATATTTTCAAAGGAAGATCCCATAGATATACCATATTAAGAACCCGTTCTTGACACAGAATCCATGTGTATCAATGTGTATCACCTCATATGGTAGCAAGTTCCGGAGTCATTGCTACATGGTGAGAGCTGTTGGTCGCCAGCCGACTTAGCTCTTGTTTTATGCCCCTTACTGGATATTGTGTAAACTAACGTCGTATGATAGCTCCTATCGATAGTCAGTGGTAATGTCAGCCCGATTAGCTCAGTTGGTAGAGCACTTGACTTCAAACCTCAAGATCACGGGTTCGAGCCCTGGGCTGACCATATCAACTAACAAAACTAATTGTCTTTCGGATGAGACGTTAAACCTAGGCCCCGTGTGACGATGCTATCCATCGAGCACGTTAAAGAACCAGGCGGAGCTCTCAGCAGTTTCGTCCTGTATCCTCTTGCACTATCCCCCGTAACAACTAACCGTCTTCTGGGGGCGTCGCTCATATGGGCATGTGCTACGGTAGCGACGATAAATAAACGGAAATAATCAAAAGCAAGTGGTAATATGTCTAATAGAATGGTATATAACGTACCGTAAGGAACTTAGATCACCGTTTTAAAATCAAATTAAAATTGACTTAAATCCGATGAATATTTCTATATTGACCCGTTCCCACCAAATGACACCTTTTGACGCCTCTCAAGAATACATTTTAGAAAACATTGCGTAAAATAACAAATTTCTTCATTTTGTACAATGTTTTCTACCCAGAAAGATGAAACATCAAATTCATATTGTCATCTGCAACTCCTTTCAATTTTGACCAATCTTAAATTTTGCCGTCTGGGATGATATTACACTAGTCAATGAGTTAGTGAAATAACTGTGTAAATGGGCTAAAGCGCGTGATGTAATGACGTCATTTTGAGATAATTCAATTCTTAGTTTCGTCTATCCAAAGCGAGCGACCTGTTTGGTAAAAAAATAATCATACCACCACGAACAAGCTCATTTTGAGCACGTAGCTATTTTGTAGGCTTCCTCACAAAATAGTTCCACACAGAAAAGTATCACAATTCGTAAAATACTTACTTTTTTGCTCGACGTCATTATATTATAAGAAATAAAGAGAATATCATTTGTTTTCACGGAGGTATGAAACGAAAAACCTTACCACACTTATGTATGAATCCTCTTCGCTTATTCATACAGTGTGATTATTTTGTTTCATTTCATACCTCCATGGAAAAAAAAAAAAACACACAAAAAAAACCATAACAAAACAACAACAACATCATTTCCTTCATCCCTCAAAACGACGTTTCGCAGTATCTTTCATCTGTTAAGTTCAGGATTTTATCTATTTATCGAATAAATCATATCGTATTATAAATAGAATATATAATTCGTGCTCATAAAATACAAAATTTAGCATCGGACTGGAAGTCGTCATCTAAAACAGATAAAAACTCGACAGATTCTCGTTTTGGCCTCTTTGTAAATGACCCCTTCAACCCGTTCCAACACAATTACGCTTTTTGACGCCCCTAAAGAAAACAACCGGAAAACATATTGTGTAAATATTTATTTTTTAAATCTAACCACTCAGGAAGTGGGAAAAAAATCTAAATTTTCTTTAACTTTAAATTATCGTCTGCAACTCCTGTCAAGTCGGAGCAGTCCAAAAATTTTGCCGTCTGGTAATGGGTTAGTAAATTCGGTATTTCGTTCGATATCCTCTATTTCAGCTAAAAACGGCGTTACCTTTTCGTCTATAAGATTTTTTCTCATGAAGTATAACGAAAAAATTACGTTCGGGAGGACGACCAGATGACGAGAAATTACAGAGCGGCCAATAACTATAATAACTAAAGCTTAACAAGCAACGTCCACATATTCCACATTGGCCTTTGAGTGTCGTAAAAAGCGAAATGGAGATTGTGCGAAACACTATAAAAAGGTAGAAGGGACATAATTGCTTTTCTTATTCAAAGATTATTATATTTGAGTAATTCCCCTTTAAGTATCTTAGTTCATCCTATTTAACCGTTATACCACAAGAACAGAGCAGGGTAGCATGGCCGAGCGGTCTAAGGCGCTGGTTATAGGCACCAGTCTCTTCGGAGGCGTGGGTTCGAATCCCACCGCTGCCAGAAGTTATTTTTGAAGCGAGTTCCCACCACTTGGACATAGAGCATTGATAAATCATTGCCGGGCGAATATGAAATAAATGATCTATTGAAGTTATTTTAGCGGGTTAGATCAGAAATCACCATTTTTTAGCTATCCAACTTTGACCATTTTTTAGTTATCCACCTTGACCATTCTTTAGCTATCCAACATTGATCATTTTTTAGCTGTCCAACTATTACCATTTTTAAGCTATCCGACAATTACCATTCTTTAGCTATCCGACCGTGACCATTTTTTGCAATCCAATTTTGACCATTTTTTAGCTATCCAACTATTACCATTCTTTAGCTATCCAACATTGACCATTTTTTAGCTATCCAACTTTGACCATTTTTCAGTTATCCATCTTGACCATTCTTTAGCTATCCAACATTGAGCATTTTTTAGCTATCCAACTATAACCATTCTTTAGCTATCCAACATTGATCAAGCTATCCACCTCGACCATTCTTTAGCTATCCAACATTGATCATTTTTTAGCTATCCAACTATAACCATTCTTTAGCTATCCAAAATTGATCATTCTTTAGCTATCCAACTATTACCATTCTTTAGCTTTCTAACTATTACCACTTTTTAGCTTTCCAACTATTACCATTCTTTAGCTATCAAACTGTTGCCATTTTTAGCTATCCAACTATTACCATTCTTTAGCTATCCAACTATTACCATTTTTTAGCTATCCAACTATCACCATTCTTTAGCTATCTAACTATTACCATTTTTTAGATATCCAACTATTACCATTCTTTAGCTATCCAACTGTTATCATTTTTAGCTATCCAACTATTACTATTTTTAGCTATCCAACTATTACCATTCTTTAGCTATCCAACTATTACCATTCTTTAGCTATCCAACTTTTACCATTCTTTAGCTATGCAACTATTACCATTCTTTAGCTATGCAACTATTACATTTTTTAGCTATCCAACCTTGACCATTTCCGTAGTGAACATAACTGATGGGAAGCAGAAACGAGTTGGATGGACGTGAGCTGCAAGAGCTTTCCCTCTTATAATGATTATCAACCTAGAAGCCGAGAATAGAATATGGAATACTCAAATTCCAATGAAGTTGCAGTTCACGATTCCTAATTTATGTAGAAGATTGTAAAGAGCGACGATTTAAAAAAAAATAATAAAAAATGGTTTCGTTTTATGCGACTATTTAAAAAAAATAAACAAATAAAAAAATCAGAAATCAAAAAATATCTCGTGGGAACGAGATGATTAAAAATATGCACCTACCACCTCTTTGCCATCGTATATTACTAACCGGGCTCAGTTCATTTGAGATTTGAAGAGAATATTTTTTGTTTTCGTGGATTCATACAGTGTGATTAGTTTTTTAGTTCCATACCTCCATGAAAAAACATTCTCTTCATTTCTAATAATTTAATGACGACGACATCGTGAGAGAGAGAAAGGAAAACAAAAACAAAAAACATTCTACAAATTTTGATACCTTTTTGTTTAGAAGTATTTTGTGCTGAAGCATACGAAATAGCTGCGTGATCAAAATTTTGTTCGTGGAGGTATGATTTTTTTCCCAACCAATCGGAACCCTCGATTTTGATAAACGAAACTATAAATTGAATTACATGTATTTGACGTTGATGAAATGGGGAGTATAAATCTCCGATATGTTACACCACCTATAAAACTAATCAGCGTTATTTACAATTCTCTCTTGATAAGTTGGAACTAATTCCCTCACTTTTCACCAAATAATATACACCACATTATTAGACTAATCCAAATTTAAAGGAGTTAAAGACGGCGATTCAAAGCTTGTACAAATTGATAAAAGTAGGTAAAAGAAAGGGAAGAAATGTTTTGAAAACAAACCTACTGTGGGATAGAATGACAATTTCTAATCGGAAAAAACAACAACAACAAAAAACCCCAACACAACAACAACAACAACAAAAGAGTGATAAGTCTTTACCCTAGCGAACCATACGTCGCATAAAGGCTTCTTTTCGAGATATAATTGCTGATCAGTTCAGGCACACCCTTGTCATGCTGAACCCGGAATATTCCTGTTTTGGCAGGAGGTATAGACTAAGATCAGCCTACACATACGTGCTGTCTGATCATGCTCTAAACCTAGTGTTTGGCCCTTTTAAGTAAGAGTTGTTTAAATAATCAATTTTCAAAAGAAATAATGACCCACAATAAGAATTTTCAGTACTGACAGTCCTTTGATTTCAAAGCAATTCTGTATAGGATTATAATTCATCATGAAAATGGTTCAATAATCTGAAAATTTTCAACAGACGGCCCGGACACTCCAGCCCCTTACTAAAAATGTCAAAACAACATGATTTATATATGTGCAACGTCTCATTGATGTATTACGGCGTATCAGCAGTTTATACGATAAAATAGAATTATCCCATAGACTCATATTGTGATCGGTGTCTGACTTGCAATGTCGAAAATTAGGATTCTGTCCGTTTTTCTTATTTGTGTGTTTAATAGTACGACTGCGCTAGTTCTAACGGAGCCGCCTCAATTCAACAATGAAACAGAATCACTTTTAGCACAAATGGTGAACAGTTCTCCTAATGAAGAAGAAACAAACGGTCTTTTAAACAAGACAAGAAACCCAACAAGCGACAACGAAGCTTTAATTACGAGTTCAAGAATGGCGTCCCTACCGTCAAATGCTGGGAACATTGTCCAGATTCTTTCTAACCCAGAATCGCTGTTTCAGATTTTCTCGGGGGAAAGTTTGACTCTTGCCACTGTCAGCTCGGCTTGTAGAGAGGACATGCGGATATTCATCCAAGGACTCACAAATGGGACGGAATGGGCGCTACGAAGTAAGTTAAACGTTTATTAACTCATTACCAGACCGCAAGATATTAGACTGGTCCAATTTGAAAGGAGTTACAGACGACAGTTTCAAGTTTGATTGTTTTTTTCAACTCTCTGGGTAGAAAACATTGTTGAAAATGAAGAAATTGCTTGTTACAAGTAATTTCTTCATTTTCAACAATGTTTTCTTCATTGCTTTCAAATTTCAAATGTTTAATTGTACAAACAGGCAACCGGTCCATAGACATGTATAAAAACATTTAATTTTGTTTCATTCAGAAGGAAGAGAAAACAATTGACATTTATACCCATCACATACGTATGAAATTATATACTGATTAAAGAGAGTGCATTGGGGTAGGATGGTAGGTGTTAAAAGATGACAGCATCCATTTTAGAAGATTTTACAACCATAAAATTAAAAAGATATGTCTTGAAAAAAAGTGGTATTCAGTATTAAACTTCATGTTAATGTTTTTTTTTTTTTTGGGTGCGTCAAAAACGTCATTGGACTCAAAGGACGGCCAAACTGTAGTCGTTCAGGAGAATATATATATATATGTGTGTGTATATATAATCTTTATTCCTCCAAATATGATGAAGATCGACAACTAGAAGATACATATAATTAAAAAATAAAGAACAATTCTTCACCATCACGGCATTTTCTCATACATATGAACCAGTGTCGTCAGTTCTATAAGGTAATTAAAGAAATACATATGTATATATATACATACATATATACATACATATATATATAAATATAACACCTTCTTTGCACTCTTGAGACCACATTTATGACCTATGATGTGCTTTGATGATCATGCTGTTTCCTTCGCCTGTTGTGCCACGTGAGGTAACATCTTCTTTGCCCTCTAGAGCCCCATTTATGGTTAAAATATCTTCAAACTTAGCCAGAATGTTCGTCTCCGTGATATCTAGACGAAGTTTGAATTTGGGTCAACTTGTCACTAATCACTTGATATTTGATCAGAATAATTATCCCCATAATATTAGTGTGTGCACATATGTTGCTTCGATTGGACAAAAAGATGTAGACCAAGGTCAAACTAAATGAAATAGAAATGATGTAGATCAACGTTAGCACGTATGTACAAGCTGTTTTTTTTCTATGTGTTTCCAACAATATCCTTATCCATCAAGGAATATAGACAAAGACTAGCCTGAACATAGCTGTATATCTGCTATTTGTCTCCGTTACGCCAGAGACTTTTTTTAAAGGAAAACTTGACGCACAAGAAGTGCTACAAGGGCTTTCAGTCCTTCTATTTTAATGCAAATTTGAAACGGTTTTCATGGCAGGGATTATTTGACTTTGGTTCGCAATTGTTTTGAAATTGCACGATTTCACTCTATGTTTTCCAGTGATTGATGCCATGGGAAAGCCGAATGCTAATTTAGAGTCTGGCCAAACTAAATTCCTTGGAAGCTACGAAGAGTGTACGAGCACTCACGCTACCTACCAGACTGCAAGCGGAGAGGTCGACTCGTTTGACGGAAGATACTGCACGACCTACTTCACTTTATCAAGGGTCCCTACACAAGTGCTTGTAAGAACTGTTTCATATGGTGTTACGTTTGGGTAAAAATTCCAATTGTAGTCGTATGATTTTAAGGAACGTGTGCGGGCGTAAACAATACAGATAAACCAGTTTAATTTAAGCATGTCCGCTTATATTTTGAAGGTGCACGCGTAATTTAACGCACGCACTTCCAAAATGTGAGCGTGCATGTGTAAAAGTAAACACCTTTATATTGTGCAAGCACTTGTACTTTTATGCGTACGCGCTTAATCTATGCACTTGTTCGCTTAGTATTTAAGCGCGCAAACCTACATTTTCTGAGGGCATCCGCATTTTTACGCGTGAACAAGTTTTCATTGAGAACGTACGGTCGTAAGTGAACTTTTGACCCTTTTAGTGCGCCATTGTTGCATCATTTGATTTCGAAAGCTAAAGCTAGTGGGTGTTATTTGATATCAAATTATGATATTTACGCCACACTGCCATACTGCCTTACGCTGTAGGTACGCATAAGAATAGTCTCAAATATTTGTGTACGGTTGTTTGGGATTAAACTACACTTTCTCGTAAATAAATCTCTTGTTTATGTTTATACTAGACTCATATACGGAATTCGGAATGCCACGACCATCAATAACCGACCACTTTTTTACAGGTTACAGGCTTTGGCTATGTACAGTTGGGATTATGTTTACCAAATACGTGCAGTACGACAGACTTTGAAAAGATGGTCAACATCGGTAAAAGTTTTTGTTTGGTTTTGCATTTCCGTTATTTCTTGTGGCAAGGATGCCCCTCTTAGTAGATTTCCTTGCCTGAACGTAGGTTTTTCACAGAACTACTTAGATGCAGTTAAAATGTTGGGCGCTGTATCCATATTTTAAACGTCGAGTCCGCTGAAAGCAGTTCTTTGATATGATGAGTCGGGGAACCCACACACACACACACACACACACACACACACAAAACCCCCCTTAAAACTAGTTGTACTTATCTTAATTTCTAGGCATTTGACATCTTAATGTTCAATGATTAAATGAAAGCTTACGTTTTATTTGCATTTCATTACTTACTGTGAGGCCAAGAATAGACACATAGACCGTATCTTTACTACTTCTGGTGGATTATGGCGGATTTTCACTTGATAATTTCACCGTAAAACTAGTGAAACTTGGAAATGATAAACTTACTTTTCTGGTAGATTCAGCTTTGCTTTCGTTCATTTCGCACATCAGAACGACATCTCAGCGATACTAAAGTCGTGATGAAGTTACCATGTAAATCACGTGCAAAATGGTGCGCTCTGAGAGATTTTGTCCTAAAAAAATATTTCGAATCCTTTTACCTGAAGAAATGGAATATTCAGAATTAGTGAGTTAGACCATTTGTGAGGATACATATTTCCGGTTTTACTTTAAAAGAAATCTTTGACTACATTTTCTTTAACAGAAAAGTCACAACTGGCTGTATGTTGTTTATAGTATGTTTTGTCTGATAAGATTCTAAAGACTTTAATAAAAAGTTAGAATACACATGAGCTCTGTGATGAGCTATCCAACCATAACATTTACAGCCTGCATTTGGAATGAGTTAATTGATACTTTTGAAAGCACAAGCAAAAGATACATTCTGATGTTAATCATGAAGGCCTTTGTTCATCAGATGAGTAAGTTCAACAATACAAAGCTTCCAAAAAGCAAAGCCAGTTGAAGGTCATGGCTAGTTCTGGGCAATATGAGCTTCACCTGGGTTGTTAAAATTATGGAGGATTAAATGATAGTCTGCCATTTTTAACAACTTTAAGGTTAAAAAAGAATAATATTATCATGGTATTCCATTCCATTTGATAGTTATAGTTAAGCCTTTACTGATTTGCAAAATTTTTGACCTGACCGAATTCAAAGGTTTTGCAGAAGAAAATTTTGATTGGGTTTTAATTGAAAAAATAATCACTCGGTAGGGTAGAAAATATTGTGGAAAAAAGAAGAAATTGCTTGTTACAAGAATGAAAATAAAATCATCAAAAGGTACCAGACTCCTTATCTTCGATCATGGGTTTTCACTGGTTCGGCGGCGGCTTATATCCTTTCCTACATTTGTCTCTCACCAATGGGTGGATAATCGTAAACCTTAGTGGGAAAGCAGCTGGAGGCTAGGAAAGGATGTTGTGGTAATACTGGTGTGAGATATACAAGGAATCCATTGTTAGGTGCTTCATCCGCCACGACATGACTTTACAATTACTTTGAATTTAATTCTTTTTTTTATTATTTTGAATTACCGTATTAAAAATAAATAAATAAATATCTTTTTCAATCATTCGTGGAAAGATAAATATTTTCTATTTCTGTTTTCACAGTGCGGTATCTACTCCTGAATGGTTCCGATCCACTTCCTTCTCTAAACACTTGTCAAGAGGGTCCAAAGGACTTCGATACTGCTTTCTACGTCGCAACGTAAGCTTGAAAATGCCGTATAATTTGATTTTTTTGTGTGTGGAAAATATGTGCGATCTGTACACCAGGATTTATGAATGAAATATTTGCTTATTGTAAAACCACGCTCTTCCGAAATGTCTCTACATAACACAAATGAAGCATTATGACAAACAATTTCTCCTTGTGCCGCGATGTTTTCTATCGATTCATCATTCTCGTCCAATTTTCCTTCACTACGACAATGAAATACATTTTATAAATAATTGAACCTTAAGAGTTTGAGATCACACAAGATTACACATGTAAAAATATGAGCGTACATTTTTTCAGCTGTAAGGTTTTAGTTTTCATAGAAATCTACAGAAAAAGCGGAACAGTTCTTTTAATGAAAGCTAAAAAAATTAACATTTTTGAATATGTAAGTACAAGAAACTTTAAAGTAACACTATCAAACAACAACAACAACAACATTTACATACCAGGCTGCAATGTAGGTACACGTGAACAAAAGTTCTACTACTAATGACTGGACATTAATTTTTGTTTTGGTCACATAAAAAGATAGTACTTTTTCGCATGCACGCATTTAGTCCAAGCTTTGGTCCTAGCTTAAATAACAACATGCTCCTGAGTCGCAGATCAAAGATTTTGAAAAAAAAATCTTAGGACTCCATGAATACCATATGGTGTGAGTGAGGAGTAACATTTAGTACATTTGAGACCCGTTAGACAAACAAAAAAAAACAAACAAACAAAACAATCAAAACAAACAACAATCAAAACAAACAACAAAAACCTCCAGGTCGAGACTTCACCCTTCATAGATTTTCTAGAGTCTAGAATTGATCTAGTAATTCTATCAAATCAAAAGTTTATCTTTGAATAACACTTTCTGATTGACTTCTCTGGACCCGTTTTTTTTCAAATATTTGTTTTACGCGAGTGGTTTCTTTTTTCTGACGGATCATATTCACTTTTCCCTGTCTTGTACTTTGAATATTCTCAGTAGAGTAGTGTAGTTGTGACGATTGAAATGTGTTCCCGTACCCACGCCGTCTATTTCTAATTGGGAAATATAGGTTAACCCATTCCAACACAGCAAAATTTTAGACTGGTCCAAATTGAAAGAAGCTGCAGACGACAATTTCAAGTTTATGGAATTTTGAATTTTTTCGTCGTTTTGGATAGAAAACATTGTGGATAATGAAGAAATTGCTTGATACAAGCAATTTCTTCATTTTCTACAATGTTTTCCAAAGCTTTTTTCTCGAGGGGCGTAAAAAGGAGGGATTGAGTTGGAATGGGTTAAAAGATGCCACCTCGCCTCTTTCAGGAGTGTATTGACTTTACTTGGAACTTTGATTTTAATGGGAACAATTTATGACGTCATTATCCTGCTCAAAGACGAACGACGTAATAATTACCAACTTGCCGTTACAAATAATGGTAAAAGTGTGAAATTGGAAAAGGACTCAGAGAAAATGTGTACTGTAGTCATCGCTAAAGATCAAACAAAGCCGGAAATAGATGTTCATCTGGAGAGAGAGGGAGTTTTGAGAATTGGTGACTCTTCTACCGAAATAAAACAATTTACAACAAAGAAAGGTTTGATTTGAATATCATTTGAATAGGTTAGAGTCACAGGGATGTAAATTATTCGATCTCGCTTATCCCTGTCCTGTTCATTATCTGGTTTACACGTCCTAATAATTTAGTTGTTAGTTTCGTCTATCAAAACGAGCGTTCTGATTGGTCGAAAAATTGAATTCATACCTCCATGAACAAAATTTTGAGCACGCAGTGATTTTGTATGCTTCCGCACAAAATAGTCCCATGCAAAAAGGTTTCAAAAGATGTAGGGTTTTTGCTTTTTTCGCTCTATACCATTAAATTATAAGAAATGAAGAGAATATTTTTTGTTTTCATGGAGGTATGAACCAAAAACCTAATCACACAATGTATGAATCCGCTTCGCGTATTCATACAGTGTGGTTAGTTTTTTTCGGTTCATACCTCCATGAAAACAAAAAATATTCTCTTCATCTCTTAAGTAATTTTATAATTGAGAAAAAAAAGAAACTTCTTGTAACATGAAGACCTTCGGTCTCGAGAGATATCAAAATTTTCCTACGAAGCCCAAGCAAACGTAATATTCCCTTATTATTAGGACAATAGTTATTCAAATTGTAACATATAGCTATAATTTTGAATTTAAAAATATGAAAATATCACATGGTATTTGCCCAAATGAAAAAATATTAAATTTTCTAACCGAACACTTACTTGCGAGCTTGATTAAATTGGATTTAACACATTCAAATGATGCTTTTTTACGCCCCTTAAAAAAAGGCTTTGGAAAAACTGTGGAATAGTACAAAGTTGCTTGTTACAAGCAATTTCTTCATTTTCCACAAAGTTTGCTATCCCAAAAGATAAAGAATGTTAAATTCCACAAACTTAGAATTGTCGCCTGCATCTTCTTTTAATTTGGACCAGTCTAGATTTATGTCAAGTCGGAATGGATAAAAAGTGAAAGAAATATGCTACTGAAATGAACCGTTAATTGAAAACTTATCATATGAGCCTATGCGTGACATTTCCAACCATTTCGCACGTACGTGACTCGCACACATTGAGCACCCCGGACAGCCTTTCGGGGTAATTAGAATATTCGCTGATTGTTTAAAGAAGGTTTGGGTCAGTATCTATCTACAGAGCGCAGAGTGAAGACTCTGATCAGACTGTGCGGATGCACAGGCTGTTCTGAGTCTTTACTTGGCGCACATGTGTAATGGTTGGAAAATTCACGCACGCGCTCATATGTTGTTTGTTTGCGTAAGTCTATCATCAATTTGATTAAAATTCTGAAGGTCGGCTACTCCATCTTTTGTATCTTGTCTGGTTTTTTTTCTCTGATTTAATTCGGCTGTTTTTAAACAAAAAATCGTCAAGGCGTTTTCCTGTTCCTTTGAAGAACTTTTACCTTGGAAAAACCTGTTATCCTTCAAGATATTTTCTCAGACTTTTATTCATTATCAAGAGACTACTGAATACAGTCGAGGTAGATAACTCTCAATGCAATAATGTAAGAGTTATACACCTTTTCGACTTCATGAAGCAAGTAAACACATGGAACAGAGTGTGGCATCCTTATGATGTGCTATAGTTTTTAGCTTATTCTGGCTGGTGAACATTGGATGATGAAACTTCTAAAATATCTTGTCCAGCCCGGTTAGCGCAGTCGGTGTCTCGCTGTACTCTCAACCATTTGGTTGTGAGTTCGAATCCAAGCTCGGCCAATATACTTTCCGATATTTGACTTATATCATCGCAACATACGTCACTAGTTCTAACTATTGAACGAATGATAAGTTCTACTCGTAAGTTGGATAAGTATCTGGTAGGTAGAAAAGATTGTGTGGTTCTTTCTAGTCGTAATCCCCCGTATATTTAATGTTACATTTCTTTCTCTTTTTTGACAGAAATATTAATACTTCGACACTGACGTGGGGAACCTATTTTGAACTGAAATAATAGAATACTGTATTCAGTTTAGAAAATTGCGCTCTACTTTCTTCGAAAACGTGCAAATAACACATCAGTCTATTAAATAGATCATATACGTGTTTGATAAAATAGATAAAAAAAAAGACCTTCTAGGTTGCGTTGATTGACTTTCTAACCCATTACCACACAATCCCGCACTTTTGCGCCTCGAAGAAATATGGCAACGAAAAACATTGTGAGAAAAGAAGAAATTGCTTTTAATAAGCATTTTCTTTTTTTCTCACAATGTTTTCTACCTCATTCAACCTCTTATTTTTCAATTCAAACAAATTTTGTTATGTTGTCTACAGCATCTTTGAATTTAGACCAGTCTAAGATTATGTTGTTGTTTTGATGTGTTTTTCTTTGTATATATCTTTGAATTATTTATGTTTTCTATATTCAAAATTACAATTTAGAAAAGTTGTTCTATTGCAGGAAAACTCTCGAAGGCATTGCTAGCCTTTTCATGCTACACAAATGGCGCAAAGATTCTAAGTACAGAACAATCTGGGTCCCTCGGAGCAGTCAACGGTATCCGATTCCTGAGTATGGCCTGGGTTATTTTGGGTCATACTTATTTTTTTGGTCAAAGATACGACGGTAATTCTTTATTACTATACGTAGTAAGAAACGTACTAAGAAAACGCGTTTTATTGTGGAATTGAAATTAAAGAATGGAATACTAGTTAAACTTCTTATAACCTTTATATATTACCAATATGAATATTTTAAACAGTTCTAAGTTCATACGGATGATAGCTTTTATAGATGTCCCAAATATACCCCCCCTTTAAGATTTTTGGGAAAATTAAACTACATTGTAATATCTATCAGGCGACTCACGGTTCTTTGATTTTACTTATATAGAAAAATGTTGCAATAGTTATTTGATAGAATTTGTCTTACCTTGATTAGTATTATTTAAGTTGAAGCGTTCGGACTTCTCTTAAATTATGAAAATGGGAATACTGTACAACAGCTTAGAGGAAGATGTTTTACGATTTCAAAGTAAAAACTGCCCCGCCCTGCCACGCCCATATTTTGGCTTCGCAAACAACTTTTGAAAAGGGTCACATAAGGAACATTAATACAAAGTTTGTTGAAATTAGCCAAATGGCTACTGAGCAGAAGATGTGAAAATATTTCAAATTCAAAAACTACCCCGCCCTGCCACGCCCTTATTTTGGCGTAAATCAAAATTTCGCGAACAATTTTTGAAACGGATCATTCAAGGAACATTCATGCCAAGTTAGGTTGAAACTGGCCCAATGGTTACTGAGGAGAAGATGTTTAACGATTTCAGAGTCTAAATCTGCCCCATCCTGCAAGCCCATATTTGGGCGTAAATCAAATTTTCGCCAAGAACATTTGAAAAGGGTCACCCAAGGAACGTTCATGCCGGGTTTGGTTGAAATTGGCCGAATGGTTACTGAGGAGAAGATTTTAAAGATTTCACAGTCAAAATCTGCCTCGAACTGCACGGCCATATTTAGGCGTAAATCAAAATTTCGATAATAACTTTTGTAAAGGGTCATCCAAGGAACATTCATACCAAGTTTTGTTGAAATTGGCTCAATGGTAGCTGAGGAGATGTTTAAAGATTTCAAAGTTAAAAGCTGCCCCGCCCTCCGATGATCATATTTTGGGGTCAATCAAAATTGCGCGAACAACTTTTGAGAAGGGTCACCCAAGGAACATTCCTGCCAAGTTTGGTTGAAATCCGCCCAGTGGTTGCTGAGAAGAAAATGTTTTAAGAATTGACGCACGACGGACAAAACGTGATCACAAAAGCTCACCTTGAGCCCGTTGTGCTCAGGTGAGCTAAAAAATCCTGAAACGTCTGTATTTTTTTAATTAAAGTTTAGTTAATTATTATTTCACTTATAAAAAAGAATCTATACCTGATCTTTTTTTTCTTTCAGCCAACCTTCTCCAGTACACAATGAGTAATTTGAACGACTGGACTTTTATGGCCATCGCTTATGCTTCTCCTTCCGTCGATTCCTTTTTTACATTAAGGTATAGTTCTTATTTCTATCAGAAGATAAATATTGAAGTTTACAACACCGTATTCAACGTGAAAGCATCTTAAATATATCTCCTGTAAATGAAATAACTGGAAATTGATGATTCAAATCGGTCTTTGGTAAACTCCTCTGGATTTCCTAAAGCAAGGTTTGATCAGAAAAAATCGATATCATACATAACGAAATATAAAAGAAAGTTCCTCAATAAAACTACTAATTGATTTTGTATGAATTCGAACTGTCCTTTATTGAACTCTTTAGGATTTGTTGAAGAAAACCTAACTAGCTAAACGGTATGAAACAAAATCTTCTTCTTTGAAACTATCCGTTGTATTTGTATGATTTCTTGCAGTATCCCTGGATAAACGTCTCAAAAAATTGTTCAAAAAAATGTTGATTTAATCTTTTGTAGATGGTCTTACATGCAGGGATATTTTGAACTTTACTGCATAAGGAAATCATAAAAATATTCTCTATAAGTATTCATTAAATTTAAAGTTTTGTAAAAAGAACTGCCTTTGATTTGCCTCATTCAAATTTATTCAACCAATCCCTATTTATGATCAACTATGCGCTCTTAGATGTGGACCTGTCAAAAACATGGAAGATAAGAAGATGTCATTGAATTTTTAAAGGTCCTCGATTATAAATACAATGTATTTGAAATGAACGTACTCATTTCCTGCATTCACCCATATTTCTACCAAGAGATGTTTCTAGGATAATACGTGCTATTTTGTACTTACGTCTCAAAATACAAATACGATTTAGATTGGTAGTAGTATGTAACAGCAATCTAATTTTATTCATTTAAGAGATGAAGAGGGTATTTTTTGTTTTCATGGAGGTATGAACCTAAAAAACTAATCACACTGTATGAATACGCGGAACGGATTCATACATAGTGTGATTAGGTTTTTCGGTTCATACCTCCATGAAAAAAAAAAAAAAAAAAATCTGTCCATTTCTTAAAATTTAATAGCATCGAGCGAAAAAAACAAAAGCTTTACGAATTTTGATACCCTTTTGTATGGGATTATTTTGTGCGGAAGCATACACAATTGCTGCGCACTCAAATTTTGTTCATGGAGTTATGAATATTTTTTTTTCAACCAATCAGAACGCTCGTTTTTGATAGACGAAACTTAAATTAAATTATTATTGTTTTATTCAGTGGGGTTCTGGTTGCCTACATTTCCCTTAAACAACTAGATAAAGTTGGTGGTGTGAAAGGAATGAACTGGTTAATGTACTACTTTCATCGTTTTTGGAGGTAAGCTCTAGAATGCTTTTTTTTTAAATGGTCTTGTTGTGTTGACGATACGAACAGCCTGTAAACAAGTTTTAATATTCAACGAAATGTGTACAGACATTTTGTGAAGACTTTTCCTATATCAATAATCTTATTCATTGATTTACTTACAAACGAATACAAACAGAATATGAAGCATACTTTGATACGAGTCTATTCTGTCTTTTTAGCATGCCTTAGGTCGAAGTGCTCCGGGGAGCTATTGTAATCGCCTTTTGTCCGTCCGTCTGTGAACAAAATTTCAAAAAATATTCTATTAACTACATATACGATTTCGACGAAACCTTATAGAAATGAGAGTTTTAGTCGTCTGTTAGATTCTTTTGAACAATATTTTGAACTTGTTATGTTAGACCCCTTTTATGAACCCGTATCAAACGATTTGGAATATTGTTAGACCGCTGTCTTTCAAAATGTCTGTCTTTATTTGAAATATAGGTAGGCTTTTTAGATTTCTTTTTATTGAAAGGCTTATGTCCAAATATTTATATTACTTGGAAGCAGGTGTAGTGCGATTAAAACAGATCTTGGGTTTAAGTTCAATGGCAACTTTTTAACCACTATCCTTACAGTAAACATGAAACTTTGCCAGCAATTTTGGCATTCTTTTTTACTAAAATTACTATTTCATAAGTTCAAAGTCAAGTATAACTTTTATCCTTGAAATATATTGTTAAAAATTAACCTAAAAAACTTGACATTTTCTCGCTCTTCATAAATCCAGTGAAATGCATTTAAGTTTCAACACCCATCATTGGTAATCAAGGTTGACCTGGAAAAATATCTGCTTACGACATATTGTAAAAAGTCTAGATAAAAATCAAGGTCGCGTCCCAGAATATAAGAATTATGAAACGGTTTTTGTTTCATAAACACGTCTTGATTACTTTAGATTAACCCCGGCATACATATTAGTGCTTATGGTTGGAGCTGTCATACTACCACATACTCCTTTTGGTCCTCTATTGAACTCTAAGGAAATGCCTGCAATTGGTGATGTAAAGGTTGATCTGAAGAATATCTGCTTATGACAAAATCTAACAACTCAAACTCTAACAAGAGTTTTGCAGAGATATACCCCCGAAGGGGCTTGTCAGTCAAATGCATGTTTTTAAATAAGTTTTTCTTAATTTTAAAGGGGTGATGAATAAAACCCAAAACATTTCTTGTACCTTACATAATTTCCGAAATTAGCTAATTAATCTTTGGTGTATTAAATTATTTTCTTAATAAGCTTTCTCTAGGCCAAGGCAGATAAATTCTAGGACCAATGGTAATAGCACACACAAATGGAATTTTTAGATAGTTTGCTTAGTAAAGGGCAGCGAATTCCAAAACCAGTTGAGGGATCCAAATAATTAAAGTCTAATACACAAAAAGACTTTATAGAGATTCAATGTGGAAACTCTCAGTTCATTCTAGTTGAAACTGTTAGAGATGTTGCACACACAGAGTTTTTTTTCATCTATTTAACTAAGTCAAGGGAATAATATTCCAAAATCACTTTATGGTTCCAAATATGAATAATCTCGTGCACAACTAGACATCTTAGAGATTTATCTGAGGAGATTTCAGTTCATTCCAATTGAAACTGTAGGAGGAGTAAGACACAAAACATGCTTTTTAAGATAGTTTGCAAAGACAAAGGCAGATTTTTCAAAAACCGCTAGATTTATCAGAATAATAATGGTTTCATGCAGAACCAGGCATCATAGAGATTCATTTTGAAAATTTTCAGTACATTCTAATTGAAATTTTAGGAGTTGCACTCACAAATATTGATTTTAAACTATTTTGCTAGGTCAAGGACAGATAATTCAAAAACCGTTTAATCAAAATAGAAATGGTCTTTTGCACAAAAGACATCATAGAGATTCATTTTGGTAGGTTTCAGTTCACTGAGATTAAATCTGTAGGAAGAGTTGCGTACACAAAAATGTGCTAACGGACGGACGGACAGACAGACATATGGACATACAAACAGGAAATGGACGGACGACCAGTGTTATGGCATAATACGACCCATCGGGCGTATAAAAGGTCTGTGTCAAAATCAAAGGCATGTCCCAGAAAATAAGCTGTTGTGAGGGGCGATTTTGTTTCATAAACACATCTTGTTTGCTTTAGATTAACCCCAGCATACATGTTAGTGCTTATGGTTGGGACTGTCATATTACCGTATACACTTTTTGGTCCTCTATGGAACTCTAAAGAAATGCCTGCTATGGACAGTTGTGGTGAAAATTGGTGGACAAATTTACTTTACGTCAATAATTATGTTAGGACAAACCAAATGGTAAGAATATTCCTTTCTATTGTTTTTTATTGTGAATGTTTGAGAATTTTGGCAAATACAGAATAAATGAAATTTTGGAATTAACCAAATTAATGGTGTACCAAGTATCGGAAGATTCGCACATATCAGTACTTATTCTTAAGTCTAGGATAAAAAAAACACACACAAAAAAAAACAAAAAGCAAAAACAAAAAACGAACAAACAAACAAAAAACACGAAAATATTCTTTATTGAAATGGACAAGGAATAGCAAAGCTGTTGAGCAACCTTTCTATTAATTTGGGTTCGTTAAGGTTTCTTATCTCATGTACACGCAACAAATTTAATAATTAATCAAAATATTTTAATCTTCAACAAGTTGTATTATAGAAAAAAAAATATATATATATAAAACCAACAAAGTTGTCTACTCAGGATATTGCTGTGTGTAAAGTCATAGTATTTGTGTCCGTTATCATTTCAACAATTTAAGAAAAATGCTTTGAAATTCCAAACAATACTATGCAAGATTCTCATTCTGTCTAAACTTAGTACCAACAATCCCGTTTTTTAAAGTGCCCGAAAAATAGATTTTAAAAATATTGTGATGAAAGCGAAGTTGTGTTAAAAGCAATATCTTCTTTGTCGTATTGTTTTCTACCCTATATAAACCTTACTTATTTTAATTTTGATGTATTTTTAATTGTCGTCTGCAACTTATTTGAATTTAAACCATTCAGAAATACTTTAATCTGAAAAAGGGTCAACCATTGGGTTTGATTTATAGATAGATCTGTTCATTTATTCGGCACAATCAGACACTTTCAGTTGTAGATCAAGCAATAAAAATTTGATGGGATGGTTTGAACGATTTGGATGGAGTAAAAAGAAACAAAACACACACAAAAAAAAAAACAATTTGATAAACAGTAATTGTATTTTTCTGATTATTCCTTCCTGTGTTTATTGTTACAACCATTCCCTCAAAATCCCTTCCTTGTAAGCCCCTCAAGAAAAAAAACCTTTGGAAATCATTGTAGAAAATGAAGAAATTGTCCGTACTTTCTTCCTTATCCATATTGTTTTCTATCCAAAAAGACACACACACACACAAAGAGAAAAAAATCTACCAACTTTAAATTGTCGTACATTTGGACCATTCTAGAATTTTGTTAAATGGGAATGGGTCCATTGAAATAAAGGTAAATGCTAATAATCATGTGATCACAAGATTTTATTTCACAGTGTATGGGTTGGAGCTGGTATCTGGCTGATGACATGCAATATTACTGGATTAGTCCTATATTAATATTACCTCTTTTCTAGTAAGTATATCTAGAGGGGATTGTATGAGTGGTCCTGAAATACTGAGTCTTTTAAACGAGCTATTATTTAAGGGATGAAGAGAATATTTTTTGTTTTCATGGAGGTATGAACAGAAAAACCTTATTACACTGTAAGAATACGCGAAGCGGATTCATACACTGTGTGATTAGGTTTTTCGGTTCGAACCTCCATGAAAACAAAAGTATGATTAGGTTTTTCGGTTCAAACCTCCATGAAAACAAAAAAACATTCTCTTCATTTCTTATAATTTAAAAGCACCGAGCGAAAAAGGGTAAAAACTTTACTTATTTTGATACCTTTAAGAGATGAAGAGAATATTTTTTGTTTTCATGGAGGTATGAATCGAAAAACCTAATCACACTGTATGAATACGCGAAGCGGATTCATACATTGTGTGATTAGGTTTTTCGGTTCATACCCCCATGAAAACAAAACAAAAAAAATTATCTTCATTTCTTATAATTTAATAGCATCGAGCGAAAATGCAACAACTTAACAAATTTTGATACCCTTTTGCAGTGAACTATTTTGTGCGGAAGCATTCAAAATGGCTGCGTACTCAAAATTTTGTTCATGGAGGTATGAATTAAATTTTCGACCAATCAGATCGCTCATTTTTGATAGACAAAACTAACAATTAAATTATTTTTGTATGAGACTATTTTGTGCGGAATAAAAAATTGCTGCGTGCTCAAAATTTTGTTCATGGAGTTATGAATATTTTTTTCGACCAATCAGAACGCTCGTTTTTCATAAATGAAACTAAATATTAAATTATAAACAGATAAAAACGAGTTTTTTCTGAGTTTATATCTGTTTTCTATGATTAATGCACTCAGTGTGGTATTAAAATAAATTTCATAATCTATTTCATAACATGGACTGAATCGTAAAATAGACGATATTCTAATAATCTGTTTCCTATGATTTTCCGCAAAACATATAATGCCGTTTGTAAAATGACATCATCACATTCAATATGATGTCATTTTCATGGTAGCGAAATGCGTAACCAAAAGCTCAAACTCGTTTGCATAGATATAATATATATAATATAGTGTAATATAATATGTATAATATAGTGTAATATCAACAGCGTATCATTAAAGATATTCTACAATTTTCATTTCTGCGCAGTATGCAATCTTAACTCTTCTGACCGAAGGCCGGAAGAGCTATAGCGATGGTCTGTTTCCCATCCGGCGTCCGTCCCGTCGTCCGTCAAGTCGTCTGTTCGTTAATTTTTCCTTGTTAACACTCTAGAGTTTACAGTTTTTATCGGATCCTCTTTAAACCTTTAAACAATAATTGTGTCATCATACTAATTGCTCCTTGTCAAAAACTAGAAACAGTTGAAAAGGGACATTATGAAAATCTAATCACAAAAATCTAGAGTCAACAATTTTCTATAGATTCTTTTCGAACTTTCCCGGAATGATTGTTCACTCATAAACATCAAACCTTTCGAAATTGGGTCCGATTAAAAAAGGAAAAAGTAACCATATGAAAATTTAATTAAAGAACCTCGTTATACTAGCAAAGTCCACGGTTTTCATCGGGTTCTCTTCAAACTTTCAAAGAATGATTGTACCAGCATAAGATTTGTTCCCTTCGAAAGTGGTCCGGTCCGCAAAGAAACGCGGGAATAGATGCATTGTACAAATTTAATTACAAAAAAAAAAAAAAAAAAAAACAATCAAAAAAAAACAAACAAAAAAAAAAAAACACCAAAAACAAAAAAAAACAAAAAACAACATCCTTAACACTCTAGAGGCAACGGTTTTTATGGAAGTGGATTCAAAATTTCACAGAATGATTGTACTTTAGGACCATTCCTTTCGAAATTAGGTCTAACATCTTAAGTTTCACGGTAAAGGGGCTTTATTTAAATTGTAATTATTCTCGTTACTGCACTTTTCAGACGATTCTCTTACTCCGATTTCAGAACAATGATATCATCATTTGGTTTGTTTCTTACAAATAGGATCTGATCCAACAAGTTTCATGGGAAAAGGGGCTTTACAATAATTAAATTGATAATTCCTCATTAAGATAATAAAGTCTATAGTCCATAGGATGATTATACCTTCATTAGAATAATCCCTTTAAAATTCCGTTACGTAGTACGGGAAAAGGTATGTATGAAAATATCATCATAAAACACATTTTCCATCGAGTTCTGTTGAGACTTTCACAGAAGTTTGTACTAGCATTCGTTTTGTTCCTAACTAAAATGGGTGTGATCAGTCACTTATCACGCGAAAAGGGGTTGTATCGAAAGTTCATTACAAATCCTTGTTATCACAATAAAGTCCTAGGTCTTTTTTCAGATTTTTTAAAATATTGAATAATGATTGTACCATCATTTCGGTCGTATCTTTCTGAATTTAGTCGCATCTGTTCAGTTTCTCAGGAAAAGTGGATATGTGGAAATTTATTTCAATCGTCGTTAATTCAATAAAGTCCTCAATTTTTATTATTCTCTTTAAACTTTTAGAATAATCATTCTATAATTAGAAAAGTTCATTTAAAAACTGAGTAACATAACATAACATAACATTTATTCAGTAAGTATAAGGCCACCGGCCAAAAATACAAAATGCATTACATTCATATTACGACAAGAGTGACATATCTACATTATGACTTAATCAAGAGAAGAATGTGTATGTTCTATGATTTATATATCTCGTTACTATTCTATAATTCGGAGGATTTTGAATAATGGACATGACATTCCTTCACAAAATAAGAATTAATGAGTAATGAATATGATATTGTAAAAGTTGGTATTTCGATTTAACGACAAAAACTCATTGCGATTGTTTATCTGTTTGCAGATAGATATTAATCTTTAAAAGGGAAAGAGAAGCTTGCATACAGAATGTCTTCCTAAATCAATATAGAAGCAACAAATGATAAACTCAATAAGTTTCCATTCGCCTATATAACTGCTATTTGCAAATACGTGCAAATACAGCTTGAATAAGAAAAAAAATAGGTACAGTAAATTTGAAATTAACTAGTCTTATACCTTTTCTGAAATACATTCTTTAGATTTGTGAAGTTCCGAAAAAAGGACATATTCTCCAGCTTATCATAGGCAACAAAAGTACATTTACATACATGTGCTATACACCATCTTTAAGTAATTCTGTTCGACACTTAAAAGCGTTATACAGAAAGTAAGCAATACGGGTAACACGATAATTAGACTGTGTTGCCATAATTTGACAAAATGATTCTTTATTTCGATTACGAAGCCAGCATGGTTCAAAGTACAATATACGGATGTTTTCATATGAAGGACAAAAAAAGAATAAGTGCACTTCATCTTCTACTACATTGGTATTTGAAATCAAACATGGGGGACAATAACGCAAATCTCTATCAATATTAGTGTGCCTGCCCTTTTCTATCATTAGATCATGTAGAGAACATCGGAAATTAGAAAGTACTTTTAGTATTTTATAACTTAAATCTATTGACAAGTATTGTTCAACTGTTAATAAGGATTTATAGTGTTGGTAATAAATTGCTTTTGGAGACGATGCTATATCACTATTTAGTTTTTGTGAGAAACAGTCAATAAGTCGTTGTTTAAAAGTTTTTATGAAAAGGGTATCGTTACCTACATCCTGAACAATCCATGTGTAGCCAAAACCAAATCGAAATAATAGCTCCTTAACTTTTGTGGCCCATGTCTGTCTACCGGCTTCATCTAACTGATATAATAGATTGTAGCATTGTTTTGGATATCTTGATGCATCTAGACACAGAATTCGAGTCCAATATTTAATACAGTTGGTCATATAGTAAACACATAGGGGAAGACGTCCACATTCACTTAAGGCGAATGCGTCCATACAGTTGCTACTAAGAAGACAATACCTTTTACAAAAAGATGCGTGAACTGATTCTACCTTTTTGTTATATGTGCGCCCCCATATACTTGAGCTATAACACAAAATCGGTTTAACCATAGAGTCAAATATTTGAAACATGTCGTTAGGGGATAATTTACCAAACTTTTTCCCGTACCTTATAACACATGATGAAGCTTTTTTTGCCTGGAGAGAGAGTTTATAGATGGTGAAAGACCAAGCCATTTTTGGTGTGAAACACACTCCTAAATATTTATAAAATGGGACAACTTCAATTGGCTTTCCATTTAGATACCACTTTTCTGTGCTTTTTAGGGTTCCCCCTCTTCGGAAAACAATTTTTTTTGTTTTTTCAATGTTAATTTTCATTCCTATTTTATCAGAGAAGTATGCAATATTATTAATTTGTTTTTGTAGGCGTACTACCGTGTCAGAGAAGCTTGAAACGTCGTCTGCAAATAGGAGTGCAAATAGGTCACTAACCAAATCAGAAACGAATATTCCGCCATCGGATTTATGTTTTAAATACTTTATTAGATCATTTATAAAGATGCTAAAAATTTTCGGACTCGCAATACAGCCTTGTCTGGTTCCAATCATGCACTTGAAACTGTCTGTTAGGCCTTCGCCTGTTTTAACACATGCTGTGGTATTACTATAGATTGATTTGAGAATCTTTAGAAATTTTCCATTTGATCTATTAAGTTTCACTAGAAAAAGGGGCATTATGAAAATTTTATTACAAACCATTCTCAACACAGTTCTGTTTTCATTGTTTCTTTTTTTAATTTTCACAGATTTTTTTTCCTTTGAAATTTGTTTTGTTTTGTAATGTATCGCGGGAGAAGGGGTTGTGTAAGATTCAGTTAAGAATTACTTATTAACACAATGATGTCAACCGATTTCACAGATTGATTGTACACTCATAAGGATCGTTAATTTCTAATTTGGATCTGATCCGTCAAGTATCACATGAAAAGGGGCCTTACAGAAAAAAAAATCTAAATATTACAATGAAGTCCCCAGATTTCATTAAATTCACTTCAAACTTTCACGGAATAGATGCATCATTTGAAATAATGTCCTATTCGCCAAGTATCATGTAAAAATTAGCCTTATGTAAAACTGTAATATTTTATTTACTAGTAATATAATTCCCGTATTACATAGGGTTCACTTTAAACTTTCACAGATTTATCGTACCATCATAAGGATAGTTCTTTTTAAAAGTGAGGACTCCTAACTAAGGGGTCCCTGGTTCGATGCCGGTCGCGGCTAAAATCCTTTTTGAATATTTATCACTAATGATTGTCTTTAAAATTTCACGAGACGAATGTAGGGTCGTAAGGAAAGTTTCTTTTTGAGAAAGAGTGGATCATCAGAAACACAGGAAATGGACCTTATGAATTTCCACTCAAAACGTTCTCGTTTTCGGGACAAAGTCAACAATTATTAACGGATTCTGTTGAAAATTTCCAAATGATTATTGTAGGGTCATATTTCAACCTCCTTTTAGAAATGGAGTGGATCCGCTATAAACACGGGAAAAGGGACCTATGGGTTTTACTTAAATTGTTCTCAGTTAGCGATCAAGTCGATAATTATTTTCTGAGTCTCTTAAAACTTTCCCAGATTGGTTGGTGGGTCACGAACATCAAGTAGACCCCCCTGAAAACACGGAAAATGGGGACTTTTGTTTTTTCACAGAAATTGTTTAGGTTTAAGCATTTAAGTCCATAATTATTATCTTATTCTCTTGAAACTCGCTCAAGATGGTGTGGTTCAATTGGAAAACACTCGAAAAGGGGTCTTTAGATTTTTCACACAAAATATTCTCGTTTATGTGATAAGTCCACACGTATTATTCAACCTTCTAGGAACTTTACAGTTAATTGTAGAGTAAAAAGGGTGGTTCTTTCTGAAAATGGATTGGGTCTGTCAGAAAACACAGGAAAGGGTGCCTAAAGGATTGTTGCTCAAAATAATGAAGGGGATAAAATTCAATTCGTTATTTTCATTTTGCGCATTTTTCTTTCAGCAAATAAGCTCCTTACATATCAGATTACTTTAAGGGTAAACTTGATAGCCGATAGAGCGTCTCAGGTCGTCATTGGCCTCAGTATAAAAACGTGGTATTAAATTGTGTTCCTTTATAATACGACTACCCTTGAATAGAAAATGATTTTTTCTTATCGATCTTTTATCAGATAGTTACTAAAGAATTACCTTGATACACAAACTGATTCACTTAACACTAAACATATTAGAATCTTTACACAATGAATACCGTTGTTCGAATTATCAAAACACGGAAAGGGGAAATGAAATGCTTTTTAATATATATAATTGTCCCTTAGAGTCTCCGACAGAATACATGTGTTATATATTTAATTACACAAATTTTCATGAAATTAAAAAAGTACTACTTATATGAAAAATGTTTTGATAGTTAAGTTTTACGTATGATTGAGAAAAAAGTGACCACTCTCGGGAAAAATTAGACAAATATGGTGTGTTGTAAAGTTGATGAGTCATGAGTCAAGTAAAACGTACGAAATTTTAACCAGTGTTTAAGTTAAACCAAGAATGGCGAATGTGTTCTTTTGGGTTAAATTGAAAAGAGTGATGTCTTATTTAGTATCGAAATGAGTTTTGAGTCATCAATTAAGCAGCATTCTTCTGAAATAAAGAGAGATAATGGTGTGACAGTACTAAACTACCATGACAGGTATATCAAAAGAAAAAGGATGAAAATAATATCTTGAAATTGATTTCTTAAATTTCATTTGGGTGTTAGAATTTCAACACCTTTGATTGGGGGGGGGGGATATTGTTTTTGCCTCGTCCGTCCGTCCTTCCGTCCGTCCTTCCGTCCTTCCATTCGTCCGACAATCCGCCCGCCCGTCCGTTTCCCCGCTATTTCTTGGAAACCATTGACTGGATTCCAATGAAACTTTGTAGAAAGCTTCACTACAAAAAGGAAATGCGCATATCGTCAGGTTATCCGGTTCGACTATAAAATTTAGAGTTACTGCCCCTGATTGGTGAAGCCATATACAAACAGAGTAATATTCGTTTCCGCGCTATTTCTTGGAAACCATTGACTGGATGTCAATGAAACTTTGTTGAAACCTTCACTTCAAAGAGGAGATGCCCATATCGTCGGGGTTACCCGGTTCGACTATAAAATTTAGAGTTACTACCCTCGATTGGTAAGCCATATAAATAGAGAGTAATATTTGTTTCCGCGCTATTTCTTGAAAACTATTGGCTGTATACTAGCTGTAAACCATGAACAGGATATACTCTATTGACAAACAAAATATTTTTGGCGAGGATATCAATTCAACGAATTTGCTTGTTGATTGCTTTCAGTCACCTCGGAGCAGGCATAATGTCCTGTCTAGTCCTATTGATAGGTTCGGCTGTAAGTGTAGGAATGATTTCGTACGACCACAGGTACCCGGTGCAAAGACTACTTATTGGACAATTACCACCTGAACTCATGCAGTAAGTAAAGGCCTGTTTCAAAGCAGAGAAATCCTTCCACACGATAACACCGATCAAAATCCATGATTTGATTGGGTGACATAGCTTTTTAAGGTACTGATTTTACAGTAAAGGCCTGTTTTAAAAGCAGAGATTGACCCTACTGGCAACCTCCAGTCACTCAAATAAGAAGTTATACTTCGATAAAAAAAAAAAAAAAAAAAAAAAAAAAAAAAATACGGCCTTTTTAAGTGAGCAACTTAAAGATATCACCGAGCAAAACACTGAATGATGATCATTCATTTCCAACCTAGCCACGACCTATTACCTTTTGGTCCTAACTCAATTGACCAATGGCAGGCCCCAGCCAAGTTACTCTTTTGGCTCCGTCCGTTGATTCCAACAGGAAGTTCCGCTTCTATTTTAAATGCGGTTATTTTAGTTTACGACCAGTAGCATGTAAAAAACAAGAGGACCATGATGGTCCGTTATCGCTCCCCTGAGTATGATGGCTCAAGGCTTTATAATATATAAAAATATCAAAACTCTACACCTAATTATTTGGGAGAAGAATATTCTTTTAAGATTTCCTTGATGATCCTACAATTGAGAGCTAATTTCTTTTGGTAGAGGGTCAATAGGCATTGATACATACAAAATATCAAAAGCTCTAGGCCTAATGGTCTAAGAGGAGAATAATTTCTTCATTCCTTTCTTAAATCTTGGATTGCATTGAAAACGGTTTATTTTCAGAATACGGTATATGGTTAGGAATATGAAGTAATTTTATAAAGCGTCAATAGACATTTTTACATACAAAATGGTAAAGCTTTAGCCTTTATGGTTTGGAAGAATTTCAAAGTTATCCTTCTTTATTTCTATGTAAAATCAGGGATCATGCAGAAATGGGCTAATTTTCGGAGTACGGTAATTCCTTGAAGTATTTAGGTAGAGTATCAATAGATGATGATTTATACAAAATATTAAAGCCCCAGGCCTTACGGTTTGAGAGCAGAAGATTTTCAAAGATTTTTTGTTTTATTCTATGAAAAATCAGAAATCGCACAAAAAAGGGCTAATTTTCAAGATACGGTAATTGTTTGTAGTATTTTGGTAAAGGGTCCATAGATGATGATTTATACCAAATATTAAAGCTCTAGGCCATATGGTTTGGGAGGAGAAGATTTTCAAAGATTTCCTTCTTTATTTCCTTGTAAAATCAGGGATCGCACAGAAAAGGGCTAACTTGTAACATAGATAATTCTTTGAAGTACTTTGGTAGAAGGTCAATAGATGATTAATTAAATATCAAAGCTCTAGCCCTTATTTTAGACGATTTTTAAGTTTTTTCACTAGGTTGTCATGGCAACCATAGTTCTCAATAGATTCAAAATCTTTGAAGTATTGTGAAAGAGCACGACCTAAGGATTGTTTCTATGAAGTTTGGTTGAAATTCCATGCTTATTTTAGGAGGAGAAGATATTTTTGTAATAGAGAACGGACGGATGATGGGCGATGATCGATCACAATAGATCACCCAGAGCGCTTCGTGCTCAGGTGATGTAAAAATAGAATAGTTGGTTGGCGACATAAATATCGTAACTACAGCTTGAATAAGATATAGTAACGGCGTTCATAACGCCCAACCAACAAATATGGCGGCAAATGTTGAAGTTCGAAACCCATTTCTTGTCTTATTGAACGATTTTATTGGTCGACTGGTTAATTGGTTGAAAGTCGCGATTGGTCGATTGAATGATAAACGGGATTTGACGTTACGATCTGTGAATAACCTGTCAACAACTATTGACCGATTACGTATGTCAATCAAAGAAACAATTGAACAATCAGATGAATCATGTAATGAACTCCGTCATTGTCCGATATTTATGTGAAGCTTTCTTGTGTTTGCGACTTAAACGTCGCAATTACAGCTTATTTAAGCAGTAGTTATGACGTTAAGGTAGCCAACCACCCACTTACATTTTTGTTTCAATATCATGATATCATGATATATTACTTTGAAGCAAATAAATATTAAATGAGTGGTTATGAAATGCCGAATTTTTTCGACGAGCTTATTAAAAACAGATAAAACGATACTTTTCCGAATTCTTGATCGTTTGAGATGAAGAATCTAATAATTTTGAAAATTTATCAACACAAATTTGATATTCTGTGTATAATACGATCTCATCTTTTTTTTAGATGAACCAATACAATGTATGATATTCCGCAAAACATGTAACACTGTTTGTAGAATGTCGTAATAGCACTCATTTTGACGGTAGCAAAAAGGCGTTACCATAGGCTTTAGCTAGATATAACTGTAGTGTATTGTCACCCGTGCAATATCAAAAATATTCAATCGGGTTATTTTACTGCCGCGCAGTTTGTCATATCATAAACATTATGACGTTACAGGACTGGCGGAGGTTACAATAAAAATGTGTACGTGCCAAGTTACGCACGCATTGGACCCTATATCGTTGGTGTGTTTACGGGATACCTTCTGTATAGATGGAAATGTACCTGCAAGATGCCAAAGGTAAGTGGAGACCATGTGGAGACCATGATCTCGGGTATGGCGCACTAAACGAGTCAAAAGTCAACTTTAGGTAGTATATGCTATAATAAGCTCGTCACGCGTAAATAATACGGATGCACTCAAAATTTAGGCGAGCTTAGCGTTCGAGAGTAAAAGTGTGCGCGCACGCATAAAATTACAAGTGTACGCACAATATTAAGGCTCTTCCTGTTTACGCGTGCACGCTTCTTTTGAATGTGCACGTGTTAGATAACTCCTGAACTTTCAAAATATAGACGCGCATACTTGAATTTAGTGGGGTTACCTGCATTATTTACGCGTACACGCGTGTTCTATGATCAGACGAGCTAAAATGGATTTTCGACAAACGGTACACCATACGGGGTAATACACGGATCTGGGGATCGGTGGATCACGGTTAAATCGAGCATGTCACAGGAAAATCTTTAGAAAATAAATGTTAACGTGTGAAGATAATAAACCAATATTCAGTGGATGTCGCTGTTTGTTAGCTGCCGAGTGATAACCGATGTTGTAAAAGTCTTAAGTTGATTCAATCATAGCAAGTGTTCAACATCTAACTTCATCTATTTGTAGAGCAATCCAACATCTGTCTAAACCAAATCTCTAATGCTTTACCCATTCCCAATCAATGACGTCTTTTGACCATCCAAAAACCATTCGGAAGACATTGCGTAAAATGAACTAAAATTTTATAAACTTTAGATTGACGTCAGCAACTCTTTTCAATTTGAACCAGTCTATTTTTTTGAAATCTGGTAGTGGGTTACGGGGAATAATCGTGTTGTTAGATGAAAAGAGATAACTGGATTTTCTCTCCCTTTGATACTCTGCATTACGAAACAAGACCTGTCGTGATAGAATTCTAGAATTGTTATCATTTATTTAAATTTATGCCTGCAAACGAGGAATAACTCGTTATTTTTAGTCCGGTAATGAGTTTTCCGGACTTTTTCTAAACGCTGGCATGTACTGAGCTGATATTTGGTATACGAGTCTGCAATAATACATTTAAGTTACAGAATAAGTTCGAGTTTCGTTCCGGTCCATTTGTTTTTTAGGAAGATACCATGTTTGACTTAGAAAAAATTACTGTAAAATTACAGTTTTCCGGATTTTTTTTTAATGTTGGAGGGTTGGAGGATAATGAGCTGAATTTTGGTATGTGAGTTCACATTAATGAGTCATAGAATAGGTTTGAGTTTTGTTCTGGTCCATTGATATTGAGGAATATACGGATGCTGCACTTAGAAATTACTTAGAAACTACAACAAGGTTTCTCTCCCAATAAATGCTTAATGCTGAAAATGGATATACACTTGAAATGTCATGCACAATTTCTTTATTTTATCTTCGGACTATTTATCTATGAAGTATAATTACATAAACAACAGGGATTAAAGTTGTTGTAAAAAAAAAAAAAAAAAAAAAAAGAAAAATAATTGCACCTAAAGTCAGATACAACAGTAAGATTTCGTATGAGCTCCTTTACCACCAAAAAAGACGTCTCTCTAGAGAGACACATAGGAAATATAATGTTACGTTAGAGATACAACATCTTGCATTGGCTCCTTGCAGAGTGAAATTGTCGGCCTCGTGAAATATCATATTTTTCCTCCGCAGCGAAAAGCAATTACACGATGTGGAGTAATCGTAATGTTATATTTTATTCATTTTATACCTGTATTTAGCTCACCTGTCCAAAAGATGATCAAGGTGAGCTTTTTTATCTATCTATGTCCTGCATCCGGCGTCCGTCGTGTGTCAACATCTTGCGTAAACTCTAGAGGCCATAATTTTTGCTCAAATGTCACTTAACTTGGTCACAATGTTTGTCTCCATGAAACCTCGGACACGGTCGATATTGGGTCATATAGGGAAAAAAGCTAGGTCACTAGGCCACTTCTTTTAAAAAGCCTTGTGTAAACTCTAGAAGTCACATTTTTTACTCAAATCGGTCAAGCTCGATATTGGGTTGTTTTAGGTAAAAAACAAGGTCACAAGGTCAAATCCTTGAAATAAACTTGTGTGCACTTTATAGGTCAGATTTGAGGCCCAAATCAATGATATTTGGTCATGTTATCTCAGCCAAGCTCAGATTTGCGTCACAACGAATTTACTCTCGAGACCCATTGTTTGGCTCAATTGAGTTGATATTTGGTCAGAATGTTTACGTCCAAGTAAGACTTTGTTTTACATAGGGTCAAAAACAAGGTCACAAGGCCAAATCTTAGAAATACCTTTACACTCCTGAGGCCACTTTTTGTACTCAATTGACTGGATACTTATTCAGATGTTTGTGTTCATAAAAATCTTTGTCAAGTTTGACATTAGGTCACATGGTTTTCGCATTTAACTCTGCATTCATTCATTCATTCATTCATTCATTCATTCATTCACTTTATTTCCTCCAGAGGAGATTAATAGAACAAACCTTTTTTTAATAACAAACAAGGATATTACATGCAATATAAAATAGGAAACAAGCAAATTAAACAATAGCCAAGCAAGTTTGAATTAATGTAGATTGCGTATTGGGACAAGTCGATTCAAATCGACCAAACCTTTTAGATCACGTGTTTAATGGAAACTTCTATAGATAAATTCTATTGTTAATATACGAAATTGAATTAAATCGTCTTGAAGTAATGAATTGGGATTTACTCCCAAAATCATCACCAGAAAGTCTTCGTGGGAAGCAAATACCAATTCAGTACCCACATCTGAGGAAAGTGAGTAGACGTCATTTAGAAAATTTGTTTTTAAAGAGAATGTTGATGAACACTCGACCAGTTTGTGTTTGACGTCGTCCAGATTCACACGACCACACAAGGCGCATCGTTTCGGCTCATATTGCGGGACCGTTGTCCATAATTTAGCTACGAAAGCTATCTTATGTGGCGACAATCTCGATGCTTATAGATAATATAGTGAACATGGTGTTATAGATCTGTGTATTCGGGAGAACCTGGAGAAGTCAGCCGATCGAATGCACATTAACCACTTATCGGACTCTTTATCATTTTTTGCACGAGTAATAATTTGACGCCATGTACGTTTTGAAGGTAGAAAACAATTGTCGTTGATGTACATGTTAAGAAAATTAAGATTGTATTTGGCTAATATTAAGCAAATGTCGGGAATAAAGCCTCTAGTAATCTTTCTAGGGATGAGCATAAATTAAAAGAATTTTCTTAAAAGCAGACGTTTAAAGAGAGCATTCTCATTCAAGGATAATATTTTATGAAGGAACATGAGCTTCCGTTTATCAATTGTGGCAGTAATACGATTAAGACCCAACATTGGCTCGCACATATCAGACCTTACCCTGGTAGAGAAACCCTGAATAAGCTTCAATATATAATGCTGAAATGTAGAAAGTGTTCGTGTTTCCGTAGACGTTAAATCATTCCATAACTCACAACCATAAAGAGCAATTGGTAAGATGACTGAAATGTAAAGTTTAACAGAAGTGAGGGGGTTAACTAAATTCGGTTTCATTCCCAGGTCGGCCATGGCGTAAAAAGCACTTTTGGCTTTTTGACAACGTTCTACGACGCGACTGTTTAAAGAAAGTGAGTCGTCTTGTCTAATTCCTAGGTGAACAACGGAGTTAGTCTGTTTGATGAAGGAATCTCCTCACATAAACTCATATGGTGTGGTCGTATTTTTTATAAGCGCAGTAAAAAAACAAAAAAACAAAAAAACATAAACGGTGATGGTGGCAGTTTAGAGTGAACTTCAGATCTTTTCTTTGATGTTTATTCTTCTTCAAGTATACATATAGATCTACGTCAAAACTGAAAAACATATGAGAGAGCAATGTCCTAAAAAATTACTATGTAGAGGATTTAGCCTTAAAGTTAAATATTACCAGCCTAAAGAATTACAGTAAAAATTCATGTCCAAAAATAGAACCATCCGAGTGTTAGTCAACTTGTACATAATTGTTACAAATTCGGAAAAAGTCGATAGATTTTGATTATGAAGGAAAATCAATGAGATTGACAGTTGTATACTACAATGGTTTACACGATTAATTACCTCTTTGGGTTGACCACGACGCAATATCACCAGTAAACGCAGAAATTTTTAACGCAGCGTGCTGGACTTGTCGCCTCCAAGAACGAGAGCTTAAGCAAGGGACTCCGAACAATTAGACTGGAAGATATTGTCGCGATAAATACTCAAAGACACCGAAACGTGTATAATGGTACCGAATTGACCTTAACTCGTAATTGTCGCCCTTTTACCAAAACCTCGCAATCACGGCTTTAAACAAGCCGTAGTTACGAAGCCTTCACCAAAGGCAGAGATTTGTTAAAGGACTACTGTAACACTTTTTTTCAATTTAATAACTATTCTTCTTGCACAAATACCTTTAAACTTGGTAAGAGTGTTGTTCTAGATTTCTTAGACAAGATTTGATAACATTTTGGCTGAAATAATGTCACTTGTGCTATTTTACTTCTATAAGGTGAGCGCTTTAGGGCCAATGACCCTCTTATTTATTAAATAAATTTGATGAAATAATAAAAGAAGCGGTATTTCTACAAGCATTTCCCTTCTCCTTTACAATTCTAATTATGTGTACTTGCAGAATGAACATGACGTCATCTTAGACTACCTTATATGGAACCGTATTTGACGCTGTCAGATACAGCTTTTTTTCTGACGGTCCGAATGGTGTGGAATGTATACATTCTACAAGAAACCCGTCTAACAGTGACTTTATCGATATAATTAAGATTATAGAATTTCTCGAATGGTTTCCGTCTGTATGTCTGTTGTCGATAGTTATGTAATATGATAATGATGATGATAATAACTTTACAGAAGGTAACATCTTACGACAACAAGGCTTATTTTCAACACCGCATTCTAACAATAAATCATTCAAGCACACTACAATCTAAAGTTTTCTCATTAACTTAAATAAAAAAAAAACAAACAAACAAAACAACAACAACAACAACAACAACAAAAAACATACATGAATTTAAACAGACACATCAGTAACACACCCTAATGAATCACGTAACTGGCGGATGTCCAAAGATATCTGGCTGTATTCATATTGGCTGTAATCGTACAAGGACGGGTCCAGGGTTCGATCTGCGGCCGTTGCAAATATCCTTTCCGACATTTGTCTCTCACTAATGGTGGTTAATCGTAACCCTTAGTGGGGTGAGCAGGTGGAGGCTCTGAAAGGATGTAGTGGTAGTTCTGGTATGAGAAATACCAGCAATCCCATGGTTAGGTACTACGGCCGCCGTGATATGACTGAAAAAATGTTAAAGATGGCGTTAAACCGCATTCAAAGAAACACATCGTACAAGGAGGACTGTGGTCACCGCTCTATAGATAAGATTATAAAGCTGACTATGTAAATCTGTTATTTATTCTATACAGTTTTTGTTGTAACAACTCATTGGAATGACCAATCGCTGGCCCTGCCCACTTACTCTTTTGGTCACAACCATCGACTCCGACAGGAAATCCCGCTTCGATTTTGAACGGCATTATTTTGCAAAAACTATGGTCAGTAGCATGTTACAAAACAGTAGAATCGTTGGATGGAGAGCTAAACGTCAATACTACAGCTTGAATAAATTTAAGTCACCAAACCACAAAAATGTTTCGCACAAATGGCGGTCAATCTCGGAATTTAAATCACAATTCCGGGCTGAATGAATGATTTGATTGGCCAATATATTCCGTTATTAACGGCCACGATAGGTCAATTGTCTCTTAACATTGAGTTTGTTGCACAAAATTTGAAATACCCCCCTTCTTTCTGGGGGCCCTGTTGTTACATTTCAGGTTATAAAACTCCTCGGCTGGTTCCTGTGTTTAGGTCTTACTTCCACAGTGATATACTGGCCATATTCGGACGATGGCGATAATTTCTTTACTGTGCTACAGTCTGCGGTCTATTACGCTTTACATAGAACTGTCTGGGGAGTGGCGATCAGTTGGATCGTGTTTACTTGTGCCACTGGGAATGGTGGTAGGTTTGATACGATACGCTCAACAATTCCTTTTTCTATAGCTTGGTATATGAAACTAATTTTTACCAAAGGATATCAACACTTTGCGCGATGCACAATAGTTCAGGCTGCAACTTACAAAAGACCTTCTGATTGAGTATTTGATATCAAACTATTGCTCAAGATGCATCGTATGCGCCATTTGTCAAGAGTCTTTTTGTTATATTTTTTTTTATCGTTCTTGCTCTAATGATAAAAGGCTCGTGGGCGGAAGTTGAAGACCAAATCGACTTTTAATTGCTGTTTTGCTTGCTTGCTGTATTGTAATTAAACCTGAAAAGTCCTTATGGCAGTGCAAACGCTTTCAAAACAATCAAATATGCGTACAGTTTTATGAAATTATTCAAATCACAACGCAAAGCTGAATACGTCCAAGCGTAACATTTGACGTAGTGAAAAGGCGAGATTCAAGTCAGGTTATTTCTATTTGCTGAAATGTTTTTCGAGACACGTTGGAATTTTAACACAAAGTCTCGTGCAAGAAATCATGAAGGCACTGGCTGGTATCTCGATAAGGTAAGGTATTGAAACTAAATCGGCAAAAAATGCAAACGGTTGTCAAAATAGGGACACATGTTTATGGGGAAGTTTCTTTTTTGGGGTTGAGTACATATTATAATCTCCCGTATTCATTTTCAGGATGGATAAATCAAGTGTTGTCCTGGAAAGCATTTATCCCCCTTGGTCGACTGACTTATTGCGCTTACCTCATACACCCACTTGTTATGTATATGTTCTACTCTAGTAGAATGGAGACTACCTTTTTCACTGATTATGAAGTGGTAAGATAGTTTTCATACGTGATCTGTCGAGCGAAATAGACCCTTGTAGAAAGTGCATAAGTGTCTACTCATGTCAGACGGCGCCTAATGCGCAGTCCAACGAGAGTCGACACTTTCGTGTTTGGCAGAATTTATCAATTGTTTATGACCTATAGTGGAATCGGTCATCTTTTCAAATACCTTTATTGTCCAAAATTCAGATGGTGCCGTCTTAGTTCACCTTAGTCACCTAAGTGTATATTTACAAGACGCATGTAAAAAAAACATTGGTGTTTGAGACTGTACGTATTTAGAATATCGCTAAAGAATTTTAGAGAAAGTTGAAATCAGTAGTAATTTAATTTGTTTGTTTGAATTCGGTTTTACGCCACTTTTAACAGTATTTCTGTCATATGGCTGGAGCACCTTACCATGTATTCCTATTTCCTAATATTTCTCACAGGAGTGCTACCACGACATGCAAACTGCGCTATGGTCGCGACGAGTAACAATCCAATGACTGAAGACTATTATCAGCCTGTGAAAATATATAGGCTGATCTGAGTCTTTACTTCACGCGCATTTGAAATTAGTTAGAAATGTCACGCATATGCCCAATTTTCGATGAATGTGACTATTCACGTAACATACATGATAGGTATTAATCATGGGTAGACAGCGAAGGCTGATAAGGTTTGAAACTGTTTATTCCTTCGAAAAGAAATAGCGGAATTTTGATTCTTAATTAGTTAATAAATATGGTCGCTTAGTTGGTTTAAACCTATTTATTTTACATCGATTGGGGAACAAGTTCTTCCAACTTAGATTAATCCCTCTCGATACTGCTTCCTGGAAATTGCACCAGTACTCGCGCCGAAAGTGTGGGCCAATGACAGAACCAAGATCGATAGCCGCTCCCGGGAATCGAACTCAGGACCTCTTGATCGGGAAGCCGACGCTCTACCTCTCGACCACGGAGATATTCCTTGGCTCAGGTAAAGAAGCTAAGGGTTGCCGGTTCGAGTTCGACCGCGCCACTGGTCACGTTGGTTTTCACAAGCAAGAAATTCAGAATCCTATTAGGCAACTGATCATACCCAATAATCCCTTGAGCGTATTAACGTTGCCGATATTTAACTAAATACTCGTTTGAAATGTGATTAAATCCATTAAACCTTTCCTGCTTTTTCAAATATTAGACTCGTTTAATTCAAAAGAGGTTGCACACAACATTGAAAATTGGATGCAATTTGAAATCAAACCATCCTATGTGGTAGAAAATATTGTGGGAAAAGGAGAAATTGCTTGTCACACACAATTTCTTCTTTTACCACTATGTTTCCTCAATTATTAAAGCACGTAATGTAAAACCCCTGGTTTTGTACGGGAAAGGGTTTAATAGATTAGCAGATGTGATGAGGTCTTTCAAGCAAACTTGACTCTATTTCAGATTTACCTGTTCTTGTTCTTTGTGAGCCTATCGTACGGTTTAGCCTTTATCGTATCGCTCGTGTTTGAGTCTCCCATGATGGCCCTGGAGAAGGTCTTGTTTAATACCGGAAGGAAGTAGATTATCATGACTTGATGTACATGTACGTTTTACAAATCGGCCATTTTGATTCTTTTGGAATCAACTTATTACGAACCATCCCGAACCTTATATTAATTCTATCAATAATAAGATACAACAGTCTATGTGGCTTTACCGTTCATTTAATAACATAATATACATGTATAAAATGTATATCTTAATTCTAGGATTGCCAATCCAGATTCAAGCGTTATGGCTAGCTGAAAAATATTCATACTTCTATGAACAAAATTTGAGCACGCAACTGTTTTGTATGCTTGCGCACATAGAAGATCCATGAAATGTTAAAAAACAAAACAAAACAAAACAAAAACAAACAAACAAACAAATACAACAGTTAACTATTTGCTTGGTTTGCTTGATGGCATTAAATTATAAAGAAAATATTGAAGAGAATATATTTTTGTTTTCCTTGCGGTATGAACCTGAAAACTTAATCACGGTTATGTATCACGCCTTACTTATTCATACAGTTGGATCACGTTTTTTAGCTTCAGACCCCATTGAAAACAAAAATAACCCCCTTCATTTCTTAACCCATTACAACAAAATGACGCTTTTTGACGCCCCAAGAAAAAATAGCTTTGAAAAACATTGAGAAATATGAAGAAATTGATGGTTAAAAGCAATTCCTTCATTATCCACAATGATTTCTATGAGAAAGCTGAAAAACTCCAAAATTTCACACCTAAACTTTGTCATAAGCAAACATCTTTCAACTTGGACCAGTCTAGAATTTTGTCGTCTGGTAATAGGTTAAATCAATATAACCTTACTAAAGAAACAGTCAATGGAAATAATTTTGTAGAATTGTGTGTTGAATCAAGGTGTCAATTTGATATTTGTAATTGTGTTTTAAACGAACAAAATCCTAATACAGTATTGTTGAAGCATAGTCAGAGATTCAAATACATGTATAAACTACTCAGAATTTGCTAGGCATAATTTTTCCTAGTTATATATTTTTGTATCTTGAGTAAAATTACACAAGTATTTTTGAGTTAGTTTAATGTTTTAGGTATTAAGATTTGTTATAGATCGAATGTTTCGGTGTTGTTTTGAAAGTAAGGCTTACACGAAGTTCGTAATGGTAAGAAATGAAAAAAATCGGTACACCAAAGAAACCGAATATTTCGAAGAATTTAGACGATATATACACATTAAGAGCGTAGATGATGTCCCCGTGCTTCAATTACCAACAGACAACGCCTCTAGATACTGCTGAAAAGCCTCCTGATCTTATCTTGTGGAATTTGATCCCGTTCTTCAAGAGGACCCTGTCTGGGTTCCTGTATAGATGCTGGTTTCACGGGGCGCACTGAAACAGCTGTCTATAACGTATCCCAACCATGTTCTATTGGATTTAGGTCAGGGGATGTAGCTGACCATTCCATACGGACGATTATGGCTTGTGCGATATATTTATCGGTGATGCGGGCTCTTTGTGCACGAGCTTTGTCATCCATCAGAATGAAATTAAATCAACAGCACCAGCATATAGGCAAACGTTAACATCCAATATCTCATTTACGTACCTGAGAGCCATCAACATTCTGTTGTCATTGACATTGAGTTCCGTTTTCCCCTGAGCATTTATTCACGACCATCCCACGACTGACCCCCTCCAAACGATCATATTCTGCCACACATAATGTAGTAAAACGCTCATATGGCAGTCGCTAAACCCTAGCACATTTATCGGTAAACTCGACATAAAACTTCGGAGTCGTCGGTAAACAGGACTGGAGTCTAGTCGTCTGGGGTCCAAGTGACATGATCCTGTGTCAACGCAAAATGCATTGCACGTGATATCGGATCAATCGAACCCGGAATGCAGGTCGTCTTGACATCAGGCCAGCATCATGCAACCGATATCTGATAGTGTGGGTACTTTTGCGCACACCGGTAGCGTTCTGTAAGTCCCTACGTAATGTTGTTGCGTTGTCTGTTCGGTCAAGCCGTATCTGAACCAGCAGAAACCGGTCTTAGACCTCATGAGTTGAGTGTTCTCGTCCCCAGTGTGTAAAATCCTAACATTTCCGGTCGTAATAAACCGATTTACCGACATTCTGAAAATCGGCACATTGTGACACACTAAGGTCATTAGCAACATACCTCTGTTATAAACCAGAATGAAGTATCTCAATGCCCATATTCATCCCATCTTGTCTAAGATGGTGTATTAAACATATATCAAATGAATCTAAATTTTGCGATAAATGTATTAAAAACTCGCTAAATGTACCAGTGAACATGCAGATAGATGGCAAAATGAAACGTTTTAGGACTAGGTCTTTTTCCAGTGATCCTTGTGCGATGTATAGGTGCCGAACCGACATTTTTCGATGCTTCGTGTATTCGTGCAGTGTGATTAGTTTTTTTCCGTTCTAAACATCCATGAAAAAAATTTCCTTATCCTTGAATGAAGTGCGATTTTTCTCTTATTGGTGTAAACGAATTTGAACAGTCCAACAGGAATAAAATGTCACATGTTTACAAACAAAAACCTTTAAAATCACAACATTGGCGACTGTGTTATTCTAACCAATTAGCGCCCATCGGTCACTTATTTAGTATCCTCAGTTTAAAAGCTGTAAACTTTAATCGTTTAACCTGCACTATGAGAGCGCAGACTCAAGTTTGTCTTCGTCTTGTGACAATATACCATCATCGGAGTATGGCGATCGGTGAAAACAAATGTAATTGCCGATTTGAAAGAAAATCTGTTCAAAATTAACTACTTAAACCATCCCCACACAATTACGATATTTGACGCCCATAAAAATGGAAAACATTGTGGAAAATGAATGTTAGCTTTGTTTTATCTGTTGCATGTAACCATCGAAATTAATTTCAAATAAGTAATGCCGCCGTCATAGCGTTGTTGGTAGCGCATCAGACTCCAAATATTCAATTATGATTCGATCCTCGGCGGCGCCACATATCCTTTCCAACATTTGTCTCCCAACAATTGATGGATAATCGTAAACCAAAGTGGGATTGCAGATGGAGGCTAGGAAAGGATGCAGTGGTAATGCTAATGCGAGATATACCAGGAAACCACTTTTAGGTGCTCCAGTCGCCGCGATATGACTGTAAAAATTGTTAAATGCGGCTTTGTACCCCATTCAAACAAACAAATCAAATAAGTAAGACCAAGGTGAGCAGTAAAACATTATCACTGTTCCTTTCTATTTTAAAGTTGATCAAACTATTACTAGACGACAACATTAAAAGTTAAGTTAAAAATTAATTTGCAAGAAGTTTCGGACGAGGAATTTCAGTTGATGAAATTCATGATTTTTTTTCTTTTTCGGTAAAAAAAACATTTTGGATATCTTTAAATAATGTACTCTATTTCGATATTTCGGCTAATGCCTTTTTCAAGAAATAACTCATGGAAATGTCACATCTACATCTTTACACTCTTACTGTGCGGCCATATTGAATATTTGTTTTGGACGTCGCCGCTGGAAACATGACGTCATTTTGGCGTAATCAGTGTGACGTCATCCGGCGAATTGACGTTGCTATGTGTAAGGTCACTATTTGGCGCAATTAAGTCATTGAATACTGTTGGGAGAGTCCTCATGCTATTTTTAATGTTGCAGCCACTCGGTTTAGCTGTCTTAAGCCTCTGAATCCACAATCCCTCATGTAACTGGCGCTCTGTCCTTTCAGCCCCGTAGCATTTTCGTAACACAGCTACAGATACGTCATCTACGGAGTGATTTTTCATACCAAAGTGTGAATTGATTGGCTTATCCTTCTTCAAGCGTATATCTCGCAAATGTTCCGTTATTCTAGCGTTTATCTCTCGCTCGGTCTCACCTACATATATGGTCAACTGGCACTTTTTACAAATTAAACCATATACTACATTTCTCGTACGACAGTTAGCCTCTTTTACTGTGTTGTAAGTGGAATAGCCCCTAGTATCCTGAATATCTCCTTTGTAGATTAACGGGCATATGTTACAGCTGTCGTCACATTTCGTTTTGTCTGTTTTAGTAGCCTTGTTTGTCTTTCCATGCACCAACACATCGGTGAGACTAGTGTCTCTTCTGTAGGCTATGAGAGGTGGGTCCTTGAAAACCTGCTTCATTCTCTCAGAACGGTAAAGAACGGTCATATGTTGTCTCACGATCTTATGCACATCTGGTAGCAGATTGGAATATGTCATAACTAAGGGAACCCTCTTATTATTTTGATTTTTGTCTGTATTCTTTCGGAGTAGATCCGATCTTTCTAGCCTGTCGACTTTCTGTAGTTGGGATTCTATCAATTTCCCACTATAACCCCTTTTTCTCAAGTGACTTTTTAAATCTGATCTATGCTTATTGTAGTCCTCATTACGCGAGCAAATCCTTTTAATTCTCAGACCAAGGCCGTAAGCTAGCCCTTTCTTTGTACTTGAAGGATGGTTGGAGGAATTGTTCAGGTATAATTGTTTATCTGATGGTTTTATAAAAAGATCTGTATACACACGTCCATTTTCCAGTTTAACCCATGTGTCAAGAAATTCAATTTTATGTTTGTGGTATCGGAGCTCTACCTTAATGTTGGGGTGTATGTTGTTAGCAAATTCTGTAAATTTTTTCAGTTCTGTTTCACTGCCTGTCCACAACCCAAAACCATCATCTATGAAACGTTTATAAAAGACGGGCTGCACAGGGGCTGTTAACAGAGTTTCATCCCACTTTCTCATAAAAGTACAGGCAAAATTTTTACCTAGCCTTGGTCCTATAGCGATACCTTCTTTTTGAATAAAGTTCTTTTCTCCCAGGTTGAAATTGTTATTGTCAAGTACAGTTTTGATCATTTCCATTACACCGGCAGTCTCTATAAGAGGCTTAGATCTTTTAGTTAGGGCCTCTTCGCAGGCTTTCAGACCTTCCTCACGCGGAACAGATGGGTAGAGTTTTGCAACGTCGAAACAGAACAGAAAAGTGTTATCTGGAACAGGTTCGTTGATCCTATTCAATTTATTAATGAAATCAGCTGTATCCCGTATATAGGAAGGTGATTGTTCAACATATTCATTTAGCTCGTTCTCCGCAACTTCGGCCAATCTTTCTGTTGGTGTGCCTTTGCCGTTAACTATCATGCGAAATGGGACTTTAGGTTTGTGTAGTTTTGGGTTCCCCCTAAGCTTCCCAGCCTGTGCATATCGTGGTAATAAATACTGCTTCATATCATCTGAGATCCATCCTTTTTTGTACATATTGTTAACTAACCTCTTTACTTTCTTGTGGATATCATCTGTAAGATCAGATTCCGTTTCTTCATATGAGTTATCAACTCTTATCTCTTGTTGTAGTGAATTGATATAGTCTTCCCTGTTTACTATCACAATGCCCGATCCCTTGTCAGCTGGTCTAATGATAATTTCTTTATTATGCAGCAACTCATAGAAAGCTATATTCTCTTCTTTAGATATATTGAGTTTGTCATTTTTCTTCAAATTAGCCACTATATCATTCTTTACAAGTTCTATATATAAATCTAAATGGTTGTCTCTGCCTGGGGGTGGTGTAAACCAACTTTTTTTCTTCAATTTGAATTTATCTTCACTCGCCCTAGAATCCATTTCACCTTGGTTATTCTTCTCATAGAAAAATTCTGATAGTCTCATTCGTCTTTCCCACTCTGCTAAGTCTGCGAGAAGTTTAATCTTGTCAACCTTGTGTCTACTAGGGATAAACTTCAGACCTTTTTCCAATAACGATTTTTGGGCATCCGTAAGTGAGTGACTTGACAGGTTTGTTACCGACGAATTTAAATTTTTTCGTGTTAAGGGTTCTTTCTCCACTGTCTTTTCAGAGCATTTTTGCTGTTGGACAGGAGGTATAGTTGTCATATTTGCGTTACAGTTTACAGGGCTGCATAACACCAATGTATCGTTTTTCAAAAGAGAAGACTGTGCAGGCTTGCATTCATGAGGCATCTCACTATTCAAATTACTATCCGAACTGCTGCTTGTAAAATCAAACCAATCTAATCCACTCTGCATAGTTTTATTCTCTGTCATAAAGTGGTCAGGCTCAACCAAGCTGAAATGATTGTGCTCAAGCAAAAGGTACAATGGTTCATATGGGCACGAGTCTATTTCACTCTTAGCTTCAAACTTTATCCACTCTGTGAATAAACGATCCCGTGAAATGTGTATGTCAATATTAAACCAGTCAGCCGCGGCAGTCAATTCTGCTTCCGTAGCCCAGGTAATTACCCTACCGTCTGTACATGACTGATGTTTGAGAAATTGCTTGGATATGTTTTCCAAGGATTGCTTTTTTCTATAGCGTTGTCGAAAGCGAGATTGTGCGGGAATTGATTAATCATTATTGTAAAGTAGAGGAAAAACACAAAAGTCAAGTGCTTTCAGCACTTTGATTCTTTGTAAAATTCTACATATATGACTGTTAGTTGGATTTATTTGTGCATGCCACAGTCCATGTCACCTTAGATTGAAAATAGGACAGACATTCTTCTGTTACTTGGATGGTTGGGTGACTAACTGTCACAATATTGGCTAAATATGTGGTAAATATGAGATAAGAAGCCCAAACTATTCTCGCGCTTAACCCATTCCCACACAGTCCCTCCTTTTTACGCATGTAAAGAAAAAAGCTTTTGAAAAAAAAATGGAAAATGAAAAAATCGCTTGTACCAAGCATTTTCTTCATTATCCACACTGTTTTCTATCCAAAAAGACAAATAAATATATAAAATTCCATTAACTTGTCGTCTACCGGTATTGTTCCTTCTCTTGTTTAAGACCTTCTTAGTCAGCACTGCTGTTTTTAGCTCACCTAAGCAAAAGTTCTGAACCCATTCCCACATTTTTCATGCACTTCAAGAAAAAGGCCCAGGAAAGCTTTGTGGATAAAGAAGAAATTGCTTGTCACAAGCAATTTCTTCATTATCCACAATGTTTTCTTCCCTAAAAGACAGGTATTTGGGAAATTTCACAAACTTAAAATCGTCGTCTACAACTTCTTTGAATTTGGACCAGTCTAAAATTTTGTTTAGTTGCAATAGATTAAACAAGACTTAGCACTCAGGATAGAAAATCATACAAGACGCATGTGTTGCCATATACATATATCTTTTTAGTAGAGAAATACGAAAAGAGACAATTCGATAATTGACGTATCAAATGCCACGCCCACCAACCTCTGACATTTCAGTTCCACAGTGGATATAAACGACATCATTGTGTAAAATACTTGGTTAGGGATATAGTATGAAATTCAGATGGTTAATGATCTAAACGTGGCTTGAATAAGCTGTAGTTTCGACAATTAAGTAGCCAAACCGACGTTTTGCTGAAAAGATCATCATTTTGAGACAATAGTTTTTATTTTTTTTTTTAATTTCCAGTCATTTTTTGTAATACAAAATATTGTTTTCTAGGTTTTACAAGGACAAGTTCCTTCACTCAAGATTTCAGATGTTCAGTTGGGTAGTAAAAAAACGCAATCAGTAACAAAAGACGTATTTATTACAAAGTGACACATATCAGCAATTGTTTTTTGGCATTTAAATCATGTGATAAACTTAATATTTGGTAATGAAATAGATAACCCCGTTAAGAACCTTATCATGGTGATAAAGACTTCAAAGGGTTAATCTCTGGTAGCCCCCTTTTCAAGGTATAAAATATATGTTTTTCGTCAAGCGATAAGAGGCTTCTTAGAAAGTGCGTTAACTATCAACCCTGACCAGACAACATGGGTTGCGCAGGCTAACCAGGAAACTACACGATCTTTGATATATCTGGAAATAGTTCTAGAGAAGCATTTCAAACTTTTCTAGACATTTCGCTCTTTGTAGACCCGCTGAATCTAGAAAGGTCAAATTGACCAATCGCTAGCCTCGTCCACAGACTCATTTACCCGGTCATTGACTACTACTGGAAGGTCCACTTCGATTTTAATTGGCGCTATTTTGCAGAACTTATGGCTCGTAGCATTTAACAAATAGTAGAATACTAGTAGTTTGTTTCTGATATAAACGTCGTAGCTACCGCTTAAATAAAGTGAAGTTAAAACGAACCAACTAAATGCTTCAGATAAATGGCGACCAAATTTTCAGTATAAATCAATGACCTCGTTTGTCGACTGATTATTTGAATGACAGCCGCGTTATCCAGGGAAAAAATGACTAAATGACGTCATTTACTTTGTTACGTCTCTGAAGAAAAATGCCTTGGAAATACGGATGAAAATTATGAAATTGTTTGTTATAAGCAATATCTCCATTATCACATTTCTTTTCTATCTCAAATATAAATTTAGATTTAGACATTATCTAGAAATAGTTGTCAGCAACTTCTTTCTATTTGGACCAATCTAAAATTGTGTTGTCTGGTAATGGGTTAATGCATAAAAACAGTTGTAACTTTGTCAGTTATTAAGTTATTTGATTATTTTCATTTCTCTGAATCAGAAATATTGTTTAACATAAAATTAGGGAAAAAATGATAAATTGTTTTAGTTCACCTGTCAAGGTTAGGTATTTTGATCACCTTCTATCCGTCCGGCTTGATGCTTCGTCCGTCTTGTGTCAACACTTGCAGATGACATTCTTCCCAAACCACTGGGCCATTTCAACTAAATTTGGCAGGCATGTTCCTTAGATGATCTCCTTTGTGATTTGATAAAGAAATTGAAATCCGTTGAAAACTCTGGTAACGATGGAAACAATGTTAAATTAAAAAATAATAGAAATAGAAACAAAACAATACAAACAAACAAACAAAAAAACCTCATTAAAACTATCTCCTCCCGACCCAGAAGGTGTAAAGCCTTGATATTTTGCATGATGCCTCAGAACATTGTCCTGTTACAGAATTGCTAAAATCATTACCCTCGGGTCCGAAGGGGCGAATCTCCAGAGGGTAGGGCTTATATAAAATAAAGACATATTTTTCAAAACGACATCTCCTCCCAAAACATCTTGTCAGTTTCAACCAAATTTGGCAGGCATGTTCTTTATTTAGTTCTCTTTAAAACTTGCTAAAAGAAATGAAATCCGTTGAAAGCTAAGGTTGCCATGGCAACAAAAGTGGAATAAAAAATGTTCTCAAGACCAAGTAAATAATGAGCCTTGAGAAAAAGAGCCTCATCTCAGTTGAGCGCCAGGGCCACTGGCCCTCTTGTTTTGTCCTCCCCGATAACAGATTACATGATTACATGTTTTGAAAATAACGTCTCTGATTGACCTCTGTTTCAAACTATCTATTTTTTCAAATGCTTATTTTACGAAATTGTTAAGAGCTCACTTTTCGGGTGACATACACTAGCGATGGACATTTCTTTGATCAATGTAAGTTATTGATTTTGGTAAGAGTTCTAATTTCAAATGTCAGAATACAGGACGGATTAGATTGGGTACAATTAGCAATTCTAGAAACCTGTTCTGTTACCTTTATTTTGAGGCACCATATTCATTCTAAAAGCATACGTTATGACAGAAGCGATAAGTAAAGAAAAGAAAGATGCAAGCGGAAGAAGCGAGGAAAAGAGAGAAAAAGAGAGAAATAAAGAAAAAAGGTTTAATGCGCAAAGTTGAAACTATTTAGAGCATGTTGTGCAATATATATATTATTCGATTACTATACAATTTATTGCTCATAGGAAGATAAATAATGTTATAGAAAAAAGTATTAAAGAAAACTCTATTTTTACTTTGGTTTATATACCATTTCGGTTTTAGTGCTTCACAAGCCTTAAAATTTCTACAAATTCAGTCAATACTTGGATAATCTATAACAACAGTTGACCTAGGTTATAGATACTTCTATATTAAATATGTTAGAATAATGAAAACGTCAATTTGGGATGGAAAATTTATAGATAATATTATATTTTAGAAAGGTTGATTGTAACATATGGAGAAAAACAACCCAATCTTTACAGTTTTAGAACTCCCCGATTTTAATATTCAAATAGCATTAATGTTAACACACTGCGGTTTTGTTAGAAAAAACTGAAAATTCGTCCAAAAGCTATTTCATGAAATAAATCGACACGATCTTTGTCATGAAATGCTGCGGCGAGATCTATGGTTGTCACAAAGGATAATCACAAATTAGGATGGGGTTTACCGTAATTGATAGTATCAAGTAAAACGAAACAATATCCATTAAGAAAAAGAATATCTAATCGTCTATTTAGATTAATAACTATTTAAAAAAAACTTGTCCTTAATGAATTTTTCATGAAAATCTGTCCAAAAGCCGCCTTACTATTTACATTCAAGGCCACAATTCTTTAGATGAGTGAGAGAATCGCACATTATATTTTTTCCGGATTATTTTCATTGATACATTTCAAGAATTACATTTATTTCCCACAAAATTTCGAGCCATATCATTAATTAAATGTCGAACTCGTGTTCATGAAATACCGAGTTCATTAAAACTTAAACAAATAAGAACCTCGGAAAAGCCTCTTTTTTATCAGTTATTTGATTACTCGTTTGATAAATTTGGTATATGTGGTCAACTGACCAATCGCAGCTGTCAATCAAATACATGTAACCAGGTACGGTAGACAAAGATCAGGCAATGACGTACAGTCTGATATTACCTGAACGTCGTTTTATTAAATGATGAAAAAGTTAAAGTGCCAGTAAGACTAAGACAATCTGACGCAAAAAAAACCTTAGTCTCCAAATGACGATTTATTATCGGTTTTGACAATCTTTCTATTAAGTGTTCGGCCCGACCACCTAATATCTATTTGTCATTCAGACATAGATCATGTTTTCTCTTCAAATTAAAAAATAACTCGTTTAGACACATTGTTTTACTGCGCAAAAATCATCAAGATTTTTTAGCCCTGTATCGTTCGAATTATTCTGCTGGAGATATAGTGTGATCGGAGTTTTAAACGTAGAATCCATTTCATTCCAATCTTAGATTTTTGGCTAGCAAAGCGTCAGGTAACACATTTTGAGGTCTTCTCAGTGTTCAACGAGTGCAAACTGCCACTTTGAGGCTTAACCCCTAAATCCATTGAATGCTTACGCCATAAAAAGTAGTTCTTATTCCTGGAATAATGCAAACTCTTCCACTGCTTTTTATGACCACATGAATTAACTTTATACAAATTGTAGACAACTACTTTTGAAGCATCTCAAGACAAAGGCTTTTGAAAACATTGTGGACAACGAAAAAATTGCTTGTAACAAGCAATTTCTTCATTGTCCACTCTGTTTTCTACCTTACAAGGCAAAGTTTTCTAAATTTCACTATATATGATAACCTTTGACAAAGAAGATTACATAATAGAATCATACTTTGCTAGTTTACAGTACTTTCAGTACTTTGATTTATGAATGTCATTCCTATAACGTCGATGAGCAACCAAATTGTCGTAACTACGACCAAATAAAGCTGTAGCTATGAGGTTTTGGTCGACCAGCGAGGATATTAAAGTTGTCCCATGGTTCTCTTTATTGTGACCTATAGAATATAGATAACGGGATATCTCTTAAATAGTTTTTCTACAGTAAGATGTTTGTGGCAACCCAAAAATGGCGAAGTTTGTGATATTTTCAATTTTTCTCGTTTTTACTGTTACAGTCTGTAAAACACAGTTTTCGGGTGATACTTTAGCATCACTGCTTACAAATGACAATTTTAGGGATCTACTAACCCAATCAGGAGATGTTGCTAATGAAATAAGGGAACTGTTTGAATTCTACAACTCCACTGGAAATTTGACAGGGGCTATTGGTGTGTTATTTTCGGATGAGAGATATTCCACTTTGGCTGTTACCACTGGAAAGCTATTATTCGAGAGCTTCTCTGCAGAAGCTCTAACCGGGGCGAAAGTCAGCCAGGAATGTCAAGAAGATGTGGTTGTTTTTGTGGAAGAGCTCGTGTCTGGAAAAGATTGGGCCTTGCAAAGTTAGTATAAAACCCTCTGATCATATCAGCTTCTTTCTTAGTAATAATTGATCGCTGATTTTGTATTTTTAAAACTCGAAACATGTGTACTTTCGAAAAGTGTTGCGGATGTATGCCACTATAATGCAAATTAATGACTATACTTAACATCAAAAGAAGGGCACGCAAAAATAAGTCAAGTTAATAATTAAACCAAGTTTAATCGTTTTATCATCAATAGTATTTCTTTAGTCCTTTCGGCCAATTGCTTGTGATGAGATAAATGATGGGTCGTAGATTTCAACAAAAAACAGATAGACCAATCAAGGTTATACATTTAGACCGCAAGTTAACTTTGAATATTTGTCGACATTCATGTATAGCATTTTTTTTTGGGGGGGGGGGGGCGACATAAACATTGTAACTACAGATTATTAAATCTATATTTACGACGTTTAGGTCACAAACAAACTGTTGTTTTTTTATTGTTACAAGTTACTGACCATGAAATTTACAAAATAACCCCGTTTTTAACTAAGCAAAATATCCTGTTGGTATGTTGACGTGACCAGCAATCTTAAAGTTGACGTGACCAGCGATCTTTAAATTGACGTAACCAGCGATCTTTAAATTGACGTAACCAGCGGTCTTTAAATTGACGTGACCAGCGATCTTTAGATTGACGTAATCAGCGATCTTTAAATTGACGTTACCAGCGATCTTTAAATTGTTGTAACCAGCGATCTTTAAATTGACGTGACCAGCGATCTTTAAATTGACGTAACCAGCAATCTTTAAATTGACGTAACCAGCGATCTTAAAGTTGACGTGACCAGCGATCTTTAAATTGACGTAATCAGCGATCTTTAAGTTGACGTAATCAGCGATCTTTAAATTGACGTAACCAGCGATCTTTAAATTGTTGTAACCAGCGATCTTTAAATTGACGTGACCAGCGATCTTTAAATTGACGTGATCAGCGATCTTTAAATTGACGTGACCAGCGATCTTTAAATTGACGTAACTAGCGATCTTTAAATTGTTGTAACCAGCGATCTTTAAATTGACGTTACCAGCGATCTTTAAGTTGACGTGACCAGCGATCTTTAAATTGACGTGACTAGCGATCTTTCAGTTGACGTGACCAGCGATCTTTAAATTGACGTAACCAGCGATCTTTAAATTGACGTAACCAGCGATCTTTAAATTGACATAACCAGCGATCTTTAAATTGACGTAACCAGAGATCTTTAAATTGACGTAACCAGCGATCTTTAAATTGACATAACCAGCGATCTTTAAGTTGACGTGACCAGCGATCTTAAAATTGACGTGACCAGCGATCTTTCAGTTGACGTAACCAGTGGTCCTTCAGTTGACGTGACCAGCGATCTTCCAGTTGACGTGACCAGCGATCTTTCAGTTGACGTAACCAGCGGTCCTTCAGTTGACGTGACCAGCGATCTGCCGATTGGGTTATGTCTCCGACCCTAATCTCACAGAACTACTTCATTTGATAGACCATCAGTGCCCGAGAAAATAAAGCCCCTCTTCTTACTCAAGTGAGATATCACTCAGTTTTTGGGTTGAAATAAAATATGTATTATAGCTCAAGTAAAATGGCTGGTAGCAAAAAGGTAGAATAGTTGTTTGGCGACCTGAACCTTTTCAAGCTGTAGTTACGACGTTTAAGTCGCCAAAACAAAAAAAAAAGGTAAACAAAAATGGCGGCCAATGTCGGAGTTGAAACTTATTTCTGATCCAAAATGAATGATGTCATTGGACGACTGTTTATTTGATGGACAACCACGATTTGTTAATTACGGGTTTATATGCATTGCTCTTTAACTGAAAGATCCGACAACGTCCATTTGCTTTATGTTAGGTTGGTGGACTGGACATCATTCCAAGGTTTGCTGTGTTCAGCTGACTGAAAAGGGATAACGTATGACACACAATTCACGCATCCGTTCGACTTTATTAACATTCAAACTCAAAAATAGTATATTTGAAGTTTAATTCACTGTAAACATGTTTATTTCTGGTAGATTTTTGCTGACCGCCTTTTTCGGATTTCGTCTTATTTACAGTGATAGATGCTATGGCAAAACCAGGATCGAATATAGAATCGAAGCGGTTCAAATTCCTGGGTAGTTACGAGCAGTGTACAAACGTTCAGGCCACACACAAAAAGCCAAATGGAGAAGTGGACTCGTTCGATGGACAATATTGCTCAGCGGCCTTTTACTTGCCTGGGATCCCTGCACAACTCTTCGTGAGTAGGGTTATTATTAGCATATGTGCAAGTTAAGCAAAAATGGACCATCTGAAATATACGAAAGTATGGATCAGGTTAAGTCTGACATGCGAGGACTTTGTCGAAGGATCAGGCTAAGTCTGACATGCGAGGACTTTGCCGAAGGGTCAGGTTAAGTCTGACATGCAAGGACTTTGCCGAAGGTTCAGGTTAAGTCTGACATGCGAGGACTTTGCCGAAGGATCAGGTTACAATCTTTTCGATTTTGATAGATTATCTAAAAAAAAACAAAAACAAAAAAACAAACAAACAAAAAAAAAAACAAGTCAATCTACTTTATTTCATATTTTTTTATTGATAAACCACAATCGACCAATCGCTGGCAGCACCCACTGGCTACGATTGAAGGTCCCGCTTTTAAACGGCATTATTATGACAAGTGGCATGTAGCAAAAAGTAGAGTGATTGTTTGGCTATTTAAACGTCGTAACTGCAGTTTGAATAAGCTGTAGCTCTAACGTTTAAACGCTAAACCAACAAAAGTATTTCATATAAATGGCGTCTAATGTCTGAGTCCAAAGTTAGTTTCCAGTCTAAATCAGAATGATAAAGACGAGTTCACACTATCCTTCCGATTAACCTGTGTTCATTCCAAGACTAGTCTACGTAATACAGTTAAGGCCATCGCGTTTGCCGTGTAAAATTGGAACCCGATGCACCACAGTAAGCCGGTGAGAATACGAGAATACGAAAATACGAGAAAACGACGGTGAGATCAAGAGATCACTATAACGAGAAAACGACAGCACGACTGCGAGGACACGAGAATACGCGATAACGATGGTGAAAGTTCGAGATAATCTCGTGCTGTCGTCGTGTGTTCGTCGCCGTACTCTCGTGCTCTCGTTATCTCTTGTTCTCGTTATCGTACTTTCGTGTTCTCATTATCGTACGCTCGTATTCTCGCTGTCCTACTCGCAAGCTCTCATCGTCTTACTCTTATGGCTCGCGTTCCAATTTTACACAGAAAAACGCGATTACCCTAATGGTTTTCCTACTAGCCCGAGCAGAGTCTGTTATTCCCGATATCCCAAATAATTAATGACAAAAGTATCCATAATAGCAGGCCTTCTAAAATCTGATTTCTAGTCTATTACTCCTAACTCATAATCGTTAATTGATATATTCAACCATCACTCAGAAACTCTATTAATCAATCGCACATTGTTGTTAGTTTGACAAGTGGATCTTCCTAACAACAGCTTATTCGAGCTTTAGTTCCGACGTTTAGGTCGTTAACCAACAATTCACCGTGTGTTTATTGCCCCTGACTATATATTTTCGAAATATTTGTCGTTTATTATCTCGCTCGACTTCGAACCTGACGAGGACAAGGATTTGAGCAACAAGCTAGCCGGACTGACAAGCTAATTACGAGAAGTTAAACCGAGGTCCAATGTGACGATGCATCAGCACGTTTTTAAGAACCATTCCTCGCTCTCAGAAGTTTCTTCTAGTATCCTTTAGGGCCCAAAGTAACAACAAATCGTCTTCTGAAAGCGTCACTCATATGGGCAAATGCTACGGTAGCAACGATAAATAAACGATCATACTACTATATCTCAGTCGAACTGTCATCTCGGAGGTAAGTGAGCGTGGTAAGGCTAAAACTTTCAGCCCGCCCACCCCTACCTCACTACGATCCCGTCCCGATTTCCATGGGTTAAGTATTGGTATAGCAGAGATCGAGCTGAACGGTAACACATTGAGTTATAGAATATATTTCGACAAAACGAGCGCTTTTAGCGATTGGTCCACGATCAACTTAACACCCATCTTGATCAATAATACATCCTTATTCTAACATTTGCTTTGATTGTTTTAACAGTTTTTTGGAGCGGGCTACATACAGTATGGACTGTGTATACCGAGCACATGTACTTCATTGGACTTACAGAAAATGATTGGGCTGGGTAAATATGTCATTTATGAAAGCCCCAGTTATACTTTGTCTCGTAAAGAATAATTCAAGGGATCCCTCGCCCCTAAAACTTAATATCATTATATACTATCAACAATATTGAATAAACATGTATCAATGGGTTTTATTTTTGAATTAAAAAGACGAAAATCTCACATGGGTATGCGCGAATGACAGATGTACATTAAAGGCTCTGGGGCTCTCGTAAGGACAACATTTCTGAAAACTTTTTAAAATTGCTTACCGAACGCCCTAACAATAAAAGTAGTAACAAGTCGACCATGAAAAGCTTAGCCGGACAGAAAACGAAAATAAATTCAAATATATTATGTGTTGGCAATAGTTCGATATGTAATAAAATACTGACTTTAATGAACGAATTATCTAAAACAGATTGATTGATTGATTGAATGAGGTTTAACGCCACTTTTAATAGTATTTCAGTCATATCGCGGCGGCTGGAGCACCTAACAATGGATTCCTGGTATCTCTAACATTATTACTACCACTACAGCCTCCAGCTGCTATCCCACTTAGGTTTAGAATTATCCATCCATTGGTGAGACACAAATGTCGGAAAGAATATATGCTGCCGCCGGGCATCGAACTCATGACCTTTCTTTTTCAAAGTACATCATTATTTGGTCTGCACTATTCCTTTCATTTTTTTCTCATACGATTTACAACAAATAATAACCCCTGACCGCCATTTTCCAAGGGAGCTAACTGACCAGTTACAGTTTATGTATTTATTTATACTATGTATTTATTTAGTATTAAGGTCAAAGTGCAATAAACTCTGCCTTTACATTTAATGTATTTATACTGCATAAAGGTCAGGGTGTATTTAGTCAGCATAAAGGTCAGGATCAGGTCAATAGATTCAGTCTTTACCTTTAATGTATTTATTCTGCATAAAGGATAGAACATGTTTAATGAATTCAGTCTTTACACGTAATGTATTTATTTAGTATAAAGGCCAGGATCAGTCAATGAATTGAGCCTATATATTTAATGTATTTATTCAGCATGATAAGTCGGATTAAGGGAAAAAATCAGCCTTTATATATAATATATTTATTCAGCATAAAGGTCAGAATAAGGCCAATGGGGGTCAGCCAATTCTTTATGTATTTACAGCGGAATACATACTTCTTAACGGCACAGTCCCGTTACTACCGGAAGTTACCTGTCAAGATGGACCGGAGGAAGTTGATTCAGCTCTGATTGTGGCTATGTAAGTGTTCAACAACCTTCAACTTATTACAAGACGACACGAATTTAGACTGGTCCTAATCGAAGAAGTTGCAGACGATTATTTAAAGTTGACATAATCTTAACTCCACCTGCCTTTCTTTCAGGGTAGAAAAAAATGTGGAAAATGCAGAAATGGCTTGATACAAGCAATTCCTACATTTTACAATTCTTTTTACTGAACTTTTCTCTTCAGAAGGCGTCAAAAATCGGGTTTGTGTGTAAATGGATTAAGTTATTTTCAGCTCCAGTGTGTGAGGACCTGCAGGATATTGTCAAACTCTTGTGTCCGTCATGCGTCCGTCTATCAGTTCGTCTTTTAACTTTTACTTTCAGAATCTTTTGATAATATATTACATGGATTTCCACCAGATTACAGACGTATAAACCTTTGTTGATCCTTTATCCAAATCCTCTAAAGAATTTTGATCCGATGAAAAATTTGGCTTTTATTTGGACAAGCCTAATTTTCATACATGATATATCGTGAAAACTTTAAAATCTTCTTTTCGAAACCAGTAGACGGATTTCAAACAAGGAATGTGTTCTTGGTTAACTCTTAATCGGATTCCTGCGAAGGAATTAGGTCGGGTAAATGGCTTTAAATAAAGGAGTCAATTTCCATACACTTTGTACTTATGATATCGTTAAAACCTTTAAAGTCTTCTTTCAGAAATAAGTTGATGAATTTCAACAAAATTTCACGAAGAGGATCCTTAGATTAGTTTTTATCATATTCCTTCATTAAAAAATCCTATCGTATTTAAAGGATGGCTAAAATGGATGGAGCTAATTTCCATATATGGTATATAGTTATAGAGGTATTGAAATTCTTTCATATTAAGAAACCGTTATTGCATTAATTCCATCCGAGTTTCACTGAAATTTTACTTTGAAAACCCGTTATCATATTTCTTGCAGAATATTCTTAGATTTCATAATACATGAATTGTTTTTGAGAATAGGCCGAATTTTGAAAAAAGATCACATAGCGATGCAAGGGAAGTCATTATTACTATAACACTGAATACATCTGATGGACGAAATATCCTTCCATTAACGGCTAAATGGGGAATATTGCCTACCGTTTAAAACACAAACTGATTTTCTGCCAAGAATTCAAGAGGAAAGGGTAAAAGTGAGTCCTAGTCTTTCTGTTGCCTTTTGCTACAATTTGCCCATAATTTTGGAAACAGGGATGCCGCTTTAATTCTGTCCGTTGGATTTTTGGCTATAATGTTCGAAAGCCAAATGTCAAGTAATTTCTTGATTTTCAACCATGTTTTTAAATTATTTTTTTTATTTTTTTGAGTGCTTAAATGCGTTTTTGTGTTGGAATGGGTTAATGATGATATTAACGATGCCGATTCTTGTGACTAAGAAGTTTATAAAGGATTAACATATACTGATAAAACAACCTAGAGTTAAGCCATAATTTTGGTCCTCATCGTTTCAGTGCAATCCTCGGTGTACTTGGATGCCTGGTGGTCTTTGGAACGATCTACGATGTTCTAACAGTCCAAATGAAGTCAGAATCACCGTACGGTGTGCCCGAAATACAGAAGCCTGTCGTGTTTCCACAGGGTATATACATGCTCCGGGAATCTAATGGCATACATATAAACGGTAAAGCAGAAACGGACGTGAAAATAGAAAACGGAGAACCAGTCGATACAGACCATTATGCATCAGTTGTTGACAAGCGAAAACCCGAGAAAAGTTTGTATTCCCGTAAACATTTTCTTGCGTAAAATTAAGTGTTTTTAGCTCTACTGGCCGAAGGCCACTAGAGCTATTGCGCTGGCTTTTTTCCGTCCGGCGTCCGTGCGTCCGTCCGTTAGACTTTTCCTCGTTAACACTCTAGAGTCTAAAGTTTTCGTCGGATTCTCTTCAAACTTTCACAGAATGATTGTACCATCATAAGGTTCGTTCCATTCGAAATTGGGTCAGATCCGTCAAGAAACATGGGAAAAGGGGCATAATTAAAATTTTATTAAAATATCATCGTTAGCACTCTAGAGTCCACGGTTTTCATCAGATTCTCTTAAACTTTCACAGAATGATTGTACAATCATAAGGATCGTTCCTTTCGAAATTGGGTCAGATCCGTCAAGAAACATGGGAAAAGGGGACTTTTGAAGATTTAAATAAAAAGTCCTTTAAAAATCCTCGTCAACACTCTAGAGTCCACAATTTTCATCGGATTCTCTTCAAACTTTCTCAGAACGATTGTACCATCGTAAGGATTGTTCCTTTCGAAATTTGGTCAGATCTATCAAAAAACACTGGAAAAGGGGACTTTTAAAAATGTAATTTAAATATCCTCATGAACACTCTGGACTCAACGGTTTTCATCAGATTCTATTCAAACTTTCAAGAATGATTGCACCATCATAAGGATCGTGCCTTTCGAAATTTGGTATGATCCGTCAAGAAACATGGGAAAAGGGCCTTTTAAAATTTGATGGAAAAATCTATTAAGAAATCCTCTTTAACACTCTAAAGTCTACAGTTTTCATCGGATTCACTTCAAACTTTCACAGAATGATTGTACTATCATAAGGATTGTTCCTTTTGAAATTGGGTATGATATGTCAAAAAAACACAGGAAAAGGGGACTTTGGAAAATTCATTAAAAAATCCTCTTTAATTAACTAGAGTTAACAGTTTTCATCAGATTCTCTTTAAACTTTCACAGAATGATTGCATCATCACAAGGATCGTTCCTTTAAAGTTGGGTATGATCTGTCAAGAAACTTGGTAAAGGGGGCCCAATCAATATTTAATTTAAAGATCTTCGTTAACAATCTAGAGTCTAAAGTTTTCATCGGATTCACTTCAAACTTTCACAGAATGATTGCACCATCAAAAGGATTTTTCCTTTCAAAATTGGGTCAGATCAGTCAAGGACCACGGGAAAAAGGGGCCGTATGAAAAGTTAATAATAACATCCTCGTTAACACAATAGAGTCCACAGTTTTCAACAAATTCTCTCAAACATTCACAGAATGATTATTACATTAAATGGATAGTTCCTTTCGGAAGTGGGTTTGATCCATCATGTTTCATGGGACCTGTGAAAATTTAATAGAAAAATCTTAGTTAACACATCATGGTCCTAGATTTCACCTGATTGACTTCAAGCTTTCACAGAATGATTGTACCATCATAAGGATTGTTCCTTTCAAATTGTGTCTGATCCATCAAGAAGCATAGGAAAGGGGGCATAAGGAAAATTCAAATAAAAAAACGTAATTAATCCTTTTAAGTCCACAGATTTCATGGGGTTGTCTTTATACTCAAACAGAATAATTAAACTTCTGTAAGTATAGTTCCCTTTGGAATTGGTTCAGATCCACCAAGTATCATATGAAAATTCAATTAAAAAATCCCTGTTAACACAATGAAGCCCACAGCTTTGATCAGATTTTGTTGAAACTTTCACAGAATGATTGTAAGGTCATAACGATCATTCTTTTCATAACAGTGTTTGCACTGTGAAGAAACACGGAAAAAGGGGCCTTATGAAAATCCATGTTACCAAGTCCAGAGCTTTCATTGGATTTTTTTCAAACATTCACAAAATAATTGTACAATAATAATGATTGTTGATGTTGACATTAGACCTGATCCGTCAAGTATCACAGAGAAAGGAGCATTATGAAAGTTCACAGAATGATTGTTCCATCATGAGGATTCTTTCTTTCCAAATTAGGCCTGATCTGTTTAGTATCATGGGAAAAGGGGCCTTTTGAGAATTTTATCTATAATCCATGTAACCTAGTCCAGAGTTTTGATTGGATTTTCTTCAAACCTTCACAGAATCATTGTACAATAATTACGATTGTTGATGCTGACATGAGACCTGATCCTTCGAGTATCACAAGAACAGGAGCCTCATGATTTTTTTTTTAAATCTTACACCAAGATAAAGTCCGCAGTTTTCATCGGATTCTGTTCAAACTTTCATAGGATGTTTGTACCATCATTAGGATTATTTCTTTCCAAATCGGTCCTGATCTGTCTAGTATCATAAGGAAAGGGGCTGTATAAAAATTATTACCAAATCTTCATTAACACAAGAAAGTCCTCAGTCTTTATCAGATTCTCTTCAAAATTTAATAGAATGATTGTACCATCATTTGGATTGTTCCTCTGTAATTTGGGTCTGATTTGTTAAGTGACACAAGGAAAGGGGCCTTAAGGAAATTTTATTACAAAACATTATTATTACAATAAAGTCCTCAGTCTTAATCATTTTTTTCAAACTATCTATCATTAGGATAGTTCCTTGACACAAGAGAAGGGGCATTAAGAAAATTTTATTACAAAAAAATTCTTGACACAATTCAGTCTACTGCTTTCATTGATTCTTTTTAACTTTTAAAGAATGATTGTGTCTTCATTACAATGGTTCCTTTTGAAATTTGGATTTTTCTGTAAAGTATCATGGGAAAAAGGGCCCTACGAAGATTTCACTATAAACTCATTAACAAAATGAATTTCACAGATTAAACAGATTAATTGTACTATCATTACAATTGTTGATTTTTACAGTGGATCTGATTTATGGCAAGTGTCACATAAAAAGGGGCCTTATGAAAAACTTTCCTAAATATTCTAGTTAACACAATGATGTCCTTGATTTCAACAGATTAACTTCAAAAATTCACAGAATGATTGTACAATCACTTAAATGGTTCTTTTCAGAACGGGGTACAATCCATCAAGTATCATGTAAAAAAGGGCCAAATGGATTTTTTTTATACATTCTAGTAAACATAATGAAGTCCCCATATTTCATTGGATTCACTTATAACCTTCACAGAATGATAAAACCAACAGAAAAAATATAATGGAAAATGGGGCCTTATGAGAACTTCATTTTAATATCTTTGTTAACACAATAAAGTCAACAGTTTTATCGGATTCTCTTCAAAGATGCATGGAATAATTGTGGCATTCGAAACACAGGAAAGGGGCCTTACAGATTATCATTCAAAACAGTCTTGTGTATGTGATGAAGATCACAATCATTATCAAATTCGGCAAAATAAGGCCGGTCAATTTTAATTTCCTGTTTGATTTCAGTATAAGTTGTCAGATTTGTGAGGAGAGAGTTGTCCTCGTTTCCTTTCACTTACATATCTTATTTCGGTCATTATTGATATATAATATCACCAAATGATATTGCTTGTAACACAATCTTTGACTTCTTTCAATAGACATATTATGTGAAACCAATTGAAGATTTATCAGGTAACCTCTCCACTTCTCAAATTTCAATACAACTTTTCATTTGCAGGCAGGCTAATAGTCACACTTGCTTTCCGAAATAACGGCGGCGGCACATATTCTTTCCGACATATTGTCTCTCGCCAATAGGTGAACAATCGTAAACCTAAGTGGGATAGCAGCTGGAGGCTAGGAAATGATGTAATGGTAGTACTGGTGTGAGAAATAATAGGAATCCATTGTTAGGTGCCCCAGCCTCCGCAATAAGACTGAAATACTGTTAAAAAGGGCGTTAAACCCCATTCAATCAATCAATTTCCGAAATAGATGATACACTTAGTTTCAAAAGGAAGCGTGCTCTTCATTTTCTTTCATTACTGTGCAATATGTAATATTCAAACAAAAAACGCATTGTTATGAAATAAGTGTTTTACTGGAGATGCTACCTTATTGAATTTGTTGTCTATCTTTTATTTAGAAACGTTTTTCTTTACTGTACACTTAAAGTAAAATCAAGAATATTCAAAAGTGACTCTTTCCTAAGTTCCGTTTCTTTTAATACTGACTTAATGGCCGAGTAGTATAGGCGCTTGACTCGTGATCTGAAGGTCACGGGTTGGAGCCTCACCGTCACCGGGCTGTATTCATTGACAAGACACTATATAGTCAGGCCCCACTCGACCAAGCAGTTATAGTGGGATTATGCAATTGCCTCTCTTTCTGGGACATGAAAGCATCTGGTTTGACTATTCGAGAGCGTCTCTTTAAGCTTAAATCTTTCGACACAATCCAACTAAAATAAATTAGTGTAAACTAATCCAATAAGAGAGCTAAAAATTACCGAAGTGTTAAACTGTGGATGGATAACCTTTTCCCATCACCAGTATGGATTTTCGTCAAAGATTTCAATCGAGTACTTTGACTGTTTTGGTGTTGTTTTACTCGTAGCGAAAAAGCCAATGGCTTTCTGTAACATCTCATGTTCCTTGAAAGACTTCAAACGAGCGAATTCTTTGAAGGTTCGTGGGAACTCTAAACCCTTTGTATGCTTATGTCGTTTGTAAAGTTTTTTTTAAATAGCTGTATTGTATTATTTGTGGCTTAACTCATTCCCGCACAATAAAATTTAGACTGGTTAAAATTGAAAGAAGCTGCAGACGACAATTTCAAGTTGATTGGATTTTAAATTGTTTCTTCTATTTTGGATAGAAAACATTGTGGATAATGAAGAAATTGCTTGAGACAAGCAATTTCTTCATTTTCCACAATGTTTTCCAAAGCCTTTTTCTTGGGGGATGTAAAAGGAGAGATTGTGTGGGAATGGGTTAATCCTGTTATTTGAAGTGTTAATTTTTCAATATAGAGGAGCTTTTATGCTTCTACAAGTTAAAGAATTAAGCCTAGTGTGTTATCTTATGATTGATTTTTAAATTGCAGGCTACACCTGCAACACATGCAAATTCAAAGCTTGACTTTTAACCTCACTGATCTATTGAATGTTTTATCAATAGACCGGTAATGCTTCGATTTGAGATGTATTATTCAGATTTCTGTTGCACTGCATTCTAAAGTGTATACACGTACTTTCTTTTTGAGCTAAATGTATTTGTTAATTGTTTATAGACATGCTTGAAAAAGTTTTACTGGCCTTTTCTGTGTATACCAATGGTGTTAAGATTCTGAGTACAGAACAGGCGGGCTCACTTGGGGCGGTCAATGGAATTCGATTTTTGAGTATGGCGTGGGTCATATTAGGACATTCCTATTTTTTCGCTGCAAGATACGACAGTAAGTTTCCATTTCCTTCGATAGATTCAATTAAGAATTTTGATTAATGGATTTTCGGTATTTACACAGTATGTTCATGAGTTAAAATAAGTTATTTTTTTTTGTTCTGCCTTTTAAGATAGTCCTCAGACTGTATATAAAAACAAATTATATCCATGGAGTAACAAAATATCTGAAAAGTTACTCCACATCGATTATATATTCATATTTACGAAAGTGAGTTACACACATCTATATTAAAATGGTGAAAATGTGATTTATTGATGAATAATTTCATCTATCAACAATTAAGCGTCTTGATTGGCAGATTAATTTCTTCATACTTCCATGAACAAAATTTTGAGTCAGCAACTATTTCGAATGCTTGAGCAAAAAGAAGAAATAAAATAAATCCATAAAAAATACTAACACTTAGTATTACTTTATTTTGTTTAATGTCATAAAATGAAGAAATGAAGAAAAACGTTTCTTTGTTGTTGTCATTGAAGTCAATAAAATTAGTGAGATACCATTCGTAAAGAAACCTTTCTTTTCTTAAGAAATAATCGACAACTACAATTCATTCTTAACAATGTAATAACAATATCATGTTCCTTTTCTTCAGCCAATCTTTTCGAGCACTTCATGAAGAAAACGAACGAATGGACATTTATGGGGATAATATATGCTGATGTGTCGGTTGACTCTTTTTTCACTCTCAGGTAAAATTGATCGATCGTAGATTCAATAGATCAATTGAATAAATCGTTTAGACAAGAAATGAACTTTGAACTCCAACATTGGCAGACATTTAAATTAGTATCTTTGATGATTTGGAGACTTAGAAGCCACAACTACAGATTAACCCTTGTCATGCTGAACCCGGAATATTCCGGGTTTTTTTCAGGAGGTGTAGACCAAGATCAGCCTGCACATAAGTGCAGTCTGAACTTGGTCTACACCTCCTGCCTGTACTTTACCTGCAAGAGCTATTTTTTTAAATTTATTTCTAAAAGAAATATTGGTTTTTTAACAGTAAGTTCTATCAGTGCTTTCAACCCTTTTAGTCAGTGGGCGGGGTCAGTGGAGTTAGGGGGCGGGGTCAGTGGAGTCAGTTGGCGGGGTCAGTGGAGTCAGTGGGCGGGGTCAGTGGAGGCAGTGGGCGGGGTCAGTGGAGTTAGGGGGCGGGACCAGCGATCCGTCAAATATCAGTCATATGCATAACTCCGGTCTTCGAATAATGTATTTTAAATGAAACAACAAGTGTTTGAAAAAGAAATTGCCAATAGAGCGCATACCACCCATAGCGCATGTTAAAGTACATTCACATATCTAACATGAGCTTTAATAAGGAATTGATTAATCGCGGTGGTCAATCAAATAAACAGTCAACCAATGAAATAATTCGTTTAGATTGGAATTTAACTTTGAACTTCTGCATTGGCCATCATTTATGTGAAGCATTTTGGTTGGTTTGACGACTTAAACGTTTTAACTACATCTTATTCAAGCTGTAGTTACGACGTTTATGTCATCAACAAGCCGTTCTACGTTTTGCTACTTGCTACTAGCCATGAATTAGAAAAATAACGCCGTTAAAAATCGGAGTCAAAGGGCGGGACCAACGGAGTAAGTGGGCAGAGTCACCGATTGGCCAATTACTAGACTAAAAATTCGTAGGAAAAAAAATCAGAATTTTCTTGCGCAGCCTATTACATTACCGGTACAAGTAAAAAGGTGTCAAATTTCGTTCCGGAATCAAATCTTTCAGAGAATTGCAATTCTAAAAGACACAACTAGGATCTTAATCTTGTTGTATGCTGTAATCGCTTTGTTTCTAATTTCATTTTAGTGGTTTACTGGTCGCCTATCTCTCTCTTAAACAGCTGGATAAAGTTGGTGGTGCGAAGAGAATAAACTGGTTTATGTATTACTTTCATCGATTTTGGAGGTACAATAATATATCGTCTTTTTCATTCTAAAACGTCGTAAATATAGCTTGAATGAATTCATAACACAAATAATACAATTAATATTGGAACACAGCATTATTTAAGCTTGAAATTTGAGTAAATTCTCATCAGAGTACAAAAAAAGTTTTATAATCTCAGATTATTCCTTATGTAATTCCATTTCATATATTCTTGATGTTAATGCTTAATGCATTCCTACACAATCCCTCAATTTCACAACCCTCAAGAAAACAGCTTTGGAAAACATTGTGGAAAATGAAGAAATTGCTTGTTACAAGCAATTTCTTCATTATCCACAATGTTTTCTATCCAAAAGGAACAAAAATATTTAAACTTCATCAACTTGAAATTGTCGTCTGCAACGTCTTTCAATTCGGACCAGTCTATTTTTTTTGTTTTGTGGAAAAGGGTTAGGTCTTGTATGACAACGATACCCAACTCTCAATGGGATGGTTTCGCAATTTTATACAATATAAAAAGATTAGATGTGCATTTAAGAGATCTGACTTTCATCTCTTAATTTAGGAATTGATCGATTGGTCAATACTTAAACATTGCAAGAAAAGATAGAATTTGTAAACTTTATAATAAAAACATGGTCGAAAATGAGTTTCACTTTATACCCAATTGCACGAAATATTCCGTTCTTAGGACCAAATATTTAAAATACTACTTTTAAGATTGTATATACATAATTTGATTTTAAGTTGCGTCTTTCAAAAACGAGCGTTGTGATTGGTAAGAAAAAATATTATTATCACTTCCATGAAGAAAATTTTGAACTCGCAGCCATTTTGTATGCTTCCGCTCAAAATATTTCCTTACAAAAAATATTAAAATGTGTACATTTTTTTTCTTTTTGCTCGATACTATTAAACTATAAAAAATAAAGAGAATACTTTTTTGTTTTTTATGAACGTATGAACCGAAAACCTATTCACACTTATGCATGTAACCGCTTCGAGTATTCATACAGTGTGATTAGGTTTTTCGTTTATACCTCCATGAAAATATTAGGTTTTCGGTTAATACCTCCATGAAAACAAAACAAAACAAAACAAAAAATCTTAAATAAAAAAACTGTTAAAAAATTCACAAATCTTGCAAAATAGGTCAAAATCTGTAGATTTAGATTTTGCAAAATATTTGTATTGTTCATTCCTCGAAGAAATTTACTTATTATATTCACGTAGATGGAATATACTTCTGTTAATCCATGTATCTCCTCTATTTTGTCTAATTATTTTGATGTAAACATGTTTATTTCTATACACCTTGTATTGTAAAAGGGTCAGGCGAAAACATATTCTCAAAGAGAGTGTCTCCATGTCGGATACGAGAATGCACTGAGCAATTTATTCTGTAAAATTACAGATACTATTAAGTCGGAATACCCTAAAGATAGCACGAACCACTTAGAATAACTTAAAATTTTCGTATTAAAAAAGCCCACATCATCGTATAGTACACAAAGACTTTGCAATGGACTTTCGCTACGTAGAGGGGATGGTAAAAAATACCTAATCTATTAAACAATGTCATCTAAAAACAGATAAGAACGGATCGATCCATTTATTTAAGAGATGAGTATTGATTTGTTTTCATGGAGGTATGAAGCGAAAAACCTAATCACACTGTATGAGTACGCGAATGAAAACAAAACAACAAAAAAATATTCTCTTCATTTCTTATAACTTAATTACATTGAGCGAAAAAAGGACGACAGTTTTTGGTACGTTTTTCATGTATCTATTTTGTGCGCAGGCATGCAAAATAGATGAGTGCTCAAAATTTTGTTCATGCGGGAATTAATAATTTTTTCGGCCAATCAGAACGCTCATTTTGATAGACGAAACTTAAAAAAATAGAATAATTACAGGTTAACCCCACCTTACATGCTTGTCATCATGGTGGGGACAGTAATTCTGCCGTACACCCTTTATGGGCCCATGTGGGACTCGGAAGACATGGCTTATATGGGTGACTGCAAAACAAGCTGGTGGACAAACCTTCTTTACGTAAATAACTATGTTCGAACGAAAAAATCGGTAAGTTTGACACAAACTAAAATATGTTAACTAAAGTTTGATCCCTCAGGCGAAGACCCTCTTAGGAGTTCGGCTGTGCGGGCTGACACAGTGAAAACTTCGCTTTTGGTACATTTGTCAATGTAGAAAGGGCATTCTACCTTATAACATGTACATTTACAAAAAACAAAAACAAACTTTTTTGAATAGAAATTTAACCTTTTCCTATAATGCACAATTTTAGACCTGTCCAAATTTAAATGTTTTGCAGACGAATATTAAATGTGGATTTATTTGAAATATTTTATCATTCAGTATGGTAAAAAAATGTAGTAAAAGAAGAAATTGCTTGCTACAATGTTTTCTCAAATAGTAAAATCATAGGGCCGTTAAAACCTAGGATTATACAGGAAAGGGTCACTATCCAAGCGTCAGTTTTAGTTTGAAGACTAGATTAACATTGTATGTATGTATCGCTTTCCAACAACAACAACAATGTTCTTTTTACGATGTTATTTTTCCTTTCCTCACAGTGTATGGGTTGGAGCTGGTATCTGGCGAATGATATGCAGTATTACTGGATAAGCCCTCTACTTGTTCTCCCGCTGTTTTAGTAAGTAACAATTACCTTTGATTAACTTTCGTATATTGCACGGTGTATTACCTAGTTGTACTGTATGGACTTACCCATTACAGTACAAAATAAGCTGGTATAGACGAACAAGTCATGTCCAGCTTAAAAAAAATCCACCAATTAAAGGATTCTAAAACGATAGTCGAAAGAGAAAAGTTCGTTTTATATAATGAATACAAATTCGCGAACATAATTAACAATACCGACGTCTGTCCAAAGTAATGCGAAAATACCAGGACCGAATTTATATTCTGTTACACAGTATTCTATGTTCACTCGATTATTTCCGTCGCGGTAGCGCAACGTTATGTACATAGATATATATATGATGTTCATGGTATTTTATTTCCGTCCCCACATTACATCACCTTGGCGGAAATAAAATTGCATGTAATGCATGAATGGAAATCGTTTGCTGCGTACATGTATATATTTACAAGTACATTGCATATTTTCCAGTCTCTGTCTTGTCCATGGCTGCTTTAATATCTACGGAGGAAAACCAACACGGACATACTTCATTTTACACTCCACAAAACGGGAAACCACTGCTATAACGAAGCTATTTCTGGCCTAGCAGATGCGATTAGGTGTGTTTTAGCTAAACACTATGTAGATTTTTTCAGAACAAATGAGAAAGCCGATACTATGTTTTGTTTGATTTGACTTAAGTGTTTCACCCCCTTAGACACAGAGCATTGATTTTGAATGATCACACCAGGCATGACAGCGACCAGGCTTTCAAATGACCGATTATTGGCTCCGCCAAGTTACTCCTTTGGTCACGCCCACTGACTCCTACAGAAGACCCCGCTTCGATTTTAAACGGAGTTATTTTGCAAACTTCATGGCCAAAACAAGTAACAAAACAGTAGAATGGTTAATTAAACACCTTAACTACAACTTGAACAAGGACTATGATGTTGACTTGTGACATTTATGCCAAGCAATTTTTGTTTGGTTTGGTGACTTAATCGCAACAAAGCTTATTGAAGCTGTACCTACGAAATCTGTGTAACCAACAAACGATTTGCATTTTATCTTATATTCCTGACAATATCTTAAACGAACAAACCTCGTTTGATATCTTACTCGAAAAATCAGGGACGGGACCAGTGAACTGTTTTTTTAGAAAGACGATATTATGACGTCATTTATAGCTAAGCGACCCAGTCAATACAGCATAGGTTAACGAGCAAATACTACCTCTTTTACTTCCGTAAGGAGGGTAGTATGCACTTCAAGAAAAGAGAGTTAGGAACTCTTTGTGGAAAAAAATGAAGAAATCGCTGGTAACATGCATTTTTTTTCATTTTCCACAAAGTTTTCTAACCTAAGCAAATAATGCAAGATTGTATTAACTTTAAATTGTCGTGTACAACTTCTTTAGATTTGAACAAGTCGTGAATTTTGTCGACTATTGGTGGGTTCGATTATTCTTCGATTCAAATCTTTAAACTACATTGATACCACGACTACGACAGTATCTTACCGTGTCAATCAGATTTCTACTGTCACCTTATAACGAGCTACAAGTTTCTAATATGGGCCACAGGGCGCCAGTGTTGGAGAGGTAGAGCGTCGGCTTCTCGAGTTCTATTCCTGGAACCGCATATTGATCTTTGTTTTTACTTTTCCCCACACGTTTGGCGCGGTTATTGGTGCCTAATGGGGTGGGGGTGGGGGGTAAGAATCTTAAAATTATAAACAAACAAACAACAACAACAACTACAACACACACAAAAGGAACCACACACACATACAAAATCCCAACTAGTCTCTGCATCATTTTCCAGCCAAACTACGCATTTCTCTTACGAAACTACTCAAATGATATCGAAGAGAGAGGTAGATGGGAAAGATTTACGAGAATAAAATACTCATGTGACCTTGTCTAAATTAACATTAAGATCTTTGTTTTGGTATTGTAGGTACTCAGTAAGGTCTTAGTCCATTCCCACCCACTGACCCTTTTACCTCCCCTCAAATAAGAAGCTGTTGAAACAACGTTGAAAATGAAGAAATTCTTGCCACAAGCAATTTCCTCATTGTCAACGATGTTTTCTACAACACAAGACAAAGATTTTCAGAAATATATATAAACTAAAGATTGGAATCTGCACATTCTCTGAATTTGGACCTTCTACAATCTTGTCGTGTGGTAATGGGTTAAAACCTATTTTATAATTTGACCTACTGCCCGGTATTGAGATTATATAGGGAATATTACACTTATGTACAAGTGTATAGTAACTATGCAAATGAGTTCGAAGCCTATGTTAACACAATTTTGCTACATCAAAAATGACCTAACAACGCACGTAGACTAGTGCTGGATGCTGGATAGCAGATAAAAAGTCGCAGTAGAAAAAGGGGCATGACTCTTAAAAATGCATTCAAGGTTACCCCTCTTGACAGTAAAGGTTGCTCTCTCGAACACATTTGTCATGCTTCCAATGAATGCTTTCTGTTATACCAGACAATGATATGTCAAAATCTTTGCACGACAACAACACAAAAACACAATGAGGATAAAATGACGACGACGTCGATACGGCTAATTTCATTTTGATCTCATCCAGACTCCTATTTTAATAGAAGTCATGTTTTCTTGTTCGTTTATTTATAATTCGTTGTCTCGTACGTAAATGTACGACGAAGCCCTTGTCAGCAGTGTCTCTGCACGATGGTAGAAACAAGTATAATTACAACTTGATGAAACAGTCATTGTTATTGTTAGATAGACGGATCGCTACAATCAAATAATCAATCGACTAACCAAACCTTTCATGTATAACGGAAGTGAATTTTGTATCCAATCATTCGTCGGTATTTATGTGAAGGACTTTTGTTGAATGGTGACTTAAATGCCGTAGCTTATTCAAGGTATAGTTGCGATATTAAGTCGCCAACAAACCATTATTCTAATGTGTTACATCTTTCTAGCCATAAAATAACGTCGTTAAACATCGAATCAGACCTTCTTGTAGGAGCTCAGTAGGCGTGGTCAGCGATCAATCAATTTGTACAGATGTTATACAACTTTGGCTTTAGTCGGATTTTATTGATAGGATTAAAGTTCAAACAGACATTTGACAATATTTCATTGACGTTAACTTTACAGTTTCTGGGCATACAAATTAACAACATGGTATTACACGAAAAAAGTAACGACGTAAATATATTTAAATAACATAAATAAGGTACACAGTTTTGGTCAAAAATTCTATAGACTTATAACTGAGAATATTATTTAAATACAAAGGTTCTATTTAAGGAAAAAGAAAAGATGGAAGGTAGCAAGTTTCAAATGCATAAAGATTGGATTGTTAAAATTAAAAAGATGGAAATATCAATTAATCCTGTGAATGTTGTTAAGCAAACTAGACCTCAATTCCAAAGCTCCTTTGATGTATTTGGCAAAGTTTACAAATATTTTTCTATTTTGATTATTAAGTAAAAGTTTCATTTTATACATGTTAGGATGGTAATAATATTTTCTGCTAATATAAACTATCCTTAGATCTACATATGCGTTGCAAACAAAAAGAAAGTGAGATTCGTCTTCGATCTCGCGTTTACCACATAATTCACATGTTGCCGTTTTAACACCAAGAACTTTTTTTCAAATATTTCAAGTGAATTCGTTCGATGTCCTTTGATTTAATAAATCCCGTGACCTCGTTTGAATAACAGAGAATTGAGCCGACAAAAACGTCAAATAATTGCAGTAAAGTCGGAGTACAGATGTCAAAAGCACGTGTTTTAGACCAAAGTACATTGGGTGCTTTGAGCCCTTTTCCTACCAGTAGTTTACGGTTTTGGTTAAAAGAACCCGTATAATTAAATATTGTGCCGAGATAATTAAAATAGTCGACAATTTCCAAATGTTGATTATTGTTAATCCAGGTTTCATTATCCCTTAAAGTACCCCTTCTACGAAAGACTATAATTTTTGAATTTTCTATATTAACATGTAAACCAATTTTGTGCAGTAATCATGTAAATTGTTTATACTAGATTGTAATCCTGTTGGATTATCACTTAGAATAACAGAGAATGAAATGTCCATGGTAGTGAGAAGTTTTATCAGAAAACATTTCATTTGTACATGAATAAATGAATCATTTGAAGAAATAATTTAATATCAAGACCTATAGAGCGAAAAGGAACCTCCCAGGAACTCAAAACAACAGACACTTAAAAAGAGATCATACGCAGGAGAGGTCAATAAGATAGCGTATTTCGAGAATGAACATACGATAAGTTAGAAGTACTTTTCAAAAGTAGGAAAATGTATACAGACTGTAAGAATGTAACCGTGAACAGTCCACACAGTCTGACCAGGCTCTGACTTTTCGCGCTTTTCAGTAGGTCTCTGTTCGCTTGACGGGTCGTGATGTTTTTTTGGCTAGCAAAACGCCAGCTTTGATAGCTTAAGTTAACAGACACAATTTGAAGTCTTCTCATAGTTCAACGGGTGTAAACTGCCGCTGGTGTCTTACCACTATATCCATTGAATGCATACGCCATGATAAGAAGTTCTTATGTATTTAAGGAATATTGCAAACTTTAATTCAAATTGTAGACAACTCTTTCAAAACTATGCTATTTAACCCATTCTAACTCAATTCCGTTTTTAGCCTGAGATTGCTACGGAATCTCAGGCTAAAGTTACCACGGTAAAATTTCAACCCATGCAGAGTTTAATGTAAAAATGTAAAAACATCTAACGCAATAAATACATTGTATAATATTCTGCCATATGGAAAGTAGATAGGGGCTAATTACGTGATTGAAGTATAAATTAATACGCCCGATTGAGGCGAAAAGGACGAAGGCTAGCGAGATATGACTCATTGAAAGCTGTCGCTTGATGTACAGTACTTTCGTGTGAGTGTTCTGAATTTTGCAAACGTATCAAAAATTGATGAGTGAACGGACAGAAAGAAACGAGATATGTAATATATTGGACATTATTGATCATACATAATCATAATATATTGTAAAGAAAAAATGAGGCGTTGTTTTATACCAAAATAATAGCGCTTATTCTAGAGTGACGAAGTTGCTGTATTAAGCTGATAAGCGAAGCTGTCGCCGGGTTTATCGCTTGATTGGAATGTTTTGTTTAACAAATTAATTGGTCATTCATAATTGGTCATTCATAAGATCATATTCGCACTGTCTCCAAACAGTTTGTTAGTACTCGCACTTTTGTGTCTAAATGTTTTTAACTATAGGATGCACATAATCATGTTAACCTTGTAAACTACTGACCGCCCGCTCTCGCTCTCTTTACCTGGAGACTATAAAGCACATATGTACATAACGATATTGGTCTGTGTGGTAGAATACTCGCATCGCACGCGAGAGCCTCCTAGTTCGAACCAGGCTACACACTCCATTCCCACACTCTCTCTCCCTCTAGCTCTCTAGCTCCACTGGCTTAAAGCCAACGGGCTTTTGTCATGATGTGGTGACATCGTCCGTCCGTCGGTCGGTCAACTTTTACTTTAAAAATCTTCTACTCTAAAAAAGTACTGAACACAATTCAACCAAAATTCACAGTAGGGATCCTTAGATGGCCTTTATCAGATTCCTTCAAAGCATTTTGAACGGGTGAAAAATATGTAACGATATATACTTGTAAATATATCGTTACAATATCTCAAAAGCGGGAAGAAAATTATTGTGGAAGGCTGTTTCCCCTACCGCACAAATTGGCAGATCTAAGCATAATCGACAGTAGATTTTGGGTAGAAAGTGACACCTCCGATAATACGACCATCAAACTTTTTTTGCCCATGTTATATATCTCATGTATAAATATCTCAGGCTTTCAGCTCTTTAGCGCTTTGATTTAAGCATCTCAACAAAAAAGCTTTGGAAAACATTGTGGACATTGAAGAAATTGCTTGTAACAAGCAATTTCTTCATTGTCCACAATGTTTTCTGTCCTATAAGGGAAATATTTATAAATTCCACCAACTTGAAATTGTCATCTGCAACTTTTTTTTGAATTGGAACCAGTCTAAGATTTTGTCATTTTGTAATGGGTTAACTCCTTGGTCACTTAAACGCCGTGCATTTATCATGATTAACTGCGACAAAGAAGATTACTTAATAAAACCTTGCTTTGCTAGCTGACAATACTTTCATTATTTTGATTATTAATCTATCAACAGTCACATTGGAGCCGGTATCGTTTCCTGTCTTGCATTTTTGATCGCCTCGACCGTGGCTGTTGGTGTGATAGCTCACGATCACAGATACCCCGCACAAGCTTTCTTGTCGGGGTTACTCCCTCCAGACGCAATGCCGTAAGTAATTATCAAGTCATATCTGTGAAGAACTTGATTTTTTCCTATTTAATTTAAGGCCGGTAACATTCTTGGATATTTTATTGAAAATTGTCAAACCATAATAATTTTTATATACGTTAACTCTTGCAATGAAATTCTTTGACCGTGAATGTGCATTTGTATTATGTCAGCTCAAGGAAGAATATATTTCAAAGATGTTTTTGTTTTTTTAGTTCGCTTATTGCTAGGGTATTAAAACTCTATTATAGGAATACTTTTAGTTTGTCACTTGGAAAATCAAAACATGTACGAGGAAGGATAAAAAATACGGATACATTGTTAGCTTATATAGTCTGTGAGACTTTTAATCTATTCTTACACAATTACACGTTTTTATACGCTGAAGAAAATACTTGAGGAAAACATTTGGAGGAAGAGAGGTTTCTTCTTACAAGCAATCTCTCAATCTCTCTTAACGTGTTCTATCCCTATATGCCACTTGTTTTGAAATTTAAACAGACTCAAAGAAATTTCAGACACCAATTCGAACATTGAATCTTCGAAGTGGTGTCCGCAACATCTTTGAATTTGGATCGTTTTCATTTTTTTCAAAAATTTTAAATTCAAATCGAATTAGTTATCCCTTAATGGGTTAAGGTGGGGGGTAACACTGATCACCTCGTACCGCTAATCATAGCTGTACCAGTCCGATCATACATGCTCTCCAGGGTGACGAACGACACCATCTTCCATAAGGTTAGCTTTACAAGAAGCTCGATTTGAAGTCTATACAAGATAGCTATATGATTTCGACCCGATCAGTTGGCAATCATCGCTATCTCGACTCCCTACTAGATCGAAACTCAATCGTTTAGCAAACTCGATCGCTTCTTTTAATCGTAAAAAATCTGGTAGGAATGCGAATGGGGCTTGACCAATCAGAACTACCAAACCGGACCTGTTACCGACTGCTCGATCGCAGGACCAGCAATGTTAGCTCTTTCATGTTTCGCAAAATTTTAGACCTGTCCAAATTCTAAGGTTTTGCAAATGACAATTTAGAGTCGATTTTATTTGAAAAATAACCATTCCATAGGGCTGCAAATATTGTGTAAAAAGAAGAAATCGCTTGTTGCAAGCAATTTTCTCTTTTTCCACAATGTTTTCTCAAGTTTAAAAACACTAGGTCGTGAAAACCAGCGATTGAACAGGAAAGGGTTAACGCACTTTTAGTTCTTTTAATACAGCTCGGTAATTGCGAATTCATTTTCAACTTTATCAGATCACTTTTAAAAATGTCTACTGGAAGTCCATTTTCACCAGACGGTACACGTAAACTTTTGTTTATTTTAGGAAAGATGGTGATTACGACAACAACCTTTATCAACCGAGCTACGCACGAATCGGGCCCTATATTGTTGGTGTGTTTACTGGCTACATGCTTTATAGATGGAAATGTAAATGTAACATTCCTAAAGTATGTGATTTTATTACAATATCATGATAAAGACGCAGTTTTCTGAATTTATATCAAATTCTTTTAAATCCAATTTCAATTGAAATATCGCGACTGCCAATCAAATGCCAATCCAATTTAATTGTTAGTTTCGTCTATCAAAAACGAGGGTCCTGATTGGTCGAAAATTTAATTCATACCTCCATTAACACAATTTTGAGCACGCATCCATTTTGCATGCTTCCGCATAAAATAGTTCCATACAAAAAGGTATAAAATTTGTACAGCTTTTGGTTTTTTCGCTCGATGCCATTAAATTATAAGAAATGAAGAGAATGTTTTTTGTTATCATGGAGGTATGATTTGTTTGTTTGAATGGGGTTTTACGCCGCTTTCAACAAACTTTCAGTTATATCGCGCCGGCTGGAGCACCTAACAATGGACTCCTGGTATTTCTCACACCAGTACCGCCATCACATTCTTTCCTAGCCTCCAGCTACTATCCCACATAGGTCTACGATTATCGACCCATTGGTGAGAGACAAATAGTCGGAAAGGATGAGTGCCGCCGTCGGGGATCGCATGGAGGTATGAACCGAAAGAACTAATCACACAAGTGTGATTAGTTTTTTCGGTTCATACCTTCATGAAAACAAAAATATTCTCTTCATCTCTTTATTAAATCAAATTTCAATTGACATATAGCGACTGCCAATCAAATAGTCAGTCGACCAGTGAAATCCTTAAAATAGAATGAGGGTTAACTTTGATATCCAACATTCGTAGCCATTTGTTTGATGCATTATTGTTGGTTTTGTTGACTTAAACGTCGTAAATACAGTTTATTCAAGATGTAGCGTCGACGTTCAGGTCGCCAACCAACTAATCTACTTTTTTGTTAATGGCTGTAGCTGTAGTTACGACTGAAAAGGTCGACAACCTGCCATTCTACTTTTTTTTGCATGCTACTGGGTGTAGCTTTAATTACGACTGAATAGGTCGACAACCTGCCATTCTACTTTTTTGTTACTTGAAACTGGTTGTAAATTTTGCAAAAAAAAAAGGCCGTTCAATCTCGAAGCAGAATTTCTTGTCGGAGTTAATTGGCGGGGCCACCAGAGTAAGAGGGTGGGGTTAGCGATTGGTCAATAAAATATTTGGTAACTTTTAACAGTATCTATTTATAGATTTCTGATAAAGAGTCTCGGATGTTCGCAAATCTATACAAAAAGTAAAACCTCGGCTCCTTTATGATTGAAGTTTCTTAATTTGATCCTACATAAACTACTCAAAGTTTGCTAAGCACCACTTATAAAATTGCGTATAATTTTTACCCCAGAAAAAATGAAAATATTGTCATTTGGCAAAATGTTTGTGCTAAGAAGCGAAAGTGTTCGCAAACTATGGAAGCGGAAAGTGGTTTAAATTTAGTAGGGGCAATAATTGCAGATAACACGGAACGAGAGATGAAGAAGAATTTTCTGAAAAATCGAGGAAACTGATTTTATTTCGCTGCAAAGTGCTCTATTAATCTAGGTTCATTTTAACCTAGGATCAGCCTCTCAGATTAATAAAACGACTTCCGGGTGCTTTCAAGGGGGAATTTGAGTCGGCCCACCCATAGTTGTTTTCTGCACTTTTCAAATCGTGGTTGGCTTTACCATGTAGGCAAAATCGCAACCTGTTACATTTCCAAGACACATGCAATCATATTGAGGTCTTTGGACTTTGGTATACAGACTTTGTCCTCTTGAGATGTACTCTACATGTACTTTTTGCTGTCCCCTGCCTTCTTGGGTCGGATATTTTAGTGAGCTGGATGGAATCAAAACCTAGGAATTTGTTTGTTTGAATGGGGTTTTACGCCGCTTTCAACAATCTTTCAGTTATATCGCGGCGGCTGGAGCACCTAACAATGGATTCCTGGTATTTCTCACACCAGTGCTACCATTACATCCCTTCCTAGCCTCCAGCTGCTATCCCACATAGGTCTACGATTATTGACCCATTGGTGAGAGACAAATAGTCGGAAAGGATGAGTGCCGCCGTCGGGGATCGAACCCGGGACCTCTAGATTGACAGTCCGACGCGCTACCAACTGCGCTATGACGGCAGCCTCAAAACCTAGGAAACAATTACAGATTAGAGCATATACATCTAAGATATCATCAATTTATCAGGAATCATCATTATGCATTTTTGAACGATTTGTAGGTCCGTGTTTCGTTGCACTCTTATACCCATCCTTGCCGTCACTGATCCCGTACCTAAAGGTCATGGCCAATAATTAATACGGATACGGTAACTCTTTCTGATGGGTTCTCAAGAAAACAGAAATGGACCAAACTAATTCATTTCAAATCTTCGCCAAAAGCACAACTGTTTGAAACTTGCCTAGTTGTGATTTTCCTCAAATTGATTTGGAATTCTCATCGTCAGGTTGTCATAAGGGCTCTATATTTGCGGTTTCCAACTTGTTTCAAAGAAAAGTCTACTCCAATGACATTTGGCAAGGCATTTAGGGAATCAGGGGGGTCATCATCGTAAAAGTGTAGAAACTTGAAGAGTATTGACTGTCTACCAAAGTCAACAGACTTTAATTAAGTTCACCATGACCTGAACACGCAACCGACTGCAACAGATTGCTTCCTTGTCAAGCCAACCACGGCTCTGCGGCTATAGCAGGCAACACTGAATCGGTCGGTTCAAATCCCATTTTATACCATCGGAAGGCTTTTTTAAAGTCAGAGAAACCATCATTGATCTAAAATCCAACCAAATAGCATACACAAGCAATTGGACATTTTAATTAATTCAGATTCCTTGATTGTTCCTAAAAGCTAGATTAGTGTCCCACTTCGAATTACCCCGTATTATTGCCCCTACCAGGTTTAAAGCGCTGTTTCGCTTCAATGGCTCGTTGTTGTTTTAGCACAAAATTATAGTCAAATGAACATATTTTCATAATCAAAAGAAAAATTCTGATATTTCTTTCCGCAATAAAAAATACCCACAATATAAAAAGTGGTGCTTAGCAAATTTTGAGTAGTATATTAGAATCCGATTAGATGGATATTATTCTTTTATTTCTTTTTTTCAGCCACTTTTAATCGAAATGTGTTCTTAATTAAAATTTTTAGTAATGTGTATTAATTCCATCAACCCATTGTCAAATTATCACGATACATATCTACCTATTATATTTAAATTGTCTGCATGTGATGTTGAAAATGGAAAAGTCAAGAATCTGTCAGATAAGAATGTTTTTAACATTTCTTTTTTACAGGTCCTTAATTTGATCTGCTGGACATTGTCCATTGGCCTGACCACCACCCTCATTTATTCTCGTTATTCACATGATGGGAATCACTTGCTCACGGTCTTGCAGTCCTCAGTGTATCACGCAGTCAACAGAACGGCATGGGGTATCGCTCTAGGTTGGATCATCTTTGCATGCGCCACTGGAAATGGAGGTACAGTGGACCAATCGCTCGTCCCACCACCTACTACATTTGCCATGCCCATTGACTCCGACGGGACGTCGTTATTTTGCAAAAGATATAGAAAGAAGAATGTAATAATAAAGTAGAATGGTTGGTTGGCGACTTAAACGTTGTAACTACAGCTACAAAAAGTCGCAAAACCAATACAAAAAGTTTAACTAAAATGGCGGCCAATGTCGGAATTCAAAGCTCATTTCTAGTCTAAATAAATTACTTCATTTGTCGACTGGTTATTTGATTGACAGCCGCGTCAATTTGCAAGTGTGCAATTTACAAGCGTCATTCGTACATTATGCATAGCAATTTTGCAATGTCCTTATAGTCGCGAGTGAAACACAAATTGAGTTTTGGAACATTGTTTATTTTGCTTGAGCAAGCACCTCCACTAAGCGATCACTTTTACTAAGAGACCTCAATTAAAATTCTCTTTCAAAAGAAGAATCTAACGAGTTCAAATAGCATAGGATTGCTTGAGAAGTACGATAAAAATCATTGCGCACAAAATAGCCCCCCTCAAAAAAAAAAAAAAAAAAATGTATCAAAATTTGTAAAGTGTTTGTTTAATTTTCTTTCGCTTGATGTCATTAAGTCATAGGAAACGAAGAGTATTTTCTGTTTTTCGAGGTATGAAGCGAAAAAAAAAAAAAAAAAAAAAACTTATCACACTTATGTAGGAATACGCTAAGCGGATTAATACATAAATGTGATTAGTTTTTTGTTTCATAACTCTATGAAAATAAAACAAAAAACAAAAAAATTCTTTCGTGTATAAAGCGATCAATGTCCGTTGGTGGCCACATCTTGTATAGGTACCATGACTGGTCGCTTTATACAAGTTTCACTGTAATGATATACTTGCGATTCTCAAAGACTTTTTCAAATGACCTCCACAAACCAAGGTGTGTTCGCCTTTCCATGCTCTCTCGTTTCCTGATTTTCATTATTTTAAGCTCTTAACTGAAGACAAATCACATCGTTTCTTAGAGCTTTATCAGCCACCAGAGTTGACGGTTCGCTGGCCCCGCCCACTGACTCTGTTATCCACGCCCATTAACTCTTACAGGGAATACCAATCCTATAGCAAACGGCGTTATTTGCAAAATGGCAAGTAACTTTTAAAAAAAGTAAAATCGTTTGTTGTCGACCTACACGTCGTAACTACAGCTTTGATAAGCTGTAGCTACGACGTTTAAATCGCCAAACCATTAAAAATGATTTACACACATGTCGGAGTTGAAGTTCACTTTCGGTCTGAATCTATTATTAGATTGGTCGATTGATTCTTTCATTGACAGTCACAATCGGTCAATTTTGGTACAGTACTGTCGAAAAGGTGTTCAAACGACATTTGTAAGTTTGACGGGGTAAATAAAACAGGGTCCCCCCTTTTTGGGTACAATTTGAAAAACCATCAAAGTCCAGTATTTTAAGTGTTTTCTCATTATGGCGATGTATTCCCATATGCTTGCGTTCTTTTTCATTATCGTAAGGACGCGGGTTATTTTAAACATGGACGCGGGTTATTGTAAACATGCAATAATGGCAAAATAAACCTCCCCTCTTTATGTGAATTCCGGTTGGATAAACCAAGTGTTACATGTGCCATTTACCCTATTCATCCCCTTTATAGTTTGTCTTATTGTGCCACCAAAACTGTTGTTAAATATCTATTTGTTTTCTAAATCAAGGTCTATCCTGAATAGCGTTTATTCCCCCTTCCCTTGGTCGTTTGTCCTACACTAAATCTATAATTAAATAAATTTTGCGTATCTAAATTCAGGTTAGATAATCCAAGTTCCATCCTGGAAACCATTCATACCCCTTGGTCGTTTATCACTAAAACTATACTCAAGTATATCGTGCCTATCTTAACCCGGGTTGTATGAACCAAATTATTTGCCCCCTTAGTCTCTAGTCCTACTGCGCCTATGAAACAATATTAAGATATCTTGCCTATCTTAATCTAGGTTGGATAAACAGGGATCTATCCTTGGAACAATTTATCCCAATAAAGCTCCTATCCTATAGCGCCAATGAAACAATATTAAGATATATATTGCCTATCTTAATCTAGGTTAGATAAACCAGGTTCTATCCTGGGAACCATATATCCCCCTTAGGCCCCTATCCTATCGCGCCTCTTAAACTATATTAAGACATCTTACCTATCTTAATCTAAGTTCTACCATGGAACCATTTATCCCCTTAGGCGCCTATCCTACTGCGGCCCTGAAACTATATAAACCATTGTCATGCTGAGTAAAATCCTCTATTGATTTGCAGTAAAATCAAAGGACTGAAAGGACTAGAAGTACTAGTTGTGGGTGAATATTTCCGTTGAAAATCAATTTCTTATTCAATACAGGTGGTGTAGACTAAAATCAGACTGCACTATTGTTTAGGCCGATCTTTGTCTATAGCTCCTGCCAAAAACAGGCATATTCCGGGTTCAACATTACAACGGTTAAAATATATACCTTGTCTATGTTAATCCAGGTTGGATAAACCAAGTTCTATCCTGGAAACCATTTATCCCCCTTGGTCGCCTGTCATACTGTGCCTACCTGATACATCCCCTCGTGATGATGATGTTTTATTCTAGCAGGATGGAAACCACCCTCTTCAATGACTTTGAAGTGGTAAGTAGTTTAACCAATTACATAGTTTTAGACTCGTCCAATTTCAAAGAGATGCCGGCAATAAATTTTAGTTGATGAGCTTTTAGATTTCTTCACCTTTTGAGGTAGACACTATGGTGGATATTGAAGGAATTTGCTTGTAACAAGTAATTTCTTCATTTTCCGCATTGTTTTCAAAACGTTTTTAGAGAGTCATTTTGTGGGAATGGGTTAATAAAATACGAGTGAAGACTTATCAACGGAAATTTGATTGCTTCGAGTGCTACACGTGCCTTACTCGTGATCAGAAGGTTACTGGTTCGAGCCCCACCGTCACCGGCGTGTATTCATGGACAAGACACTTAATAGCCAGACCCTGTCTACCCAGCTGTAAAATGGGATAAAAGTGGGTTTAATACATTTCCAAACAACGGCAGTTTGGACTGGCCCAAATTCAAAGAAGATGAAACTGAGATAGAAAACAATGTGAGAAAAGAAGAAATTGCTTTTGACAAGCAATTTCTTCTTTTCTCACAATGTTTTCCATAGGTACATTTCTACGGCGCGTAAAAATGCGGGATTTTGTGGTAATGGGTTAAATATGTTATAGATACAGATGACGAAACATTTTAGGTTTTGAATTAATTAAGGTTTCTCTTGTATGGTGACCGAATTTAAGAGAAATGGTATGGTGTGGAGGAAAGGATGACACTTAAGATCAATAAAAAAAAAAAGTTCCAGAATAAGTAAAAAAAACGCGGGTAGTTCTAAATTAAATTTTCATGTAATAAAAGGTGAATGACTTCTGTTGTAGTTTTGATTTGTTTGTTTGAATTTAGTTTAACGCCGCTTTTTACATTCATATCGCGGCCGCTGGAGCTCTTAACAACGGATTCCTGGTATATCTCGCATCAGTACACCATTACATCCTTTCCTAATCTCAAGCTGTTACCACACTAAGGTTAAGATTACCCACCCATTTGTGAGAGACAAATGTCGGAAAGGATATGTGCCGCCGCCGGTACGTGTTGTACTTTAGAAGCAGATGAAGTTTGCACAGATTTGATCTGCTTACTTTCCCTTTCGGAAATTCTGCTTCAAGATTTTAAATAAACCTATTTTGTAAGAAAATATGAAATTCTGTTGTAAAAATCGCTTTTAATGTACATGCATTAACAATCATTTAATTCTGATTATATTTTTTTTCACAGATCTACCTTTTCCTGGCTCATCTAACCTTAACTTACGGTTTATCTTTCCTCGTGTCCCTCGTGTTCGAATCACCCATGATGGGATTGGAAAAGGCTATTTTCAACACAGGGAGAAAGTAGGGTGTTGGCGTGACGAATGATTCGATATAGACAAGAAACTTGAAACTCTTCTACATGTATATCTATTTCTTTGAATTTTGTACCGACTGCAGTTAAACCGCTTATAACCCTTTCCTGTTTTGAAAGTTGTTAGACCTGTCGAAATTCAAAAGTTTCGAAGAAGAAAGACAAAAAAAAAAAAAAAAAGAAAGAAAATAGATTGAATTTGAATTATAACCATTCAGTTGGATAGAAAATATAGTGCAAAAAAGAAATTGCTTGTGACGAGCAATTTCTTCTTTTTCTACAATATTTTCTCAATTATAAAATTACAGGGACGGAAAAACCAGGGAATGAACAGAAAAGGGTAAATAGTATGAGTATGCTGAAAGACAAGAGAACTGTTTAGGTTGACCTCCATCGTAAAATCCCTAATATTTACGTCCCCGTGGTATTATACTTGAGAATCATTGTGGGAAAGGAAGAAATTGATTGTAACAAGTGATTTCTCCTTTGCCCATAATAATTTCTATCATATCAAACGTTACTTTTTTTTAATTGTACCCACTTTACGTAAAAAAGTGTCGTCTGCTACCCGTTTGAATATAGACAAGTCGTAAATTTTGAAGAAAAAAAAAACAGTAATATATGCATTGTATGTATGGAGTTACGCTGATTTAAACAATCTTTCAATTATATCACAGGGAAGTTATTTGTGTGCGTCCTTAGTATCAGCGATATAAGGCTCGGGTTCTAATATTTCTCTGATGAAAAAAAAAAAAAAAAAAATGAAAAAGATGTTTTATGCTCAGTATACTTTGATTTCAGGAATGTAAGGGCCTTATCTTGTGGACCTAGTTTTATAAATTTACGAGGCTTACTACCCTTTAGAAAATGAGGTTCAGCTATACTGAAGTATTGACTTTAATTTTATTTGCTCGTTGAAAGAAGCAAAAACTCAAGTGATGTATTCTGATCGACGTTTGTCCGGCGTCCGTTTGTCCTGCATAGTTCCAAGTCTTTCGAAACTTTGTTTAAATTACTAAAGCGCAATTTTGAACAAAATTGAAATAAATGTTCCACTAAAAGTGATATCAATAACTTCTGAAATAAACCACTTTAAAAATCTCTACACAATTACTAGAATCATGACCCCCCCCCCCCCGGAGTTCAAAGTGTTTGAGGTCAGGCCTACTTAGAAATAAAGAAGGGTCGTCCTGTAAACCCGTAACATTAGTTTAAACCGAAAATCGAAGGATTGACACCACACTGTCGTAAGCGTTGCGCTAGCCCGTCAATATGCCAGGTCTATTTCTTCTGTAGGAAATGCTGAAACAATAGGAATCATTTGAAAAATTACGTTGGCACAGCAACAAAAGAGTAACTGCACTTGAATTGTGAAGCCCGCGGCTTTGATGTTGGCATGTGACACCAGCGCATTGACCGATTTCTATGCATCTATCAGGGAATGTTAAGTTTATTTGTTGCTTGGTCCTCTTCTTTTAATTTTTCAGATGTTTTCGGGGGGTATTTGATACTGTATGACAGAAAATGTATTACAAGCCTTAAGAAGAAGTACTTGTAGTGTTATTCCCGCCTCGAGAGAAAATAATGTACAGTTATTGTTTTCTTTTAAGAACAAGTAATACTTAGACAACACTTAGACGATATAACACAAAAATACTCTTATCCCCTATTGATACTATAATTGAGTGGTATGTTTATCTCAGCTTTCTGCCATAGCGCAGTAGTAGCGCGTGGATCTCACAATAATGGGGTCCAGGGTTCGATCCCCGGCCGCGCCAAATATCATTTACAACATTTATCTTCCACTAATGGGTGGATAATCATTGAACCCATATTGGATGAGCAGCTGGAAGCTCGAGCAAGATGTGGTAGTAGTTCTGGTGTGAGAAATACCAGTAATCCATGGTTAGGTGCTCCAGCTGCCGCGATATGAGTGGAATACTGTTAAAAGTGGTGTTAAACCCTATTAATTTAATCAATTATTTCAGTTTTATATTCAGCCCGAACACTTAATGCCTATTTGTGATTCGGGAGTACAACGTATATTTTTGATTTGAAATCCAAATGTAGAACCTTTTGAAACATCTAATGAAATCGTGTGATAAGACGTAAACGTTTTATGAAATTATAGGTAGACTAGAGGCTTTCTGATTATTCTTGTGGAAATGAAGTGTTACCGGGGCTTTAAGCAATTCCAAAACAATCCCGCTTTTTACGCCCTTTAATCCATTCCTTTTAGATCTGTCCAAATCCAAAGGTTTTTCAGACGAAAATTTAAAGTGGATTTAATTTGAAAATAATCATTCAGTAGGGTAGAAGATATTGTGGAAAAAGTAGAAATTGCTTGTTACAAGCATTTTTTTCTGTGCAATCTTGTCTCAATTATAAAATCACAGGGACGTAAAAAGCAGGGAATGATTAGGAAAGGTTTTAGAAAAAATCTTTTGAATACACTGTGGAAATGAAGTTATTTTTACATTATCTTAAATATTCCTTTTCACAAAAAGACAAAGATTTTAAAAGTCTCATCATCTTTAAATTGTCGTTTGCAACTTTTTTGGACCAGTTTTCTTTTTTCGTCTTGTAACAGTTTGAATTAAAAAAGAGAAGAGTAATGTTGTTGAATGTAATTCGTTGTTCTGTGTATGTGTATCTTTGTATACTTATATTTTCTTTTCTAGATAATCTCATTAAATTAACTTTCTAAAAAATAACCCTCTTCTGTTTAGCCTAAATTTACCCGTTATCTTTTCCATTGTTTAGAATTGACCAATCACTGGCCCCGCCCACTTATTCCTTGGGCCTCGTTCACTGACTCCAACAGGGTGGGTCAAAGGGAGTCAGTGGGTGGGGCCAGCGATTGGTGAATAAGGATTAAAGAGTTAATATGAGCCTATGCGTGACATTTCCAACCAATTCGCATGTGCGTGACTCGCACACATTGAGCACCCTGGCCAGTCATCCGGGGCAATTAGAACATTCACTGATTGTTTAGAGAAGCTTTGGGTTAGTATCTGTCTACAGAGCGCAGAGTGAAGACTCTGATCAGACTGTGCGGATGCACAGGCTGATCAGAGTCTTTACTTGGCGCATATGTGTAATGGTTGGAAATGTCACGCACGCTCTCATACGTAAACGAATGTTGTTGAATCTGTAGGTTATATAGAACGGAGAAGGCAGAAAATCCGACCATGATTCGACCTCTCTATGATTGGCTTTAACAGAATTCACTTCTGGTTCAGGAAAAAAACTATTTCTTTTACTTATCCAACACAAAAATGGCCATTTAATTTGCACATAATCCTTTATTTTATCCTTTTCAAGAGTTGTGCATCTATATGGTTTTACGATTGATTTGGCTTTCTCCATTCTTGATCTTGTTCTCAAGAACACCCGGTTATCGGATGGGGGCGTATCGTAACAAACCAATCGCCACTTTCAAAGGCTGAAAATTTACGGTGCCTCTACTCTCGGGTCAAAAAAGCTAGGGGAAACACACACACACACACACACACACACACACACACACACACACACACACACACACACACACACACACACACACACACACACACACACACACACACACACACACACACACACACAAAATCACAACAAACAACAACAACAACAACAACCCTAGTCATAATTCATGACCTTTGAGTTTTGTTGTAACTGACAGAATAATGAATGAAGATGAAGCACTTAAAAGGTCATGATGTCAACGAATGTTGTTGAAGCCACACTTAATGACTCCAACAGAAAGTTCCATTTAAACTTGTGTATTCAACAGCATTTTTTGCAAAGTTTTTTAGTCAGTAACACGTAAAAACAACAAAAAAGAAAAAAAAAGGGAAAATGGTTGGTTGACATCCCTAACGTCGGAACTATTTCCTAACCTTTATAAGCCCCAAGTTAGCTTCCGCAACATTATAAATAGCCATAAGTTAGTTTCCGCAACAATTTAACAAGCCATAACTTGAGATAGCTCTTTCAACAGATTAACAGGCCATTACAGTCCTACACTTAAGTGACTTCCAGCCAGAAATTTCCTGGAGAAAGTAACTGTAAATGAATTTTCTGCGGTCAGTTAAATATGCAAACTGACCCTCAAATCACCTCCAGGACACCAGATTGGTATGTTTACTGATAAGCCCAAGATGTAATTTGAGTAACTTTAGTATTAACTTTGTAATGGTGATAAATCCAATTCTCGATCATGAGAGGCTTTTATCAGTCTAACTACATTCTAAATGAAACATTCACTCTGTACATATCAGCAATTCCATATTAAATCATTATCACAAAATTTGCCCTTATGACAAACTTAAGAATATGAGTTTAGAAAAGTATAGTTGAAAAAGAAGCAATTTCTCATTTTCAAACAATGTTTCTTACATAAATGACATTTTTCAATTTGAAAGCTTTTTAAAATGCTGTATTTGGTAGTTTTAGCTCACCTGAGCACAAAATGTGTTCTTTGTTAGCTTTTGTGATCGGTCATCGTCCGGCATCCGTCTGTCTGTATGTCCGTTCATAATCAAAAAAATTCTTCTACTCCTAAACTATCATGGAATTTTAACCAAATTACACAGAAATGATCCTTAGGTCATGCTCTTTCAAAATACCTCAAAAAATTGATATCCATGTAAAACTGTCGGTTGCTATGGCAACCAAGTGAAAAAACTTAAAAAGTCTTCTCCTCCCAAGCCATAAGGCCAAGAGCTTTGAAATTTGATAGAAATTATTATCTATTGACCCTCTCCCTAAATACTTCAAAGAATTAACGTAACTTGAAAATTAGCCCTTTTCTTTGCAATCCCTGATTTACATAAAAATAAAGAAAGAACTCTTTGAAAACCCTTTTCTCGAAAAGCATAAGGCCTAAAGGTTACATATTTGGTATAAATCATTATTTTTTGATCCCTCTTCAAAGAATAACCGTATCTTGGAAATAAGCCCTTTTCTTTGCAATCCCTGATTTTACAGGAAATCTTTGAAAACCTTTTTCTCCCAAGCCATGAGGCCAAAAGCTTTGTTATTTGGTATAAATCTTCATCTTTTGGGCCTCTATCAAAATACTTTATAGAATTACCGTATCTTTAAATTTAGCCCATTTCTGTGCAATCCCCTAAAACACATAGAAATGAAGAAGGAAATCTTTGAAAGTCTTTTCTCTCAAACCATAAGGCCAAAGCATTGATACTTGGTATAAATCATCATCTTGACCTTCTACCGAAATACTTGGAAGAATTAACTTCCTCTGAATATTAGCCCTTTTCTAAATGATCCTGTTTTTACATTTGAATAAAGAAGGACATCTTTGAAAATCCTCTTCTACAAAGCTATAAGGCCTAGATGTGTATTATCTAGTGTATATCAAAACCCTTTGAACAGATACCAAAAATCTTCATAGAATAATCGTATCTTGAATGTGAACCCATTTTTGTGTGATCACTGCTTTTACATAAAAAGAAAATCTTCTTCTCCCAAACCATAAGCCCCAGAGCTTTAATATTGGGCATATATCAATACCTATTGATCCTTCACCAAATTACTTCATAAAATTACCGTATTCTGAAATAGCCTTTTTCTGTGCAATTCCTGATCTTAGAAAGGAACATATCTTTGAAAATCTTCTTCATCTAGACCATAATGCATAGGGCTTTGATATTTGGTGTATTAATGCCTATTGACCCTTCATCAAATTACTTCAAAGAATTACCATACTCTGGAAATTAGTGCTATTTGGTGGAATATTCAATATACTTAATATTAAAGGAGGAAATCTTCTTCCCCAAAATGAATAGGCAGAGGGATTTGATCTTTTGTACATATCATAACACCTTGAGCCATCATACTCAGGGGAGCGATATAGGACCCTCATGGTCCTTTTTAGCTCACCTGAGCACGTAGTGCTCAAGCTAAAAGCTAAAATCATGATCCTCGGGTTCCCAGGGTCGGAGCCCCAGGGGGGTGGGGTTTATATAGAAATAAAGAACGAGTTTTTAATGACTTCTCCTCCAAAACCACTGAGCCAATTTGAACCAAATTTGGCAGAAATGTTGCTTAGGTGGTCCCCTTCAAAAATAGCTAAAAGAATTGAAATCCTTTAAAAACTCTGGTTGCCATGGCATCAAAAGTGATATTTTAAAAATAATCCTTAAAAATCTTCTCCGCCTGACCCAGATGGCGTAGAGCTTTGATATTTTGCATGAAGCATCAGTATATTGATCTCTTACAAAATAGCTAAAATCATGATCCTCAGGTCTCCAGGGGCGGACCCGGGGGGGTGTAAAGGCATGAAGCATCAGTTCACAGACTTCTTTCTTATTTCTGCAATTGTAACCCATGGAAAAGGTTTTTTCCTTCTTTCAAATCAGCACTAAAGCCTTGGAATTTGTAATTTAGACTTTTGGATCCCCAGGTTCATAGTCTTTATATGTAATTGTGGCCCACTTGTTTCATAATCCTAACCTTAACATGAAATAGATTGTTGAAAGAAAAAGAGCCTTTATCTCAGGTGAGCGCCCCAGGGCCAACGGCCCTCTTGTTTTAATTTTATACAAGCCTAAAATACTTTTACTACAAATTGTTAACCCTAGCTGTATTAAATCACTGGGTCTCGCAGCCCTCGGTAATAATTGGTGAAATTTTCAATTAACAATGGATTCCTGGTATTTCTCACACCAGTACTACTACTACATCCTTTCCTAGCCTCCAGCTGCTCTCCCTTTAGGTTTACGATTATCCACCCATTTGTGAGAGACAAATGTCGGAAAGAATATGTGCCGCCTCCGTTGAGAGATAAACAGACAAATCTTAGTAAATATTCTCCTTACAGTCCAAAAGGCATTTGCCTTTCAAATTTTGTAAGTAGCATCGCCTTATCAAGTTATGGTATTTTCATAAAATAATATAAACTATCAGTCTTCGACCAACGTAAGCCAAGTGTGTTGTGGGATCACAGATTTTACATAGAGAAAAAGAAGGACGTATTATAAAAATCTTTTCCTCAGAAACCATGAAGCCTGTAGAGCTTCCAAATTTTGCATGTAGCATTTCCCTATGGTGCAAATATATTTAAGGTATATAACTTTCTTTATAAACTTAAGCCCTATGTTGTTGGGTCTCGAATTGAAGAAGAAAGGAATCTTTGAATAATCTTCCTATACCATGAGGCCAGGAGATTTCAGTTTATGCCCTGTTGGTACTGCAATAAAATACTTTAAATGTTTATTCTTAGATCAACATATAAATTATTTGTTGCGAGATCCCAGATTTCTTTTATCTGGAGATTCATAATTTAAAAGAAAATCTCCTAAACCAAAGACTAATACAGACAGCATTACTTTATAGTAAATCAAAGTACTGAATGTACTGTAAGCTAGCAAAGTATTGTTTTGTTCAATAATCTTCTTTGTCAAACGTTATCATGATAAAGAAATGAGGTTAAAGTAACAAAGGAATTAACCCATTCCCACACAATTCCTCCTGTTTACGCCCATCAAAAATTAGTTGTGGAAAATGATGCCGTGATACTTTAGAGAAACTAAGAGGCTAGAATATGGGCTATTTTCATCAAATATACAAAGTTTGAAGTGGTTTGGTTGATGATTATAATGTCAAGCAACTGTTGACAGCATCGACTTGAAACTTGATGAAGCGGTTCATCTAGGGGTTCTCAAATGCGCTTACCAAATTTAGGTCCGCACCTTACCCACTTCCTGTTTTAGGATTTGTCAACAAGTTAACCCAATGAATTCCCCATATTTCATCGGATTTACTATAAACATTAGGATAGATCTTTTAGAAATTTGGTCTGATCAATCAAGAATCAAAATCATGGGACAAGGGACTTCATGGAAATTTCACCACAAAATCTTTGTTAAACCACAAAGTCAACAGTTTTCATCGAATTTTCTTCAAACTTTCACAGAATGATTTTATAATCCTAAGAATTGATTTATTTTAAATGGGTAAGGTTAATAAAGTATCACGGGAAAAGGAGCCTTATGAAAACTTGACTGAAATACCCTTATAACATAATAATGTTCACAGTTTTAATCAGATTCTCTACAAAGATGCAAGGAATAATTGTGGTACTGGAAACACTTGAAGAGGGGCCTTATAGATTATCATTCAAAACAATCTTTAAAATGTTTGCGATGAAGTCCACAATTATCACCAGTTTGTCTTTAAAATTTCACAGACCAGTTGTAGGGTCGTAAAGAAAGTTCCTTTCGGAAATAGAATAGGTCTATAAGAAAACAGAGGAAAGGGGGCCATATTGATTGTTGCTAAATATAATAAAGGGGATAAAGTCCAACTATTTATTCCATTTTATGCATTCTTCTTTAAGCTATTAGCTTCCTTAAAATTTATGTAACTTTGAGGGAAAACTTGATGGTCAGTAGAGCGCCTCAGGCCCTGATGGGTATCTTGTTAGGAAGAGAGCCTTAAAATTTCTGAAGAGTAGGGTTTATTAAACCCATGTTTTACCAAAAGATGTTGCATAATGAGATTTACTTAATTTTTAAAAACATTGAAATATACCAAAGATATACTTGTTTAACCCATTCCCACACAATGTCGCATTTTGACGCACATGAAGAGGAGCAATTTGGAAAACATTGTGTAAAATGCAGAAATTGCTTGTTGCAAGCATTCTATCCATTTCATACCAATAAATTTGAAAAAAAGCCACTACAATTTCACAAATCTTAAATTGTCGTTTAATTGCAGCTCCTTTTAATTTGGACCGGTCTAAGATGTTGCCGTCTGGTAACAAACTAAAATAAAGTACTCACTATTTACCCCACAATACAGGACATAGATAAGAACAAATTTAATATGAATGACCCATTACACTTAAAAGAACCATCTTAAGATTACAACAAGCAGTTGGATCAAAGAGAGTCTTTAATTGTCAAGTTTAGTCAATGCAAACACACAAACTCAATGTACAGTAAAGTAGAATGATCATGTGTAATGAAGGTTATCCCTCTGGAAAATAAATTTAAGTATTATCTTCGCAAATACTTTTCAATATGGTTTCAAACCTTTCATAAAGATGGGTAAATGTAAGCATATAAGTAGGAATTATGGGCTGGCTATTTAGACTTAAAACCAAGGCAGGTACCTTACATGCACCTCTGTATTCATTAAATCAGGGTGTAACCTTTTTAAAAAATATACATTCAATAGTCCAAAATCACTTGATACAGTAAACGAGTGGTTGAAATGGAAAATCTGTCTGTTGGAGAAACATAAAATCAACAGAATAAATATGAATTGTAACACTGATAAGCCTAAATGTGTGACTTCCTAGCTGTTATCAGGATTGTTGATCTAGTGGTCGGTCAAAATAGTTTTATTGCCCCCATGCTGTTAAACTCCCAAAGAATGCCAGAATGACCGTTACAGTGATACTGAGATCTGATTTTATCTTGATTCACTAGTGAATATTTTCAGGCACTAAAGTATCTGACTGATTAAATAGCTTCCGCAACAATCAAACAAGCCATAAGTTAGCTTCTCCCCCCACCCCCACCCATAAAAAAAAAAAAAAAAAAATCCGTTACAAGTCGAAACAAATTCAGACTTATCCAAGTTGAAAGAGGGTGCAGTGGTCATCAAAACATTTTATTTAAGTGACGATATGGTTGAAAGAATCGTGAGAAAAGGAGAACTAGCTGGTAAAAGTTATTTTCTTCCTCTCTGTCTACTTTTTATCAAATCTATATTATGTGCAATAAAATGCTGGATTGTGTGGTAATTAATTATTTTCAACTTGTTCACTGGTGAACAAAAAATGGGATCGTGTGGTAGGGTTATTTATAACTTGTTCACTGGTGAACATGCGTTGCTTTAAGATTCGGCGTCGGCAGGTAATATGTTGGTTACAACGTGTTCATAGTGAACAGGTGTTTCTTTATTACATCGGGACCGTATGGTAAAACGTTAATAACAACTCCTTCACTGGTGAATAGACGTATACGACCTAGAGTCAGGTATATACGGTAAAAGCGGATATTAAATAAGCCTTACCGCCTGCTACATGTATCAGTTTCGGGCGAACCCTCACAGTTGACACTTCAAGTCCCAGTGAGAGTTTATAGATTATCATTTCCCAGACTTTTCTTGGATTACTCTCAAGTTTTTTCTTATATTCAAAATGGTGAGTACCCTTTTCGTTATTCTAACGCTCATTTTTTTACCGCGACACGTAAATAAAGGACGTGTGAAAAGTATCGACTCGGTTAGCCTGCGCGAACAGCGCATGCTGACCGGTTCGAAACGTTTAGCTCTCGGAAGAATTTCTTTATCTAATGTTGTAAATTCATCTCAGTGAATATTAATTTTCGAATTGCGATCCTTTCTTAATCTCTGTAAGGATCAAATCACGTTTTCAAATATTTGTTAAAGAGTTCACATGATGCCCCGACAAGGTATTTTGTACGAGATACAAACCGATCTTAATTTGCAAAATGTATCGTCAAGGACTAAATGAACGAGTCGAATGGTCAATCTTCCTTTGACAGAGTGATTCGTTAATTTTGACCAAATAAAGGTAAAATTTAGTTTGAATCTTAAACGTCGCAGATACAGCTAGAATTAATCGTGAACTTACGCAATGCCCATCTTAAATGACAGAGGTCAGTGATATACTTCCTTTTCAAATTAATGAATCAATCAGTCAACTCGGGTTTTTGATTAAAAACGTCGATCGTCGAAGTCAACAACCATATCATTATATTTCTTTTATTTGACGTTGTCTGTTCCCTTTTTCCCTCCGAAATGAGAGAATAACCAAGAAGCATAAAAAGGGGGAATTTTCCAGTGAAGAATCATTTCTTCTCTTTCCGTAATATTTAATGCTAAGGTAAAGAAAGTTAAAGTGAAAATAGAAAAAAATCTTAATGATGCTATATTCTCTGTCAATTTTGTTAATCTACGTACGTAATATAAAATTGATAGGTATAAAAATTCATTAATACCTTAAGGTTAAGACTTGACATTTTATGCAACTAATTGCAGATAGAGTAATTTCTTAATTGCTTTCTTTTATCTAGCGCGAATTTGAATTTGCTTAACCTTTCCCATCTCGCAAAGTTTTAGTCCTGTACAAATTCAAAGGTTTTGTAGACTAAAATTTAATTTGAAATTAAATTGAAAAATAACCACTCAGTAGGACAGAAATATTGTAGAAAAAGGAGAAATTAGTTGTTTCTTTTCTACAATATTTTCTCATTTAATAAAATCACGGGGATGTAAAAACTAAGGATTGATCAGGAAAGGTTAAAGCCACCACAAATGAAATACAAGCCGAATAAGAGGGAATTTCATTAAGACTAGCTGTTTTTGGCTAATGGTTTCAAGTAACACTTGTTCTTCTGTCCTTTAGAGGGCGCACTGTTCGAACCTAGCGCACCTATCTTTAAATCCGTGCAGAAGCTTAATGGGAATAGGCAGCCGAATCCCCTCGTTGTCACAGTATACAGAACAATCACTCATGCATGCATGAGTAATTCGAGTTATGATTATATATTAAGATATCAAACGCTAATACAATATGAGCCTTGCGGTGCAGACAATGATCCTACAGGAAGTTCGAAGTAGATAATAAACCATTTTGTTTTGCAAAGTTAATTTTAAGTTAAATGTAACAAATAAATAGTATAAATGGAATAAATGAATAAACGAATACATGAAATAATTGATTGGAGACCTTAACGACGTAACTACAGCTTGTATAGGCTATAGTTATAACGTTCATGTCGCCAAACCAAGAAAACGCTCCACATGTTTATTTACCAATGTGGAGTTCAAAATTCTCTTTACGTTTAGGTCTAAATGTATGACTGGATTGGTTAGTTGAATGTTTGACTTACAGCCGCGATTCGTCAATTATCCTAAGAACATTTTAATATCACCAAATTTCGAGTCATTATCTTTTTACAAAGCACATAGTCTAGACCCTTATCAGTATATGTTGATGTATAGGCTGATCTGAGTCTTTTCTTGGCGGACATTTAAACTTGATGTATTATATTGTCATGCTCTGGCTTTATATAGAATTGTAAAACACGCTTACTATAATGTGCCAATGATAGGAAATACCTTAATTTCTTAACGCTTTTCATGAGGAATAAAAATCCTGTTTAGTATTGCACTAAAATCAAAGGACTGAAATCACTGTAAGCACTAGTTGCAGGTCAATATTAAAATTGAAAACTGATTTTATGAACAATTTTGGTTTGAATGGAACAAACAGGTGTTGTAGACTGAGATCAGCCTGCCCTTTTGCTTAACAGGAATATTCCGGATTCAGCATGCCAAGGGTTCAAGTAGTGCAACTGTTTCCCTTTTTTCACACGTTTAACCCCTTAGAATCTGGTAAATATAAAGGATTCCGTCACAAAGATTGGAGAAACCATCTATCATACCTGCAAATACCTCCAAATAATATTCAGTATCGTAATGGCTCAACCCGTTACCAGACAACAAAATTTTAGACTGGTCCAAATTGAAAGGAATTTCAAACGACAATTTTTAGTTGATTAATTTTGAAAAAAAATCGATGTCATTTGGGGTAGAAAACATTGTGGATAACGAACAAATTGCATGCAACAACAACAACCATTTTCGTCATTTTCCACAATGTTTTCCAACGTTTCTATTCTTGCGTGGTGTCAAAAAGTGTCATTGTTTAACCCGTTCTATAACAACCACGCTTGTTTATTGTTGAAATATTGCACATGACTGTATTACAAGCAATTTCTTCATTTTTGAAGATGTTTTCTACCCATAAAAGACAAAGATTATTAACTTCTCGGCCATGTTCTTTTAGTTCGGAGTAGTCTAAAATGTTATTTCATGTGGTATTGGCTTCAAAAGGCTGGCCAATCACTTAACAAGGCCGTATGGTATGGTAATTAGAGACCCTTTTCTTCCACGATCCCAAAGAGATCGTGGCACGTTTTGCATTAAAAGTTGCTTTTTTCCTACTTATATAGTGTTCAATAAACTCGGATGCTTGGCAGTCATTGTATGATTGGTTAAGACCGTTTTTTTTCGACATATTGCAATAGTAACTACAGCTTCGACATATATTTCAAGTGAACCGATAACATCAGTATAATACGCGGTATTTCTTGAAATGTTTAATGAATGAGAACGAATGAGTGTATGCATGAACGAGCAAATGGACTAACGAAAGAACAAATGAATGAATGAATGAACAAAGGAAGTATATATGTAACATCGAGATTAGTCATCCGCGGGATAGGGTAACGTCACATCTGGCTCTTATTTACATTTTCGCGCGCTTCACAAATCTTTCTTTTTTCTCTCTCTACATCCTACCATTAAACTCAATAGTGGTTTTAGCTTTTACAACTTTAGGTTATGTGGAACCTTTTGAATACTTGAACTAAACTTTTCAATAGTTCAAACCTGTTTCTTTGTTCCACCAATTGTTTTAGATTTAACCGATTACCACACAATTACGCCTTTTAATGCCCTTCAAGAAAGACAACTAAGAAAACATTTTGGAAAATAAAGAAAATGCTTGTGACAAGCAATTTCTTCATTTTCCACAATGTTTTCTGACCAGACAGTTGAAAAATTCTAAAATTTTATAATTTTTAATTTGTCGTCTGCAACTCTTTTCAATATAGATCAGTCTACAATTTGGCTTCTGGTAATGGTTAAATGCCACTGCAACAGTAGTTCAGTTAGAGCGTTACTCGTAAACAGGTCACGGCAAAGTTTGAACAAGTTATTCTTCAAAACTGTGTTTTATTGAAAATGGTTAATTTAAACATATTTCATTACTGGTTTGAAAATGAATTTAAAAACTACTTTTATTTACAAGTATTAGCTACAGATAGATCACTACAAGTCCTATCAACTTATATTAATTGCATGGGGTTTTAAGCCACTTTTAACAGTTTTTTTGTCATTTTAATCATAGTACCTAACTTTGTATTTCTGGTATATCTCACATCAGTACTACCATAAAATCCGTTCCGAGCCCCCAGTTGCTAAACCCACTTATGTTTACGATTATCCACCCATTGGTTGGAAACAAAAATGTCGGAAAGTATTTTCGCTGAGACTTGGGATCGAACTCGGAACCCCATGATTGGGAGTTCTACTCTCTATCAATTTAGATTCTGCCTTTTTATAGCGGGATAAATAACAGAAAACGATAAATCGTTGCTACTTATATCACGAAAGTACCAACGCTTGACTCATTTACACAAAACAAACTGACATACTACATACCGTAATAATTAAATCATTTATTTCGAAATGGGCGCGTCACCTCACCCCGACTATAACAACCACGTGGCTAGGATGTGTAATCTACACACATTCTATCTGCATGAAACAGGAATCTGAGTCATGTAGGAGAGATTCCAGAAACAACAGTTGTTTTTCTACACAATCGTTAATATAGACCAGGTTTAATTATACCCGCCTATGGGGCACCCTTAATTCATACCATGAGATATCAATCAAATATGTTTATTTCAGTTTAAGGTCAACATATATCTTTTAAATATGTAGCTTTTGTTGTTCGCGAAATGAAAGATGTACTGATCAGACACGATAGACCGACAATTACTCTAAAATACGGTAAATATGATTTTGTTGCAGCAAAATCTCTAAGAGCGGGTTATTTTGCACGACAATTACATGGCACCCTGCTGACGTCATCAGTGTAGCAAGCAGGGCTTAAAAAACGTTTATCAATATTATGATAAAAAGAGGTTTTCGGTGAAATTATCAATTAGATCTCGTTAACTGATGGATCTCGGCTGTCAATCAAATAATCAATCGACCAATCAAATATTCCATTGACATCGGAAGTGTATTTTGAACACCAACACCGGCCAGCATGCATGTGAGGATTTAAACGTCCTAACTACAGCTTATTTAAGCTGTTTCTTATTGAAAATGCTGCAACCAACCTTTTAACCTTTCTGCTACATGTTACTAACCATAAAATTGGCAAAATAGTAAAATTCGTTTGATATTTAAGTGGCACTTCCTGTCAGAGGTCAATAGGCGTGGCCAGTGATCAATAAATTGTCATGTTACCTCTTTTCGTTTCAGCGTGAGTGTATTTCCATCCATGTTGGCCAGGCCGGGTGCCAGATTGGTAATGCTTGCTGGGAACTATACTGTTTGGAGCACGGGATCCAGCCTGACGGTCAGATGCCTAGCGACAAATCGGTTGGTTCCGGTGACGACTCGTTCAACACGTTCTTTAGCGAAACTGGAGCAGGGAAACATGTACCGCGTGCTGTCTTTGTAGACCTGGAACCAACAGTTGTTGGTAAGTCGAGTATTTTCATTGCTTTTCAATTTCCGTTGAGATCGTTAAAAGAAATAGGCAATGTGAGCAACAACACAATTAGTTTCTTAGAATTTCTCCCAAGAGCATATTAACACAACAGAATTCAGAAAGTTCATGCTCAAAATAGAGTGCATGCGGCTGAGCCTGTTTAAATCAGGCGGTATCTCACTGTGGTGGCTATTCTAGGGTCGTGTGTTCGAAACCCCGGCTCGGTAAACATTCCTTCCGACATTTGACATAATTCATCACAATACTCACTATTTATCTCTCACCAATGGACGAATTCTAAATAGTGCGCCTAAATCGGATGAGTAGCTAGTGGCTCAGATCGAATGTTGTGCTTGTGACTTGTGTTCGAAACGACAGGAAGCCTTTGTTAGGTCACTTGCTAAAGAACAGTTTGACCCTGCGTGGAACCCTATTTCTTTTAAGCTGCGTGTTTAGACAAAACAAACAAACTAACAGGTACACAGAAAACACTATTTACCATCAGTTACCTACACTCGTGTCAAAGCCGAGCCTTAATAATATTTTTGATATTAAAATAATTTTCAAATGAAACAAAATGTTATTTACATTAACAAAAGCAAGTGCTTAACGATTTTATTGGAAATACTTGATTACATTTTTTTCTGAGAAACCCTTAACCCTTTACTAGGCGACAAAATTCTAGACTGGTCCAAATTGAAAGGAGTTGCAGACGACAATTTAGAATTTATGAAATTTTAGATATCTTTCAACTATATGGATAGAAACATTATGTAAATTCAAGAAATTCCTTCTAACAAGCAATTTCTTTATTTGCACAACGTTTTCCCAATTGCTTTTCTTGAGAGGAGTCAAAAGGAGTCATAGAGTGAGAATGGGTTAGGGAGCCACGTAAACCTCGCATGTACGTAAATCCGAGGTTCACCTATTGTCGCACTGATGTATGTAAATAGAGGTTTACCTATTGTGTCACTGATGTATGTAAATGCGAGGTTCACCGATTATCGCACTGATGTATGTAAATATGAGGTTTACCTATTGTCGCACTGTTGTATGTAAATGCGAGGTTTACCTATTGTCGCACTGATGTATGTAAATGCGAGGTTCACCTATTGTCGCACTGATGTATGTAAAAATGAGGTTAACCTATTGTCGCACTGATGAATGTAAATGCGAGGTTCACCTATTGTCGCACTGATGTATGTAAATGCGAGGTTCACCTATTGTCGCACTGATGTATGTAAATACGAGGTTTACCTATTGTCACACTGATGTATGTAAATATGAGGTTTACCTATTGTCGCACTGATGTATGTAAATGCGAGGTTTACCTTTTGTCGGACTATTGTATGTAAATGCGAGGCTCACCTATTGTCGCTCTGATGTATGTAAATGCGAGGTTTACCTATTGTCGCACTTATGTATGTAAATGCGAGGTTTACATATAGTCGCACTGATGCAAAACCTTGCGTATATGTAAGTACGACAACTGAACGTTCTTACTTGCATTTATCAAAGCGATGTTTGAGCGTAACAATCGAGACCTTAGTGTTCGCTGAAGGATTCCGTTATTTCAAAAAAAGCGATAAGGCAATGAAATAAAGGAATTTTATTTGCTTAAGAACTGTCGATTCTTTGGTGAAACCTAACTGGTAAATATCAACCTAAAAACTATATATTTAGAGCTTGTCATCGGTAAAGTTGCTGATAACAGTAATCAACTAACACACTTAATTACCAACCAGTCACCGTGTCAATGGAGATTAGGGCATTAACGTGAAACAGATGTAGCTATAGGCACTCTATATTGATTAAAACCTGCCTTTGTTATCCTGTTTTAACCTCTTCCTGTTCAATCCCTGGTTTTGAAGTATTTGTGATCTTTTGATTCAGAAAACATTGAAGAAAAAGAAGAAATTGCTTGTATCAAGCTATTCCCTCTTTTTCCGCAATATTTTCTACCCTACTGAATGATTATTTTTCAAATTAAATCCACTCTCTTTTTCTATAATATTCTTTTAACCTATTGAATGGTTCTTTTTCAAATTAAATCCTCTTCAAATTTTCGTCCGCAAAACCTTTGAATTTCCACAGGTCTAAATTTTGCGAACCAGGAAAGGGTTAATCCCTTAATGAGCCAATTATGACTGTCCACCATAATCCTCGGTTTATTTTACAATGAAAGTAAACCCTTTGTCAATGGACTCCGGATTTGACGTGCATGTAGACATAAAAGAAGAAAAATCTTCTTTTTCCCAGTCTATAAGGTTCAACGCTTTTAAATTTTGTATGGAGCATTGCTTAACGATTCTCTTCTAAAATACTTCAAATCATGTAGGCCGCATGTGTTATAACTAGGCTTTTTGAAAGAAGTGAAGAAGGAAATTGTTAAAAATCGTATCGTCCAAAATCACGAGACCTAGTGGGTTCGTACTTTTGAATGTAGCAAAGCTTTATGGTCCTTTACAAGTCATTCAAATTATTACTTAAGTGTGTTTCTTGCTTTTCTGTACCATGAATAAAAACGGAATCCTTTAAAAAAGTATCACCCAAGACCATTTGACCTATTTTTGTTTACTTTTCATGTAGCATTTATCAAATGTCTGCCTTTAAAAATGAAATTATTACCGTTAAATCGCAACAAGTCTCAGGATTTGGGAGTTCCGTAACTTAAATAGGGGAAGAGGACTTGGAAGTTTCAGAAATATTCTTCCAAAGCGTTCTGCTTACGATAGTGCCTGATTGGGTTATACCAAAACATTTCTAATCAAGAATCTTAGAAGTGAAACTGGTTCAGTGTTCCAGAAAATCGTTAAGATTCCCTGCTCCCAAACCGCAAAGCCTAGACCTATCATACTCCGTTTAGCGATATAGAACTATCATGGTCCTCCAGTTACAAGTAGTTATTCCTTTTCTCTCGTTGTTTTTAGCTCACCTGAGCACAAAGTGCGAGGTGAGCTATTATGATCTGCTGTTGTCCGTCGTCCGTCCACTATTACCCGGAATCCATTGTTAGGTGCTCCAGCCTCCGCGATATGACTGAAATACTGTTAAAAGTGGCGTTAAACCCCATTCGATCTATCAATCATGTACAGGTTTTTTCTACTTCTATTTCCAGACGAGGTTCGTACCGGTACCTACAGACAACTGTTTCACCCTGAGCAACTCATTACTGGCAAGGAAGACGCTGCTAACAACTATGCACGTGGTCACTACACCATCGGTAAAGAGATTGTCGATCTCGTGTTAGACCGGATAAGAAAGCTATCCGACCAATGTACCGGTCTACAGGGATTCCTGATCTTCCATAGTTTCGGTGGTGGTACTGGGTCTGGATTTGCTTCCCTTCTCATGGAACGCCTCAGTGTTGATTACGGCAAGAAGTCCAAGCTCGAGTTTGCTGTTTACCCAGCACCACAGGTAGCGACCGCAGTTGTTGAGCCGTATAACTCCATCCTTACAACCCATACAACACTTGAGCACTCCGATTGTGCCTTCATGGTCGACAACGAAGCTATTTACGACATTTGTAGGCGTAACCTTGATATCGAAAGACCCACCTACACCAATCTAAATCGTCTGATTGGTCAAATCGTCTCGTCTATCACCGCCTCCCTCCGATTTGATGGTGCCCTGAACGTAGACCTGACCGAATTCCAGACAAACCTGGTTCCCTACCCACGTATCCACTTCCCTCTTGCCACCTACGCCCCTGTAATCTCCGCCGAAAAGGCGTACCACGAGCAGCTGTCTGTGGCCGAGATCACTAACGCCTGTTTCGAGCCAGCCAATCAGATGGTGAAATGCGACCCACGTCACGGTAAATACATGGCTTGCTGTATGTTGTACAGAGGTGATGTGGTACCCAAGGATGTCAACGCCGCTATTGCAACAATCAAGACGAAGAGAACCATCCAGTTTGTAGACTGGTGCCCAACTGGCTTCAAAGTCGGCATCAACTACCAGCCACCAACAGCGGTTCCCGGCGGTGATTTGGCCAAGGTCCAAAGAGCTGTCTGTATGCTAAGCAATACCACTGCCATCGCCGAAGCTTGGGCTCGTCTTGACCACAAGTTTGACCTCATGTATGCAAAGAGAGCATTTGTTCATTGGTATGTCGGTGAGGGGATGGAAGAAGGGGAATTTTCCGAGGCTCGTGAAGATCTTGCTGCCCTTGAAAAAGATTACGAAGAAGTTGGGGTTGATTCTATGGAAGGAGAACTGGAAGATGAAGGCGACGAAGAATATTAGAAAAATGAAACAGAGCACAAATATTTATGTAATCTTTAGTCAAGCCATAATTTTGCTTTGAATTTTATTCTTATCTGACTTGTGACATCTAGATATCCACAAAGGAAAAGACACATTTTTCATCACACTTGATTAACGTTGTGTAGAAATTAGAATATCTCTACATTCTACTTAGAATAAAACAACTTGATAATTCGTCGGAAGTTTGTATGATTTTTATTATAAGCTCCACTGGCTGAAAGTTACTGTCATTGCATTGTGTCGTAGGTGTATCCGTACGCCAGTTGCGCCCGTCCGTCTGTTTGTAAACTGGACAGAAACACAGGCTTATCTGAGTCTTTATATGATACACATGTGTAATGGTTTGAATTCTCTCGCCAATGCTTCTCACAAAGATTTTTCAAATGGAAAACGTCAACAATGGATAACGATGAATTAAAGTATAACTTGCTAATATCATTAATCTGTACTATCCTCCCTGTTATAAGGAACAATGCTAGCATTTTGGTAGCCCAATTGGTCAAAGACAAGCGGGGTAATTGGCATTACCTTTTCCCTGTCGTGCGTCCGCGTGTCCGTTTTTTCATTCAGAGTATTCTCTTCATAAACAACTGAATAGATCTTTTTTTAACAAAATTAGCTCTTATGTTCCTTGGGCATCCCTTTATTAGATTCATTGGAGAAAATTGTATCCTAGATACTTTGCTTTTACAGGCTAAACTAATTTCTTCAATGGTGTATAGTTTTAACTTTTTGAGTTTTCTACCAAAAACCATGTCAAATATCTTAGTCAAATTTAGCATATGTGATTTTTAAGCATCTTTTGATAAATTTCCTTTTAATGAAAGCATAAGTATTGATACTCACAAATCGCGACTGCCAATCAAATTATCTGTCGACCAATGAAACAATTCGCTTAGACCAGAAGTTAGTTTTGAACTCCGACATTGGCCGCCATTTTAGCTCACCTGAGCACAAAGGGCGAGGTAAGCTATTGTGATCGGTCGTTGTCCGTCGTCCGTCCGGCCGTCGGTCCGTCCGTCAACAATTTCTTTAAAAATCTTCTCCTCCTAAACCAGTTGGCCAATCAAGCTGAAACTTTGCAGGGATGTTCATTGGACAAAGCTCTTCAAAAGTTTTAATTCCATAAAAAACTCTGGTTGCCGCGGCATTAGAAAATGGGAATCTTTAGTAATTATTTAAATATCTTTAAAAATCTGCTCCTCCTAAACCAGTAGGCAAATCAAGCTGAAACTTTTCAGGGATGTTCCTTGGGTGAAGTTCTTCAAAAGTTGTTAAAAGAATTTCATTGCGTCAAAAACTCTGGCATTTGAAAATGGGAATCTTTAATTATTCTTTAAATATCTTGAAAAATCCTCTCCTCCATAAGCAGTAGGCCAATCAAGCTGAAACTTTGCAGGGATGTTCCTTGGTTGAAGCTCTTCAAAATTTGTTAAAAGAAATTCATTCCGTGAAAAACTCTTGTAATCGCAGCAAATGAAAATGGGAAATTTTTAGTAAATGTTTGTTGTTATTTTTTTCATAGACTACAATGCCAAAGGCCTTTATATTTTGTATAGAGCTTAATCATATGATTCTCTATCTTTTTTTTTTTTGATATTTAATCTCTGGGCTCAAAAATGGCCCCGCCTCCGAGGTCCGAAGTTTGGAAAAAATGCTTAATAAGAGCAATTTCAATAGACTTCTCCTCTTAAACTATAAGGTCTAAGATATTCATATTGGTTTGTAGCATAACTAGATGGTTTTGCACTATATCACGAAAAGTTTTCATCCAAGGGTCAAAAAAAGCCCTGGCTAGGGGTCCGAAAATTTGGAAAAACGCAAAATTTGAGTATGTTGAGAAAAATTCTTCATTTTAAGGCGGAGGGCATTTATATTTTGAGTGTAGCATAGCCTGGCTGTTATCTATCAGTTTTGATTAAATCATGCTTGTAGATTAAAAACACCCCTTCCCTTGGTGTCCAAAGTTTGTAGAAAATGCTCAATTAGACCATGGTCAACAGTCTTCTTCTCCCAATCTACAAAGTCTAAGGCATTCATATTTGATATATAGCATAACCAGGTGGTTCTCTACTATGTGAGATAAAATCTTAGCCCTGGGATAAAACAAGGCACTGCCCAGAGGTCCAAAACTTTTGAAAACATCCAATTAGAGCAACTTCAAAAGTCGTCTCCTTCTGAAGATGAAGGGCATTTATATTTGGTATGTAGCATTACTAAATAATTTTCTAATATGCTACACGAAAATATGCTCTTAGGATAAAAAAAAATGTCTCTGCTCCTGGGATTGAAAATTACGTAAATCGCATTGAAAGAATTCTTCTTAAATAGAAATGGAGAAATTGCTTGTCACTCCCTTTCTCACAATGCTTTTTTAACCTATTTCCCTGAGGGTAAAATATTCTGGGATAGTTTGGTAATCGATTAAACTATAAATCCAAAGGCAATCATTTTTATTGTAAAGCATTACTGGATTGTTTTGTACATAGCCAAAAATCTTATATTTGTTTTATTTATTTTGCTCAAGTTGTGTCTTTTTTTATACAAAAAAGTACTGTAATTTGCCGATGCCTCAGGTGAGCGATTTAGGACCATCATGGTCCTCTTGTTTTCAGCTCACCTGAGCACAAAGTGCGAGTTGAGCTATTGTGATCGGTCGTTGTCCGTCGTCCGTCCGTCTGTCCGTCAGTCCGTCCGTCCTCAGTTTCTTTAAAAATTTCTCCTCCTAAACCACCAGGCCAATCAACCTGATACTTTGCAGGGATGTTCCTTGGGTGAAGTACTACAAAAGTTGTGAAAAGAATTTAATTCCGTCAAAAACTCTGGTTGCCGCGGCATTTGAAAATGGGAATCTTAAGAAAATCTTTAAAAACTTTAAAAAATCTTCTTTCCTAAACCAGTTGGCCAATTAAGCTGAAACTTTGCAGGGATGTTCCTTGGGTGAAGTTCTACAAAACTTTTTAAAAGAATTTCATTCCGTGAAAAACTCTTGTTACCGCGGCATATGAAAATGGGAAATTTTAGAAAAACTTTGTTGTCTTTTTTCTCACAGACTACAAGGCCAAAGGCATTTATATTTTACATAGAACTTAATCATATTGTTCTCTACCAAGTTTTTAAATATTTAATCTCTTGGGTCAAAAATTTCCCTGTCCCGGAGGTCCGAAGTTTGAAAAATGCTTAATTAGAGGGATTTCAAAAGACTTCTCCTCTTAAACTATAAGGTCTAGGATATTCATATTTGGTATGTAGCATAACTAGATGGGTTTGTACTTTATCACCAAAAGTTTTCTTCCTCGGGTCAAAAACGCCCCCGCATTAGGGGTCAAAAATTGGGAAAAACGCAAAATTTTAGTATGTTAAAAAGATTCTTTATTTTAAGGAGGAGGGCATTTATATTTTGCGTGTAGCAAAGCCTGGCTGTTATCTATCAGTTTTGATTAAATTATTCCTGTAATAAACACCCCTTCCAAAGTTTGTAAAAATGCTCAATTAGACCATGTTCAATAGTCTTTTCCTCCCGATCTACAAAGTCTAAGGCATTCATATTTTGTATATAGCATATCTAGATGGTTCTCTACCATGTTAGTTTAAATCTTAGCCCTGGGATAAAACATGGCACTGCCCAGAGGGCAAAAAATTTGGAAAACGCCCAATTAGAGCAATATGAAAAGTCTTCTCCTTCTGAAATATAAGGTGACGGGCATACATATTTGGTATGTAGCATGACTAAATAATTTTGTACTATATAACTGGAAAATATGCTCTTAGGATAAAAAATGTCTCTGCTCCTGAGGTCGAAAATTGCGTAAATCGCATTGAAAGAATTCTTCTTCTTAAATATAGAATTTAGAGCATTTACATTAAAAACATAGGATAACATTATTGTTATCTACCATGTTTATAGCCTTTGGACAAACATGGCCCTTCCCAAGGCATCCAAAGATATGAAATATGCTCAATAAGAGCATGTTCAAATAACTTCCACTCCTAATGTTAAAGTTGTAATGCATTCATATTTTGATTTATAGTACATCCAGATTGTTCTCTCCCAAGGTAGCTAAAATTACACCCATTGAAGTTGCAGACTGTAATTAGAGATTGATTAAAATCTAAATACAAAGAATTTAAGGTAGAAAACGCTGTGAGAAATGGATAAATTGCTTGTCACTCCCTTTCTCACTATGGTTTTTTCAAACTTGAGGGTGACAAATTCTTGGATAGATTGGTAATGAATTAAACTATAAAGCCAAAGGAATTCATTCTTATTGTAAGGCATTACTGGATTGTTTTGTACAAAGCCCAAAATCTTAAATTTGTTTTATTTATTTTGCTCAAGTTGTATCTTTTTTATACTAAAAGTACTGTAATTTGCAGATGCCTCAGGTGAGCGATTTAGGACCATTATGGTCCTCTTGTTTTAAGTGACTTCATCTAAAGTTTTCGATACAAAGTTATCGTAAATTCTTCCAAACTTTTGATTTTACATGAGAACTACATTTTACGCGTAAATAGCCACGATACATACAAACAATTACATTGTCAGTTTTGATTAAAATACAATAAATTCGACAGGACAGTGTGTATCTTCACATCAATTTGTTTTTCTTAGAAATAAATCTGCAAATGCAATAAAAATCTCATGTCAATTATCTGCTATGAAACAATTTATCAACGATGAAATTGAACACGCCGTATGGGAAATATGGGCCGTACGAGGCCGTACAGATAAAATGGGTCAATAGGAAATTGTATACATGATATACACGTATTTTGGTATGAAATGTAATCAATATTGATTTTGTGGAGTTATTTGTGATTTCAAATCTAGGTGGTCAGACCTAACAGCCCCATATAAGCTACTGAACGCAGGTGATCATCAATACCTTTTTGGTGTACAGCGCATGCGCACTTGTTGATATCCTGTCTTAAAATATCGATTCCTGATTTAAATCCGATTTGTTGTTAAATTTCGAGACAATCGACACAGATTAATTTGTGATGAGTAAAGGTATTAATCCTCGAGACAATGATAATATCTCAGATTACACATATCCTCGATAGGCTGATTGGACTTACGGACCAGATGGATCTTTTTCTGTTTGACAGTTAGAGAATAAGAAATGTAATTTCTCTTGTACAAAAATTGTGTTTGTACTGCCCGGACCGGCAATGCCCCGCACTCCCAAATTTAGGCGAATCATTTTTCGAACCAAGTTTCTGTCATGCTGGAGACGACCCTTCTCGAGTTACATGCAAAATAAGGAAATACATGTTTTAAATATTCCAAACTTTGCAGTCCAAGCTTTTCTAAACCTTTTTTCCCTGAGGGTGAAAAATTCTGGGATAGATTGGTAATGAATTAAACTATAAAGCCAAAGGCACTCATTTTTATTGTAAAGCATTACTTGATTGTTTTGTACAAAGCCCAAAATCTTATATTTGTTTTATTTATTTTGCTCAAGTTGTGTCTTTTTTTTACAAAAAGTACTGTAATTTGCAGATGCCTCAAGTGAGCGATTTCGGACCATCATAGTCCTCTTGTTTTACGATACTCACGTTTTTACTCACCTGAGCACGAAGTGCTCTGGGTGAGCTATTGTGATCGATCATCGTCCGACGACCTACCGTCTTTCTGTCCGTCCGTCTGTCCGTTCACAGTTACGAAAAAGTCTCCTTCTAAACTTACCATGGAATTTCAACCAAACTTCACAGAAATGATCCTTCGGTCATGCTCTTTCAAAATACTTCAAAGAATTGAAATCCATGAAGAACTCTGGTTGCATAGCAACGGAGTGAAAATAAAACTGAAAAAAGTTCTCCTCAAAAGCCATGCAGCCTAGAGCTTTGTTATTTGGAAGAAATCATCATCTATTGACCCTCCACCAAAATACTTCAAAGAATGACCGTATTCTGAAAATTAGCCCTCTTCTGTGCGATCCGTGATTTTAAATAGAAATAAAGAGGGAAAACTTAAAAGTTCTTCTTCTTCAAAACCATAAGGCCTAGAGCTTTGATATTTGCTTCAAATCATCATCTATTGACCGTCTACCAAAATTCTTCAAAGAATTTCCGTATTCTGAAAATTAGCCTTTTTCTGTGCCCCCTGAGTTTACATAGAATGATGATGGAAATCTTTAAATATCTTCTTCTCTCAAACCATAAGGCCTAGAGCTTTGTTATTTGGTACAAATCATCATCTAATGACCTTCTACCAAAGTACTTTAAAGAATTACTGTCTTCTGAAAATTAGCCATTTTCTGTGCGACCCCTGATTTTACCTAGAAATAAAGAAGGAAATCTTTAAATATCTTCTTCTCCCTAACCATAGGGCCTAGAGCTTTGATATTTGGTACAAATCATCATCTGTTGTCCCTCTACCAAAGTACTTCAAAGAATTACCGTACTATCGAAATTAGCTCTTTTCTTTGTGATCCCTGATTTACATAGAAATAAACAAGGAAATCTTTAAAAATCTATTGACCCTGTACTAAAATACTTCATAGAATTACTGTATTCTGAAAATAAGCCATTTTCTGTGCGATCCCAGAAGGATTTATGAAGGATATCATAGAAAATGTTCTCCATCTTATCCATTAGGTCTACAGCTTTGAAATTTGGTATGTGTTAACGTCTATTGACCCTCTGCTTAAGAACTTCAAAGAAATACCGCACTCTTGAAATTGGCTCAATATGGTTGGATCTTCACTATACCTAGGATTAAAGGAGAAAATCTTTAAAAAATCTTCTTCTCGAAAATGATAAGGTGCATGGCTTTGATATTTTGTATATTATATCATTAAGCCTTAAGCCATCATACTCATGGGAGCGATATAGGACCATTATGGTCCTCTTGTTTTAACGAATTGACCAATCGCTGGCCCTTACGCCTTTGACCCGCCCATTGACTCCGACGGAAAGTCCTGCTTCGATTTTAAACGGCGTTATTTCGCAAAATTTAAGGCCAATAGCATGTTACAAAAAAGTTTAATGGTTGGTTGATGTCCTCAACGTCGTAACTATAGTTTGAATGAACTGAAAGTACTACGTTTAAGTTGCCAAACCAACAAAAATGCTTAAGAAATATGGCGGCAAATGGCGTTGATAAAACGTCACTCCTGGATCGGCTGTTTATTTGATTGGCAGCCGTGATTGGTCAACTGTCCGTGAGCGCTGCAGAAATGGTTCCCTGTATTATTTAGTGAAGGGTATATAGATAATAAATTATTGGTCAACTGTCCGTGAGCGCTGCAGAAATGGCACCCTGTATTTCCTAGTTAAGGGTATATAGATGATAAATTATTGGTCAACTGACCGCGAGCGCTGCAGAATTGGTACCCTGTTTTACCTAGTGAAGGGTAAATAGATGATAAATTATTGGTCAACTGCCCGCGAGCCCTGCAGAATTGGTACCCTGTATACCCTAGTTAAGGGTATATAGATGATAAATTATTGGTCAACTGCCCGCGAGCGCTGCAGAAATGGTACCCTGTTTAACCTAGTTAAGGGTATATAGATGATAAATTATTTGTCAACTGTCCGCGAGCGCTGAAGAATTGGTACCCTGTATTACCTAGTGAAGGGTATATAGATGATAAATTATTGGTCAACTCTCCGCGAGCTCTGCAGAAATGGTACCCTGTTTAACCTAGTGAAGGGTATATAGATGATAAATTATTGGACAACTGTCCGCAAGCGCTGCAGAAATGGTACCCTGTATTACCTAGTTAAGGGTATATAGATAATAAATTTTTGGTCAACTCTCCGCGAGCGCTGCAGAATTGGTACCCTGTTTTACCTAGTGAAGGGTATATAGATGATAAATTATTGGTCAACTGCCCGCGAGCGCTGCAGAAATGGTACCCTGTATACCCTAGTGAAGGGTATATAGATGATAAATTATTGGACAACTGTCCGCAAGCGCTGCAGAATTGGTACCCTGTTTAACCTAGTGAAGGGTAATTAGATGATAAATTATTGGACAACTGTCCGCAAGCGCTGCAGAAATGGTACCCTGTATACCCTAGTGAAGGGTATATAGATGATAAATTATTGGACAACTGTCCGCGAGCGCTGCAGAATTGGTACCCTGTTTAACCTAGTGAAGGGTATATAAAAATATATGGAGATGATAAATTACTTGCAATATGTACCTTTACATTTGTGATTGTCGCGGCCAACGCACAAAAATAGCGCTACGGAATTTTAATCATGAGGTCTAGAATTCGATCGCTGCAAATATCCTTATCGACATTTTTCTCAGACCAATGGTTTGATAATCGTAGACAAAAGTGGGGTGAGCAGCTGGATGTACGGAAAGGATGTAGTGGTAGTACTGGTGTTAGAAATACCAGGGATCCATGGTTAGGTGCTTCAGCCTGGGCGATATTACTGAAATACTATCAAAAGTGGTATAAACCCCTTTCGAATAAACACATATTCTTTTTTGTATAATAAATCCTATTTATTTAAATGAAATTATTTTTTGCTGTTTTTCGGATGCATCCTTTGTGCCCTAATTTCATTATAAATTAATATCATCCTCGATTGTCGACCAAACGCCATAACTATAGCTTAGATAAGCTGTAGTTACGCCGATTTAATCGCCCACAGACGATTTATATGTTATGACAGAGAGATAAACCGAAGCTTGTGACCCGTTATCTATCATCCAAACATAATTGTTACGATAACATGCATTGATGTATAGAACGTCGTCGATAGTCAGTCACTTGATAAAGACCGAATATTACGAACGAATCCAATTCAAGGTTTTGTATCAATACTTAATCATATAGTACTGCATTGGTTATGCACAAAGGAGTTTTGACTATGAAAGACAAAAAGAAGCACACTAACTTTGTCTAAAATTAACGTTTTCATTATTCTTGGCGTGACGTGATTCTACCAAGCAAACAGTGTTAGATTACCATATCCGTACCCGCTCAGTACATATCTTATACAGATTTTTTCCCTGCAGAGCTCGATTTTGTCCACTTGCAAAAGAATGTATCTTATAAGGGAAATCGGTAGGTACATGATAATGTTCGTTTTTTGAAGTGGTCCCTCAATATTGTCCAACTGCACGTTATACTGGTTGATTTTGTTTTAAAGGGGTTTAATGTCAATTTTAACAGTATTTTAGTCATAATGCGGTGGCTGTAACACCTAACAATTGATTCCTGGTACTTATCGCACCAGTACTACCACATAATTCGCCTAGAATTTGTCGATCGAAAATGAAAATGTTGAAAAAACGACGTTGAGAATGCGAGAGTGTTAAAATAGCAAAACGAATGGTGTCCCGCTCCGCCCACTTTCTATAATAGGAAGTTCCACTTCGATTTCTAACAGCTTTTAAACAGCAAATTTTGCATTAAAACCATATAACAAAAAACTAAAATTGTTAGTTAGAGACTTAACGCCGTATACTGCTTTAATAAGCCGTAGTTACGACGGTTAAAACGCCAAACCAACAAAAATGAGTCACATAAATGGCAGCGAATTGCGCAGTTCATAATTCATTTCCTGTGTAAATGAATTATTTGATTGGTCGATTGTTGCTTTAATTGGTATCTGTGATTCGTCAATCAGCAATCTCGAGCTGAACTCTCGTGTCTATGAGAAATCCTGTTGGCAATTGGCCAATCGTGACTGTCAAATAAAGAATCAATCGACCAATCAAATCATTCAATCAGCTCGGGGTTAAGCTTTGATCTCCAACATTTGTCGCCATATGTAAGAAACATTTTTGTTGGTTTGGAGACCTAAACGGCGTAACTAAAGCTTGTTCAAGCTGTAGGTACAACGTTTAGGTCGCCAACCAACTATTTTATTTTTTATTACATGCTACTGGCTATAAATCTTGCAAAAAAGGGCCGATAGATATCGACTTGAAGTCGGAGTCAGTGGGCGTGGCCAACGGGGTAAGTGGGTGAGGCCAGCGATTGGTCAATTGACAAAACGGTAGTCCACGCTCTAATACTTTTAATATTGTTTTGATTGACTTCCCGAGAATCCACTTTGAGACCCTTTTAAATTTGGAAGATTTTGATTTATTGATTGAATTGGGATTTAACGCCACTTTTAACACAATTGCAGTCATATCGCGGCGGCTGGAGCGCCTAACAATGGATTCCTGGTATTTCTCACAACAGTACTACCATAAAATCCTTTCCTAGCCTCTAACTGCTATCCTACTAAGGTTTACGATTATCCACTCATTTGTGAGAGACAAATATCGGAAAGGATATGTGCCGCCGTCGAGGACCGAACCCATGACATCCCATGATTGATGATTGGGAGTCTGATGCGCTACCGATTGCGCTATGACGGCGGCTTGGTGGATTTTGAAGCAAAAATAACAAACTACATTCTAACATATTCATTATGTACATACGGTTTGTTCATTAGTTTGTTTATCAATATCAATTTTGATAACGTTTAGTAAAAGTATTTGATAAGATAAATATCTGTACATAACGTGAAAACTAGTCAATGAACTAGGATAATTCAACATTTCAAAAATAGATATAATTTATAATTGTCAATTAAGTGGACTAACTAAGTACATCAGGAAAACTCCAGTGCACTATTTGTGTCATTTTTTGCTCCAAATGAAAAAAACGCGGTGATACAAACAATAATGCACACGAATTCGTAAATAAGTGGCACGGAAGTGTTAAAACAGTACGCTACGTTCCGGATAGCGAATGATTCAACGTGAAGTATGACGTTGATTACATTGAAGTGGTTATGTGACGTCATGAAGATATCGGTTCATGTTTATGTATTACTAAGTTTGACGTCATTTATACGTGTAAATAGTTTGTCCTGCATTAAAAGAGACCGTTGTAGTTGTGTATTCGATGACGGGAGTGGAATGGTTGATCTTTCAACAATAGGAAGAACGAACGGCGAGCCTCTGTAAGTTTAATTCAGTAGTAATTGCCAGGTGGGATTGGTCATCGTCCGTTCGTCCAGATGTCAGTCTTTCAGCAATTCAGTACCAGACGGCAACATTTTAGACTGGTCCAAATTGAAAAGAGTTGCAGACGACGATTTCAAAATTTATGAAATTTTAGATTTTTTCAACTTTCTGTGTAGAAAACTTTGTGAACAAATGAAGAATTTGCTTATCACAAGCAAAATGTTTTCCCAATTGTTTTTCTTGAGTGGCGTCCATAAGCATCATTGTGTTGGAATGGCTTAACAAACTTCTCTAAAACCTATAGACCTCAAAGTAGAGCTTGACAGGGATTTTCCTTCGTTGAAGCACTACCAAATTTATTTCAAAATGGTTGAGCTGTGTCAAAAACGATGGTTGCCATGGCCTTATAAATAAGAAAGCTTAAAGTCCCAGAAACACACAGACAATATAACATAAAATTTATAGTGGTAAAATGATTTTTTATTTGAGTGCAGGATGTCTTTTTCGGGTTTTGAATTCAATTTTATCAACCCTATTAATGTAGCGTTCGGCCAGAACAATAAATTTCTATTTGTCACTCGGACACAAGTCACGTGATTAAAACATGTAGATAAGTTTTATAAAAAAATTGTAAAAATATTAGGACTTTAGAGCCTAGTAACTAAAGTAACAGGTCCTTTAACCCATTCCCATATAGACCCACTTCTTCAAGAAAAGACAAAAAGAGAACAATGTTGAAAAAAAGAAATCGCCATACCGACCAAAATTAGTTTAAGTAACTCCTGGACAATGTAACCCATTACAAGACGACAAAATTTCAGACTGGTCCAAACTGAAAGAATTTGCAGACGACAATTTGAAAATGATGAAAATATAAGATCTCTCTCTCTCTCTCTCTCTCTCTCTCTCTCTCTCTCTCTCTCTCTCTCTCTCTCTCTCTCTCTCTCTCTCTCTCTCTCTCTCTCTTTACTCTCCCTCTCTCTCTCTCTCTCTCTCTCTCTCTCTCTGTCTCTTTCTCTCTCTCTCTCTTTTAAAGATTGAGGGCAATGAAGAAGGTACCTGTAACCGCAATTGCTCTCAATATTTCCCAATTGGGGGCGTCAAAAAGCGTACTGTGTGGGAATCGGTTAATATAAAACAATCGATGCAGTTTTCATACGATGGTTTATTTTAGTGCAGATCCCCGTAGGTTTTAATTTCAATTTTTATCAACCCCTTTTATTTACAGTTCGGCATCAGCTTTATTCGTCATTAGACGTGATTTGACTATTTTGATTTAAATAAATTTTTGATACAATTTGAAATTATTAATAAATTGTTAATAAATTGTTAGTATATTGAGCTTTTGGATTCTGGTTTCTTTGACCTTAAGCAAACAAAAGATTTGTCATTGTCATTCTAATTCCTCGTAACTACAGCTTGATTCAAGCTGTAGTTACGAGGTTTTAGAATGACAACGACGAAATCTAACACGAAAGGTTCAAAGTTTTTATAATGCAAGGGAGATAATGCTGTAAACGTAATTCTACTTTTGTTATACCGAGTTCTCTGTCTTATTTCTTTTGCAGGTTCCTTGACCAAGTGTCATCCATAGACTATTACTGGTATTCGTATAATCCGTGTTACCCATTTAATGAAGGGACTTGCCAAAATGTTGCCGTAAGAGAAAACATTTATACCTTAAACTTACCCTACGACATGCCGTCATTGGGCGACAAAAATCTCGTAACTGCAGCTTTATCAAGGTTTTTTATCGCCTAACGACGAATTATATATCTAGGAATTCTATTTTAAACAAGTACGTATTGAAATATTGAAATGCGTGTAGGATTTCGAGTTTTTCGTAAACTACAATAGTCGGGATATTGATATTCGTATAGGCATATACTATGATGTTGGACCTTTCCCTTCTACCATAAATGTACTATAACGGCCGTCATAGATAATATCATCATGAAATAGACGCCAGTTCAAATCATTTTTTAATCGCTCTTTCAAATAACACACTCTTGATTTTAGATCGTTTCAAAACTTCTTCTTGATCGAGTAGCCGCCGTCATAGTGCAGTAAATAGCGCATCCGACTTCGAAATCTTCTATCGCTCTGATCGAGTAGCCGCCATCATAGCGCAGTTAATAGCGCATCCGACTCCGAATCTTCTATCGCTCTGATCGAGTAGCCGCCGTCATAGCGCAGTTAATAGCGCATCCGACTCCGAATCTGCTATCGCTCTGATCGAGTAGCCGCCATCATAGCGCAGTTAATAGCGCATCCGACTCCGAATCTTCTATCGCTCTGATCGAGTAGCCGCCGTCATAGCGCAGTTAATAGCGCATCCAACTCCGAATCTTCTATCGCTCTGACCAAACTTACAAACATTACAAAGTCATTCACATTTTCAATATTTAAATAGTTCGTAACAGTATTCTTTTTTGTCGTTTGTCACTACCATTACATATGCACGCTCGCATTTCTTTAACAATTTCTCTTAGATACTGTTGGGTAAAGAAATTCGACAAATGCAGCTAGGATTCCTTTCTTTATGTATTCCAGGTATGTCAATACGATTGGCAATACGTCACTTATTACGATATTGGTAATGTGGACTCGGCAGACTTTCAGTACAGTGGATCGTCCTTGGAAATTTACTATCAAAGTCTTGACGGAGCTAGGTGTGAGGATTTTTCTTTCTTCCTTTATTCTTTCGTTCTTTCTTTTTTCACTCTTTCTTTTTTCACTCTTTTTTTCTTTCCTTCTTTCTTTCAATGCTTCTCTCTCTCACTCTCTCACTTCTCCCCCACTTTCTGTGTCAACTACATGGACTTTTGTAAAACTTACCTCGATGATTTTATGACGGAAAAAAGATAGCGTGCATTTCCATTTCAATTTCAACTAAGTATTGTCTAGTTAACACATTCCCACTCAATGACGTTTTTATCAGCCCCCCCCCCCTCCAAGAAAAAAAAAACAACTGGAAAACATTTTTACAAGCAAAATTTCTTCATTATCCTCAATGTTTTCTGCCCTAAATGTAGAAAATCCAAAATTTCGCAAACTTTAAGTTGTCGTCTTCAACTAATTTCTATTCGCACCAGTCTATAATTTTGCCGTCTGGTAAGAGGTTAAGTAATCGTACATTCTTGCATCTGTTATATATTCGTATTGTTGAACAAAGTTCTTTTTGAAATGTTTTAAAGATAAGGTACTTTTCCCGGGGGTTATTTCGTGATTTTTTACTGTTAAAGTCAAATGATTTTTCTGACTTAACCTTTTTTAAACACGAGGGGTGATCTATTGTTTTGTGGACAAGGTTGATATTTCTTTATTTTCCAGAAAATTTATCAAACTACCTAAATTTCAACAAATTGTGCTTAAATATGTTTTTTTAATTAAACTAGCGTCTTTTCGTTAAAAAGTATAAAAAGTATTCTAAGAAATTATTTACCATAAATAATGAATGTACAATATTGCTAAATCATAAACTAAGCACCGATTTCGATTCTCCATGTTCTTATAATCTTAACTAAGACCATATTTCTTAAATTAGTCAAAAGGCAGGACTCTGTGTTAATGGGTTTAGTTCTCAGAGATACAACTCATATACAGGTCTCTATTCTCATTCAAATCACTCAAGTACAATTTTATTCCAAGAAAAGTCGGTCCACGTTTAAAATTACCATCCTTTGTAGATCATGTCCTAATCCATTACTAAACAACACAATTTTAGACTAGCTCTAATTCAGAGAACATGCAGACGACAATGAAGTTTTAAGATTCTTTGGGGGTAGAAGACATTTTGGAAAATGAAGAAATTACTTATAACAAGCAATTTCTACATTTTGCACATTTTGCCCAATCTTTTTTTTCCATGAAGGACGTAAGAAATTGGATTAGTGTGGGAATGGATTCATGCAAATTTAATTGATCACAAAGAAGACCGTACGTGTTTGGGAGAAATTAGTACTCAAAGAATCAAAATATGAATAATTTGTTTGTTTGTTTGTTTGAATGGGGTTTTACGCTGCTTTCAACAATCTTTCAGTTATATCGCGGCGGCTGGAGCACCTAACAATGGATTCCTGGTATTTCTCACACCAGTACTACCATTACATCCTTTCCTAGCCTCCAGCTGCTATCCCACTTAGGTCTACGATTATCGACCCATTGGTGAGAGACAAATAGTCGGAAAGGATGAGTGCAGCCGTCGGGGATCGATCCCCGGGACCTCTAGATAGATAGTCCGACGCGCTACCAACTGCGCTATGACGGCGGCCTGAAAATATGAAAAAAGAATATTGAATGAGTGATCTGAAGTATAATCCGACGGCGATAATTTGTGACCTAACGAAGACCGACTTGCGTCCACGCTTACACGATGCTGGTTTACCCATTCCCACAGAGTAAAATTTTAGAGCGGTCCAAATCGGAAGAAGCTACAGACGAGGATTTCAAGTTGGTGAAATCTTTTATATCTTTGTCTTTTTGGGTATAGAACATTGTGGATAATGAAGAAATTGCTTGATACAAGCAATTTCTTCATATTCCAAAATGTTTTCCACAGCTTATTTCTCGGAGTGTAAAAAGGAGGGTTTGTGTGGGAATGGGTGAAAAAAGTAAACATTTTATAACTCGTATATCAAGAAAACTAAATCAGAATTCGATAAGCGCTAATTAGCTATAACAACACAACCGTCATTGTTTTGATAACAAAGGATTTTGTTTTGTAAACAGTTTATCTCAGTTGAAGTATACCGAATTTATTAAACGAGTAGCCTGTAAACAGTTTAAAACGAGGCTTTTTTGTAGTTTTAGCTGTATAGGAAGGCGAGTTTAAGAAATTCAGTATCAATGAACTCGATGTTTTTACTTTAAAGAAATGACATCAACTTACGATAAATCGATAAAAAATCTCGGATTGTTTCAATTTTTGCGATATTTTCAGAAACATATAAATTTCAAAATGACGGCAATACATACATTTCATGACGTAAATCAAAATAATCACTTATTTTGTTTATATATTGTTAACTTTGAACAAACTTTCAATGAAGTTCACTTGTACAAGAATTCATTAATCTATCTCTTTCAGAAATACCATAGTTACCTTGGTTTGTGACCGATCTGCGACAACTCCTACATTAACTGTCACTGGAGAACAAATTACTTTTTATTATGTATGAAATTTTTTATAGTATATATTTAACTCAAAGACAAGTTACTGCATAACCGTTGTAATGGTTTATATTTACGATAGTTTTGATCTGATCCCTCCTGATGTGTGTGCTTGAGAATTATATTCATATTCTATTGGCTATCAAAAGGACCGTTTTATAGCTGCATTTATTATGACATATTGCAAGCTTTCAGTAGATACTTCATAGGTTTTCTATAAATCAATGCCCCCGAGTTCCGAAAAATACTTAGCTAAAAGTCCTTAATTGTTTCAATGAATGAGAGGTTCATTCAAGATAAATCTTTTTTCAGTTTATCTTTGGGGCCATCAATTTTTAGGTCACTTAGGTTTTAAAAATGCTCAAAGAGTTCATCATGAAGATTATAAAACTTTTTCGTACTCAATTTAGAATTTATTCAAACTTCAAATATTAATTATTGTCTTTTTTTGTTCTCAATTGCATATTAAAAGTATAAACAACAACCTACAATTATTGTCATTTATTATCATGCGATTGCCATAGGATCAAAGCAGAAATACAGCTATAATCCTTACTTGAAGTTTGAGTAAATGCTCAACTGAATACGAAAACAGTTTTATAATCTCGGGCCCAGGTTGATAAATTTGAGTAATATCTACCACTTTTTCCATTTCAGTCGATGACGTTAACCGCAGCCGCGGCCTGTAAAGTCCCCATACCATCGGGTGGTGACTCCGAGGAAGGGGGTATAAGTGGCGGCTCCGTTCTTCTTATTATGTATGGTTGTTTGTTTTTCTCGACCTAATATTTAGTCTTTTTTGGATGTTTGACCTACGATCAGACGGTCCAAATTCAAAGAAATTACAGATGACAATTCAATGTTTCATTAGAATTACAAAATACGTTCCAAATAAGGGTAAAACCACAAGTACAAAAACTAGAAAGAAACTTTTTTAAATGTTGTCGTAAAAACCATTTAATCTTAGCCTACGTACAATGTTTTCTCAAGTATAAAAACACAGGGACGTAAAAACTAGGGAATGAACAGGAAAGGGTTAATAGTAAGACCAAGAATTTTATTAAGGGGTTCCCCTGCGGTTAATGACCTTTATTTATCGAAATAGATCTAAATTGTAACATGGAAAATGGAATTATAGCTAAACATAGAAATTAAACCAAGATTTTTCAAATAAAAGATTTTAATGAAATTTTCGTTGCAGATTTTTCGTAGTATTAAGCGTATATCTAATAGCTGGTGTGAGCTATAACAAGTTCAGAGTTGGTGCTACAGGCAAAGATCTTGTTCCTAATGTCGTGTTCTGGTTGTCTTTACCTGGACTCATAAAGGTATTCCAAAAGGTTTAGGGAACAAAAAAAAAACAAAAAAAAACCCGGCATTTATGTATCCTTTATATAACCAATTGATATTTTTTTCAAGATTTTGTGAAGAAATTCCTGAAAAAAATGAAGCAATGGGATTGTTTTTTGAATGTATCTTTCTCACATGGCAGAGCAACTTTTGTTTTTTTAATATCCTCGAATATTTGGAGACATATTAGTTGATTGCTTCTTCCGGTCACAAAACCGCCCAATTACCCCTTTGGCCACGCCCATTGACCCCGACAGGAAGCCCCACTTCGGTTTTAGACGGCGTTATTTTCCAAAAACTATAGTGATCGGCATGTAACAAAAAAGAAGAACCGTTGGTTGGCGACCTAATAGTCATAACTACACTTTGAATAAGATGTAGTTACGACGTTTAAGTCGCCAAACAAGAAAAAAGTTTCACACAAATGGCGGCATATGCTGGAATTTAAATCTCATTTTCCTGGCTGAATGAATAATTTGATTGGTCGATTTATTCCTTGATTGGCAGCCGCGATTGGTCAATTAATAGCAATGTTAGAATTTATCGATCAATAATTTTTCAGCGAAACAGAGAACTCTGTATTGAATATGATTACAGTGTACATATATAATGACGTAGCTTTTACTGAAACTAAAGCCTGTATCTTATGAACAAGAAAGTTAAATCCTATTCTATTTATTTCATAAATTAAATACATGTGCGTACATGATAATAATCTTCATATATATTGATTAATATTATTCCGAAACATTTAGAACGCTGTTTGATAAATGACAACGTTGTATATACATTATGACGACGTTTTCAGGTTAACGGAAGTCTTATCTTATGACCTAAGAATTGAAAGCCTACCTTTTTTACTTTAAAATCTGAACATATTTGCTGAATAGATTTATAGTATTCCGAAAAACTAAGAACGCCGTTTGCTAAATGACAACGTTGTACGGTCATTATTGCAAATATCGATTTTACGCAGAGACAAACAATTTTGCCAGCTCCATAAGCTCAGTTGGTATGGCACTCGACTCTAAATCTGAAATAGCGGGTTCGAGCCCCCGGCTGACTCAACCCACAAAATATTGTCTTTCAGCTGAGACGTTAAACCAAGGTCTCGTGTAAATAGAACACGTTAAAGAACTAGGCGGATGCCTGGTTTCCGCCTATGTCTTGCGCTATCCTCCGTAACAATTAACCGTTCTCATGGGGGTGGGGGGGTGGGGCGCTCATATAAATGCTACAGAAGCGACGATTGATAAACGGGGAAAACAACAACAACAACAACATCAACAACAAAACCCCAACAATAACAACAAAACCAACTGCCAAACAATAACAAAAAGACCCAAATAAAAATACTCCTAAAGCAACAAACAAGTATTCTCTTAGGTAGAGTAGATGGAGCGCTCTTAAACTGTCACCCAAAAATAGACTGCCTTGCAAGGTCAAGTGTTGGCACTCAACCTTTTTTCCTTTCGTGTTACACGCCACTTATAAAAAGTCGCCATATAATCCGTGATCCAGGAAAACCTACCTAAATGACAAGGCGATTTTTCTTTTTTTTTTTTTCAATTCTAGAATAGACTATCTTTCGGATTCACAAATATGGAAATGTCAATATTTTAACCCTTGTCATATTGAACCCGAAATATTCCTGTTTTGGCAGGAGATACAGACAAAGATCAGCCTGCACAAAAGTACAGTCTGATCTTTGCCTACACCTCCTTTTTGACCCCTGTAACCAGAGTTGCTTAAATAATCAATTTTCAAAAGAAATGTTGATCCATATCAAGAACTTCTTTCTAAGTACTGTCAGTCCTTTGATTTTAAAGCAATTCTATATCGGATTTTAATTCAACAGGTCTTAAACTTTGACCCATGACTAGAAGACAATATTTAAGACTGGTCGAACTAAAAGGAGATGCAGATGGCAAATTGCAAATTCTAAGTTGGTGAAATCTTTTAAAAAAGGCGATTTCTTTATTTTCACATTGTGTTCTAGAAAAAGTCTGACAATTTTGACGTCATTAAATTATTGAAATTTTCAACATCATGAATAAATGTCATTTAGGCAGGGTTTTTCCTGTATAACAGACCTTATCTTTTACAGTTAACTTAACTCTATTTTTTCAGGATGGGTTCAACTTTTTGAAGGGGTTGATATTTAGAAGAACAGTTTATATTTCCATGTAGTTGTGGCAGAAGACAGTCATAGGTCCAATATTTATTATGGACTCAGCTGAAGGCGCTTCTTGAATTTCTTTTAAATTTCCTGCTATGAGTTACGCGAAATAATGTACTTTGGCGTATTTCTATTGAAAAATCTACTTTATGTACAGGAAAGACGTAAAAATAAATCTTAAATCATTCGTTTTTCCCTCTTGATGAAATAAAGTGTTTCATGAAATCTTTCAGTGTTGTCACAGTTCTTTTGTTGTGAAACAGAATGTCACCTTATTAATTTCATGACAATGTTTAGCTCGTTGGACAAGTGATGAGCGTGCTCGACTCGTATTCGGATGGCTGTGGGTTCGAAAATGGTAGTGTTTTGAGTTAGGACATTTATTAGACTGGGTCAGAGTTCAGCCAGTTGTATATCTCTAGGCTTTCGCGATATGTGGATCAATCAAAGACAAGAAACAATAAATTTCAGTCTCATTAAACAGCGAATATTTGACCAATATTATCAATCATGGTACTCTGACATTAACAACTCATCTCGTCTAAAATATTTCAGTATGTTTAAGCACTCATTCGTACAAGAATTCTATTTAAACTTCATATCTGATAAAAAATTAAGAACTCCCCTTTCTCGATTTAGAATAGCATCCCACGATTTAGAAATTGAAAAAGGAAGATATTAAAATGTACCTTATAAAGATAGAATCTGCAAATTATGTAATCAAAATTGAAAGCAATAAAGTCTGTTTTAACATTATCACAAGGACATTATCCGCTCATGATAATATTATCTAAGCTAGAGCGGAAAGTTACTTGGATATACTACTTTCGTACCTTAATCCATTCCCACTCAATTCCTCCTTTTTAACGCCCTTTAAGATAAAATGTTTTGAAAACATTGTGGACATAGAAGAAACTGCTTGTTTCAAGTGTTTCAAACAATCTCTTGTATGTCAACAATGTTTTCTATCCGAAAAGACAAAGAATTTTAGAATTCCATCAGCCTAAACTTGTCGTCTGCGTTTTTCCAGTCTAAAATTTGTCAAGTGAGAATGGGATAGCTTAAGTGCGGTGCTTGTACTATCCTCACCTTCGAAATGATAATGTAACTTTTATCGAGAACATTGAATTCTGATTGGCTTAAAATATATTGCACATCTCCAAGAAAAGAAAAAAAAATATGTTCTTTCAAAGTGGTTCGATCCTCGACGGCGGCACTCATCCTAACCGACTATTTTTCTCTCACCAATGTGTCGATAATAGTAGACCTATGTGGTATAGCAGCTGGAGGCTAGGAAAGGATGTAATGGTAGTACTGGTGTGAGAAATACCAGGATTCCATTGTAAGGAGCTCCAGCCACCGCGATATAGCTGAAAGATTGTTGAAAGCGGCGTAAAACTCCATTCAAACAAACAAATCTTTCAAAGTGAAGGTCCTTAAATAGACATTCTAGATGCAAAAGTTATGGTGAGTGATCAAAGGTCAATTATGTCTTTACGTACCTGTATAGACAACACTGACCATTGATTGCTCATCTTAACCATCTATATATCGTCTTACATTACAAAAAGCTCTGGGTGAGTTATTGTGATAGGTCATCGTCCGGCGCTATAAAATTTTGAACACAATATGCTCGAGTATTAACAAGAACTACTTTTTTTCGCGTAGACATTCAGTTGATTTAGTGGATAAGCCTCCAGTGGCAGTTTGCAATCGTTCGAATTCTGAGAAGACCTTAAAATTTTGTCTGTTAACTTAAGCTATCAAAGCTGACGCTTTGCTATCAAAAAAAAAAATCAAAGCGCTGGAGGCCTGAGATATGTATACAGGAGATATATAATCTGGGCAGAAAAAGTTTGATGGTCGGATTATCGGAGGTGCTACTTTCTACCCAAATCTACTGTCGATTATGCGCAGATGTGCAAATTTGTGCGCTAAGAGTCACAACCTGCCCGCAATATTTTTTCCCCGTTATTGAGGTATTGTAACGATATATATTTACATGTATATATCGTTACATATTTTTCACCCGATCAAAATGCTTTGAAGGGATCTGATAAATGCCACCCAATGGTCCTACCTGTGAATTTTGGTTGAGTTTGGTTAATTATGTTCAGTACTTTCTGAGAAGACGGACACCACATCATGACAAAAGCATTGGCTTTCAGCCATTGGAGCTAGCAAGAGAGAGATAGAGAGGGGGAGAGTGCGGGGAATGGAGCGTGTAGCCTGGTTCGAACTAGGAGGCTCTTGCGTGCGATGTGAGTATTCTACCACACAGACCAATTTTACGCTTTATAATCTCCAGATAAAGTGAACGACAGAGGGCGGGTTAACAAGGTTAACATGATTATGTACAGCTCTCAAAAGCGGTATGTAGACGTTGCATCCTTTGGGTAGAATACGGAGGTAAAATTATATAGACACAAAGTCCGAGCACGACCAAACTGTCTACAGACAGTGCGAATATGATCCAATGAATGACCAATTAATTTGTTAAACAAAGCATTCCAATCGTGCGTAAAACCGACACCTTCGCTTATCAGCTTTATACAGCAACTTCGTCTAACCGGTCCGTTTTAACATTGGTACTCTAGAATAATTGATATTACTTTGGTATGAAACAAACACCTTATTTTTCTTAACAATATGATATGATTATAAATGTTTAATAATTTCCAATATATTATATATGTCTTTCTTTCTTTCCATTCACTCGTCATGTTTTGATAATTTTGCCAAATTCAGAACAACCACACGAAAGTACTGTTCATCAAGCCGACAGCTTTCAATGAGTCATATCTCGCTTTCGCCTTCTCGCCTCAATCGGCGTATTAATTTACGGTCAGATCCGATCTACTTTTCATGCGACAGAAGATCACATTGATTGCGAAAGATGTTTTTACATTATGTTTTCACATTAAACTCTGCATGGGTTTGAATTTTTAGCACTGTAACTTAAGCCTCAGATTGCTTACGCAATCTCAGGCTAAAAACACCATTCGGAGAATTCAGCGGCATTTATGTAGTTTTCAACCATATAGGATAACGGTCAGTTGTCGATGTAGAATAATGCACACGTATATAATTCATCGAGACAGTTTGCAAATTATCACGATATTGCTCGTACATGTGTCCTGTGGCAGAAATGTGCCACCATATCGAGAAATAAAGAGAGATGTAACAAATGTTACTGGCGACATTTACACCCTGTTTATTTCTTAAATACCTAAAGATTCTTGACATATAATTAATTGAACCGCAGATCAGTCGAGTTTTTATGCCAAAAATGTCTTATGACCTGAAAATAAAACAGCAGATTTTGTTATTTATTAGCCATGCGAAAACTTACAACTGATTCGTAATCTTGGAAAGCCTGTCAGAATAAAAAAGGTAATAATTCTTTTCATTTCTTCAAATTTTAGAATGAATTTCTAATTTACACCTACACCAACTAACCCACTAACCAACAAACTTCACACATAAAATTTGTTGAAATTGTTTAAAATCTATACTTCGGGGTAAAGCATATATGGTAGATAATGAAGAAATTTCTTGATTTGGAACAAACATTTTCTTAATTTATCCCAATACTTTCCAAAGTTTTCCTTTGGGGCCATAGCAATAATCGGACTATCATAAACCTCATCCTAGCGCAGTTGGTAGCGCGTCGGACTTTCTATCTAGAGGTCCCGGGTTCGATTCCCGACGGCGGCACTCATCCTTTCCGACTACTTGTCTCTCACCAATGGGTCGATAATCGTAGACCTATGTGGGATAGCAGCTGGAGGCTAGGAAAGGATGTAATGGTAGTACTGGTGTGAGAAATACCAGGAATCCATTGTTAGGTGCTCCAGCCGCCGCGATATGACTGAAAGATTGTTAAAAGCGGCGTAAAACCCCATTCAAACAAACAAATAAACCTCATCAAAATATTGTACTTTTCCAACGTCATACGGTAACGTCATTTTGACGTAGGTTTTCCTGGAGAAGGGGTTTATTTATTTGTTTGTGTGTGTTAGAATGTTGAGGCCTGTGTTTTGTTTACAGGCAAATTTCCAGTATATGAACGTATTTAATACCACCAATCAATCACATGGCGTATTGTTGAGATATCCGCGCTTTGACAGAACACCAAAGATCGCATCTAATTGACCAATCGCTGGCTCCGCCTTCTGACTCCCTAGGCCCCGCCCATTAACTCCAACAAAAGGTTCCGCTACGATTTTGAACGGCGTTATTTCGCAAAATGTATGGCCAGTAGCGAGTAACAAAAAAGTAGAATGGTTGGTTGATGACCTAAACGTCGTAACTATAGTTTGAATTAGCTGAAGCTACTACGTTTAAGTCGTCAAACCAACAATAAAGTATAACAAAAATGGCGACCAATATCGAAGTTGAAAAGCTCCGGGCTGAATAAATGATTTGATTGGTCGGTTTATTCATTGATTTCTAACCACGTCCACTGACGTTCGACAGAAAGTTCAACACTTAACGAAATATATAGCCAGTGACCACGTAACAAAAACATGTTGTTTGTCGATGTTAACGTCATATTTACAGCGTGTATATTCTGTAGTCATGACGATAAAGTCGCCAAACTAACAAAATGCTTCACATCTAAATGTCGAACAATGCCGTAGTTCAAAGGTCACCTGCGGTCTAAATGGATGTTTTAGTCGTCTAATCGGTTTTCTGATTAAGAGCGGCATTTAGTCAATTTCCCTCAAAAGCTAATATTATCGTCAGCATTATCGTTCAGTTTTGACCAGTCTTAAATTTCCTCGTGTGAGAATGGTTTAAACCCGTAACGTTTTGTATAACCTGTTGTCTCTCCGTTAGCGATCCGGGTCAGATGATCGGTCGACATTTAATGAATGTCCCACCGAATCATCCATATAGACCAGAAGTGAACTTTGAATTTCGACATTGTTGAAAATTTCATTTTAAGATTATTGTTTGATTGACGACTTAAATGTCGTAACTACCGCTTATTCAAGCTTCTTTTTACTTATCAGCCATTAGCCTAACCGACAACCTATGGCGGGTCATCTTATCAACAATTTTCATAAATATGAAAATGAAAGCAAGAGGAAGTATTTCTGTTAAAGGAATGACTAAAGGCTTAAAACGACAGGGTTTTGGCCAGACTAAGGACAGAAGATACATTTATGTTGCCTTTTGTGAAGAATAAGTATGTCCTGTTTGATGAAAATTGTGTAATTTTTCATAGACTCGATGCAAAATCGCTCCAGCTACGATAACTACGTTCAGGTTTAGATAACTTGGCGATTTCAGCTTTAAGGTACAAACAGATAGCTACGGAGTTTCTTGCAGAGGAGTAGACGGTAGGCGACATTGGCGATCGTGGAGATCCGTTAAAGATGAGAATGTGTATTGGCGACATTGTCGACCATGGATAAAGATGGGATTGCGTTTTGGCGATATTTGCAATCTGTATTCCGACGGTGTTCTGACTAAAATGCAAAGGATTTTTGTGCTCGAGAGTAGACTGACCCTTACCATCGCGATCTTTGAGAATCTATTCCCACAGAATGACGTTTTTTAACGCCCCTCAAGAAAGATAATTGGAAAAGGATTGTATAAAATGAACAAGTTATTTCTTCATTATACACAGTGCTTTCTAACCACAAAGTTGAAAAAAAAAAAAAAAAAAAAAAAAAAAAAAAAAGACATTAACTTTAAATTGTCGTCTACAACTCCTTATAATTTAGACCAGTCTAAAATTCTGTCTTCTAGTTATGGGTTAAAGATGTTACGGTGCTTTCTGCAATATTGGAGCTCTGTATTGTAATATATGGTTAAGGCTGTCAACTACGGGTTTGACTGATTTTCATTTCGTTTGAGACAACAGTTTAACCCCTCTTCAACTACAATAATTTTGTTTCACAATCATAAAATCTTATTTCAGGGAAACATCGTCAGAAATTGCTCGTAATAATCCCTTTCTGCTTTTTTCCACAATCATTTCTAAATAATAATAATATATATACAAAAGAAAAAAATAAAAACTGATTATTTCACCGTTTACACACATTTTTTGCATCCTCTTTTGTTGGTTTAAAATTCTGTCGTCTGTTTAAGGGTCAAAGGTTTTTAGCTTAACAAGACAGAAAAATAGGGAAAATAATGTATTCACCGTAAAAGGTATCACGTCATTTACTCATGAAATAAATAAATAAAAAAAAAAAAAAAAGCTTATCAAAGAAAAAGATTTTTACAACTTCAAATCACGTTGTCTGGTTAAGAGCTTTAAAACAACAATTATTTGGAATTAGCTTACATAACACGGTAATAAACGGCGCGAGTTCATGTTTCTATAACGTTGTTACGAGGAATAATTTGTAATGTTGTCGAAGCCATTTTATTTGCTTCCTCTTCGTGTCCATCAACTTAACCTTTTCCTGTTTTCAGAAATTTTACAATGGACCAAATTGAAAGAGGTTACCAAAAACATTAAATATGGAACCAATTTGAAATTAAAACATTCTAAGTGGTAGAAAATGTTGTGGGAAAATGAGAATTTGCTTGTCGCAAGCAATTTCTTCTTTACCACAATGTTTCCTCACGTATAAAATCAGAATAACGTAAATGGGGAGGAATAAAATTTTTATTCCAACAACGAAACAAAAAACAGTCGACACGTCCCAATATCCCTTTATCTCAAATAGATTCGATCAAGACCAATCGCTCTTACAACTTATTTTATGTCCCGTTTTTGAACTCATTAAATGCATCTTTTAATCTGAAAACATTAAAAAAAAATCACTGGATCTTTGCCATAATGACGAAGAGTCATTGGGTGTTCGGTCCAAACACGTCATTATAAAAGCCGATAAAAGATTCGTGTAACACTATTAATTCGTCATTTGAAGGAAAATGTTTGTACGTTTGTGTATGCGTGCGTGCGTGTATATACCAAATTGCCGATGTTTTTCTAGGACTTTTACGCGAAGACTATTTTCTCCACACTATGCGTCGTTTTGATTGACCCATTACCAGACGATAAAACTTTAGACTGGTCCGAACTGAAAGCGACCACAGTCGATGTTTTTGAAATCACCCCTAACAAAGTAAATCGACCTCGGTCCCGGCCATTAGCGCAGTTTGTAGCTCGTCTGACTCTGATTCGCGCCAAATATCCTCTCCGACAAGTTTCTTCAACCAATGGGTGGATAATCGTAAACCTATATGTGGAATGAGCAACTGGGGGCTTGGAAAAGATGTAGTGGTAGTACTGGTGTTAGCAATGTATCCATGGACAGGTGCTCAAGCCGCCGCGATATGACTGAAATAATCTTAAAAAGGGGTTTTAAACTTCAATCAATCAATCAATTAATCTAAATCGACCCTTATTTGACAGTTATGTCGTCAACATGTCACATTGTATAGCAACTCGAACTTTCAACTTTCTGTTTTAGAAACGTTACATTTAGCCCAGTGTTCAGGAAAAGAGTAAGGACGCGTAGTTCTTTGACTACTAAAAAACAACATCGTAACAACAACTTATTCAAGCTGCAGTTACAATATTTTGAGCCCTCACCAGGGATATATACCGGTAATTAACCCTTTCCTGTTTTGCAAAATGGAAATCTTTTAATCTGCAATCTTTTAATTTGCCGTATTTTAGACTGCTCCAAATTCAAAGGTTTTGAAGACGGAAATTAAAAGTGGATTCAGTTTGGAAAAAACTAAACAAAAAACAATAACAAAACAACAACAACATCAAACAAACAAAATCATTAAAAAAAACACACACAAAAAAACAAAACAAAACAAAACGAAAAAAAAAAAAAAAAAACCACGATACAGTAGGGTAGAAACTATTGCGGAAAAAGAAGAAATTGCTTGTGACGAGCAATTTCTTCTTTTCTACAATATTTTCTCAGTCATAAATTAACAGCGATGTAAACAGGGATTGAACAGGAAAGGGTGAATACACACAAAATTAGAAGTAGAGGTACCGATATATTGATATACTTCGAAATCATGGAAATGGCCTTCATTGTAACCCCGGCTCTTTCTAAACAAGATTTTTGATAAACTTTCTGACAAACTGCGATTACAGACACGCAAACCTAGAGTATTGAAACCAGATTCATCAAAGAGGACACGTGTTGTTTATCGTTATAAATCAGAGGCAAACAACAAGGCATGGATTAATTAATGCAATCTTTTAATCAGCCGTATCCGTCGTCAGTTCGCTACAAAAACACAAAAATCGCATTTATCTTCACACAAATATTAGTAAACATGCGGATTGATCTGCACTTTTCTAGTCTAGGGATATCCATAATCGCGCCCGTACGTGACGTTTCCAACGATTTTCATATGAACAACAAGCAAAGACACAGATCAGACTGTACATCCGCACAGTCTGATCAGAGACTTCAATATAAACTCTGTTGACAGTAACGGACTCAAAGTTTCCTTAGGCAACAAACGAACTGTGTGGCTGTACAGGCTGCTCTATATATGCACATCAAGCACATGTGAGATGGTTGGAAATGTCAATCAAATGGTCTTTTGAATGCACCTACCGTTCGAATTGTTTAGACTGAACCCATTACCAGACGGCAAAATTATAGACTGGTCCATCTTGAAAGGTGTTGCAGACTACAACTGAAAGTTTATGAAATTTTACATTTTCTCTACTTTTTTGAGAGAAAACACTGTGTAAAAGGAAGAAATTGCTTGTGACAAGCAATTTCTTCATTTTACACAAGGTTTTCTCCATTGCTTTTCCCGAGGGCTTCAAAGAGCGACATTGTGTGGGAATGGGTCAAGGTCTCTTTCAACTCGTTTCGGTCATAACATGTTCAGGTCTTATCTCAAGGATTGGAGACTATCTTGACTCTAACATAGATTTGAGTAAGTCCTTAGAACTTGATTGATGATAGAACTGAATTAAATGAAATCATAAAATTATTAAAGTTATTAGGTTTGCTTTCGACAACTTTACTATGTTATTTCCGATACTTTCAAATTTTCAACACTCTCTTTCTACGTATTTATCTAAAAGTCTTCGTAGAGCCAGCGTAAAAACAGCAACGTTGATTGGATGAAAAACATGACTTTTCTGGACGAGACTAATTTACAGTCAAACTTCATTTACTCGAACACGGGAATTCTCGAGCACAACAGAAGTTTCGAACAAGAAACTTAATCCCCGCAAAAAGTATTCATGATTCATAGTGTTCGACCTCGGAACACTCGCATACTTCGAATGTCGAACTTTCGAACTGTTTTCAAAGTCCCGAATTACAAATCACTATATATTTCATCCGGAACAGTCGAACAACGGTTGATTAATTATTAGCTGCAATGTTTAATGAATTTTCATATATTCGACATGTCAATCCGTTTATGACACCTTAATCTACATATAAAGTACACAGTGAAACCTTGAAGGAAATAACGGACCAATCCAATCGTTCATATGGACCGGAACTGTGAACTCCGACATTGACTGCTATCTATCTGAAGCAGTTATATTGGTTTGGCGACTTAACCATCGAAACTACAGCTATTTCAACATGTAGTTACGACGTTTAGGTCGCCAACCAACCATTGTTCCTTTTTTGTTTAATGTTAACAGCCACAAATTTTGCAATATAACGCTTTTAAATAGAATTTCTTGGTTGAGCTCGTTGGGCGGACCAGCGAAACATCAAATGTCCGGGCTAATTTCAATATATATTTTTTTTTGAGAAATCTCGGAAATATTCTCCTCAAAAAGCATCAAAAAGATTCTAAAATAATCACAGGAATATTCTTTTGATGACCGTCAATTAGACATGTAACGGGAAATTTCTGGATTTAATAAGATCCATTCGCAATATCCCTTTCGTGGTTGGACTTGTCCGAATTCAAAGATTTAGCAGACTAAAATTCAAAGTGGATTTAAGTTAAGATTGTCCATTCAGTAGGGTAGAATTTATTGTGAAACAGGAGAAATATTTTGTTACAAGTATTTTTTTTCTTTTTCTTCTATGATTTCTAAATAATGAAATCACGGGGACTTAAAAACCTCTTTAGAAAATGATATTTGTAAATATTTGATTGTAGGACAGTAATTAATGCTCCTAGACTGATTAACTATGTTATTGTCAGTTTATCTTTTGTACGTTTTCTAGTCGTGACCATAGCTCAATGGTAGCGAGTAGGACTGCTAGTCATGGGATCCATTGTTTGATCCCCGGCTCCAGCAAATGTCCTTTCCGACATTTGCCTGTCACCAATGGGTGGATAATCATAAACCCAGTCGGGATCAGTAGCTTGAGGATTGGAAGATAGAGGTAGTACTGGTGTTAGATATACCAGGAATCCATGGTTAGGTGCTCCAGCCTCCGCGTTATGACTTAAATACCGTCAAAGTGACGTTAAACCCCATTCAATCAATGCTTTCTAAACTGTAACAATTATGCATCTTTTAAACCGCAGTATTCCCCACTAACCTATCATTTAACCCTCTACCAGATATCAACATTTTAGACTTGACCAAATTGAAAAAAAAATATCATAGGACGATTCTAAGTTAGTAAAAAAAAAAAAAAAAAAAAAATATTTGTCTTCTAGTGTAAGAGACATGAATGAAAATCAACGATTTTTCTTTTTGACTGGGGTGATGAAAAAAGGGGGTAAAAAGTCGGTATTGGTTAACAAGTAAATCCGGGTTGGTGGAGCAATATAGTCGCATAGGTATCTCTATCTTGTTTTAAAATGCAATCTATTATAACTTGTAGCCGAAAATGAGACGGAAAGGCTAAGGCTATATTATTGTTACTCCTTCTACCCATTCCCATATTGTCCCCCTTTTGGGGGGGGGCACATTATATTTTCTCTGTTTCACTAGAAGCAGACTTTTAGTGATAGTTTTGCCTCATTGTATTACGTTTAGAAATACGACAGATTAAATTGCTCGTTTAAATTTAGTTACTCTAAGAATGAAGATGAGTGCCACCATAGTAAGATGTAAGCCTACTCTCATATAGTTTCGCAGACTATATTTTAATCACTTCTGCATCTAACCTTTCATCTTATGATCTATGAATTAAAAGATTTACGCGATTTTTATTAAAAGATTTGTGTGTGTTTTAAACGCATGTCTCAATTTTAATTAGAGATTAAATTCCGACTTTGTAGTTTATAACTCGTTAATTGATATTCTCGGTATTTCATAATGTTCAGAAGTAATTCATACAGTGACAATGGGGAATTCGTTAGAGCAAATTATACGAGAAGAAAAGGGTAACATTATGCTAGAAAGTCGTCAAGGGAAAACATGTCGAGCCCGACAAATTTTTGACATTGAGCTGCGATCTAGACCTTTGGACTTTTTGAAAGTTTGTTTCAAATGGAGGTAGAAGAAGTTCCCAAATCACTTTGAAATCAATAAATAAGTGTAGTAGATACGCTCTTGACAGAATCAATTTGAACGTTTGCCCTTGAACTGTGACCTTTACCTTAGAGCTATCTGAATATTCGTTCTAAATGGCACATGTGCTTATGATTGAGAACAATTGTACCAAGTTATTTTGAAATCCATGCACAAATGTAGTAGATATGCTCTAAAAAACGACATTTAACTATTTGGCCTTTTGTTATGGCCTTGACCTTTGAGCTATCTATAACATGTATCAAATGCCACTCACTCATGTTGGAGAACAAGTCTGCCAAGTTATTTCAAAATCCACCCATAAATACAGCTGTTATCCTCAGGTAAAAATCGGACACACTAACGCACTTATACACCATCAAAACTTGTTCACTTTACACGTGGCACCGTAATGAGCTCAGCAAACATGTTACTATACAAATGTCATTATCAGAGGACAACATGATATTGATACAATGATGAACAGCGATCGAGTTAGAGATAGATAGATGTATATATAGAGAGAAAAGGAGAGAGAGAAGGAGAGAGATATATAGATAGATAGAGAGAGAGAGAGAGAGAGAGAGAGCAAATATTATTACTTATTAGGACTAACAACAGTTGTAAGTAGCTATAGATGTGCTAGTTATAGCGAGAGACCAAAGGTAAATTTTGTCTTTACATGTATAGATAAATTTGACGCTCGATCACTCATTATCCCTCTCCTGTTTTTTCAGAATTTTTGACCTGTCAAAATTCAAACGTTTTGCAGACGAAACTTTAAAGTGGATTTACTTTGAAAAATAGCCATTCAGTACGGTAGAAAATATCGTGGAAAAAGAAGAAATTGCTTGATTGGTATCATAGTTTTGCATTTAACATCTAATGTCAGCACACTGTCCCCTTCTGTAATTAGACCGTACATCATGCTTTGCACGTGATCCTGCAGATTGGCATGTTGTCACGAGGTGTGGCGGATTAACATTAAATTTTGAGCATGCATTATATTCTTTGTTGGGTATATCAAAGTTTATAAGGTAGTTTTATTATTATTTTTCCCTCATCAATATTTCATACTCGACTAATATAATCAAAGTACTGAAAGTACTGTAAGCTAGCAAAGCATGTTGGAATATACAAATTCTTTCCGTTTTTGGATACAAAACATTGTGGACAATGCAGAAATCGCTGGTGACAAGCAATTGCTATATTGTCCAAAATGTTTTCCACAGATTTTTTTCTTGAGATGCTTAAAAAGCGGAATTGAGTAGGAATGGCTTAATAACACACTTTTGAAAGAGATCATTACAATTTGATTGATTGATTGAATGGGGTTTAACGCCGCTTTAACCAGTATTTCAGTCATATCGCGGCGTCTGGAGCACCTCACAATGGATTCCTGGTATTTCTCACACCAGTACTACCACTACATCCTTTCCTAGCCTCCAGCTGCTATCCCACTTAGGTTTACGATTATCCACCCATTGGTGAGAGACAATTGTCGGAAAGAATATTTGCCGCCGCCGGGGATCGAACCCATGACACCCATGATTGAAGATTAGGAGTCTGGCGCGCTACCGACTGCGCCATGGCGGCGGCCCTCATTACAATTTGAAAAGAGATTCCAATATTCCTTAAATTCATAAGAACTACTTCTTATGGCGTAGGCATTCAATGGCTTTAATAGTTAAGTCTCTAGTGGCAGTTCGCACTCGTCTAACTCTGAGAAAACCTCAAAATTTTGTCTGTTAACTTAAGCTAATGCTTAGGTTCCTTTCGCTATGTTTTCTGATGGATCCACTTCATTTCCGAGTGGAACTTTCCTTACGACCCTACAATAGTCCTGTGAAATCTTACAGGCAATCTGATAATAATTATGAACTTCATCACATAAAGAAGAATGTTTTGAATGGTAATCTGTAAGGCTCCTTTTCCAGTGTCTCCAATGCCACAATTATTCCATGCATCTTTGGAGAGATTCCGATAAAAACTGTTGACTTTATTATGTAATCGAAGATATTTCAACCAACTTTTCATAAGGCCCCATTTCCCCTGATACTTGACTGATGGTTTAATCATTCTGTGAACGTTTAAAGTGATTTCGATGAATTATGAGGACTTCATTATGTTAACTAATATATATATATAAAATCATATGGCCCCTTTTTTACATGATAATTGACGCATTGTACAATTCTGAAAAGAACAATCCTTATGATTGTACAATCATTCTGTGAAATTTTGAAGTAAATCCGATGAAATCTAGGGACATTATTGTGTTAACTAGAATATTTAAGAAACTTTTTCATAAGGCCCCTTTTCATGTGATACTTTCGGTATCAGATCCACTGCCAAAACAAACAATTGTAATTATGGTAAAATCAATCCGTGAAATCTGTAGAATTTATTATGTTAATGAGTTTATAGTGAAATTTTCATATGATACTCCAGATTTCAAAAGGAACAATTCTAATGAAGGTTCAATCATTCTGTAAAAGTTCAAAAATAATCAATGAAACCAGTGGACTGAATTGTGTAAAGAATTTTTTGTATTTTTTTTTTCATTAGGCCTCTTTTACCACGAAACTTAACAAACCAGACCCAATTTACAAAGGAATAGTCTTAATGAAAGGTAGTTTGAAGAAAATGATAAAGACGGAGGACTTTATTGTGATAATGATGTTTTGTAATAAAAGTTTCATGCAGCTCCTTTTCCGGTGTCACATAACCGATCAGACCCAATTTACAAACGACATTCCAAATGATAGTACAATCATTCTATTAAAGTTAGAAGAGGTTATGATTAAAACTAAGAACATTCTTGTGTTACAACCCCTTTTCCTGTGATATAAGAAAGATCAGACCCAATTTGGAAAGAAAAAAATCTGACTGATGGTACAAACAGTCTCTGAAAGTTAAATACTGTAGACTTAATTATGTTAACGAGGATTTTTTAATGAAATTATTTTAATGCCCAATTATACATGATACTTGACTGATCCGACAGAATTTGTAAAGAAACAGTCCTAATGAATCATTCTGTGAACAATTGAAGAGAATCTGACGAAGACTATTGGCTTAATCGTGGTGCAAGGATTTTGAAATGAAATTTTCATAAGGCACCTTTACTTGTGAACTTGACAGATCATGTCTAATGTCAACATCAACGGTCGTTAGTTATGTGCAATAATTCTGAGAAAGACTGAAGAAAATCCGATGAAACCTCTGGACTTGGTAACAAGGATTTTTAAATGAAATTTTTACAAGCGCCCCTTTTACGTGTTTTTGACAGTTCAGACTCCATTTCAAAAAGAATGACCCTTTTAACTTTACAATCATTCTGTGAAAGTTTCAACAAAATCTGATGAAAGCTGTGGGATTTATTGCATAAATTAGGATTTTTGAATTAAATTTTCACACAACCCCTTTTTCCATGTTACTTGATGGATCAGACCCAATTTCGAAAGGACAACAGTATAATGATTCTATTGAAGTATGACGACAATTCGATGAAATCTATACGATGGTCCAATCATTCTGTGAAGGATTGAAGAGAAGCCAATGAAAACTGTGGACTCTAGTGTATTAACTCATTCCTACACAAGCCCTATCTTTTTATGCCTCTCAAAAGAAAGATTTTGAATACATTGTGGAAGAAATTGCTTGTATCAAGCAGTCTCTTCATTATCCACAATGTTTTCTATCTAAAAAGAAGAAAAAAATAAAAATCTATCAACTTGACATTGTCGTCTGTAGCTTTTTTTAAAATTAGACCAGTTTAACTTTTTTTCGGAACGGATCGTTTCTAAGATGTATGATGGTACAATTATCCTGAGAAAGTTTGAAGAGAATCCGTCGAAAACTGTGGACTGTGTGAGTGTTAGCAAGGAACATTAGCAGGTGGACGAACGACTTGACGGACGCACGCACGAACGGAGGACAGACGGGAAAAACGCCATCGCTATAGCTCTTCTGACCTGGAGCTGAAAACGAACGGAAAAGTTCCCTCTATAGGTGATTTGTTTGTTTGTTTGAATGGGGTTTTACGCCGCTTTCAACAATCTTTCTATAGATGAAGTCTGGACTTTGTGGTAAAGGGTTTAACGTAGCTGCGATATCGTAGCATTCTTTTTGATATTTTTTTGGCGACGGCTACGAAACTTGCCCTCTTTGCTCTTTGTTGCAGTGCTCTATCCGTTTTCTTTTAGATCAATTATAGGAGGTTGTGTAAATGGTACAAACAAAAGTTTAGTATACCAATGGAAGTTACCCATTTTTTATCCATCTTATAAATATATACCAGCAAAAAGTCGGATATTTCATGCATTTAAGTCTCGATTCACTACAGCATCGGAAAATCAAAGTTTTTCGGCCATTTTGAATTAGTTGTCAGCCATTTGTGCTTTCAGGCAGCGAGATCTCATGAGGTCTCGCGCTTCCCGCCAAATATAATGAAAATGAAGGTCACCATATTTTGAAGGCATTATAATTTTTGAAAACAAAACAGTTCATAGACTCGATGCAAAATCGCTTCAGCTACGATAACTACATTCAGATTTAGATAATTTGGCGATTTCAGCTTTAAGGTACAAACAGATAGCTACGGAGTTTCTTGCAGAGGAGTAGACGGTAGGCGACATTGGCGATCGTGGAGATCCGTTAAAGATGAGAATGTGTATTTGCGACATTGTCGACCATGGATAAAGATGGGTGATTTCTGACATAGCAGTTTCGAGTAAGATTGCGTTTTGGTGATATTTGCAATCTGTATTCCGACGGTGTTCTGACTAAAATGCAAAGGATTTTTGTGCTCGAGAGTAGACTGACCCTTACCATCGCGATCTTTGAGAATCTATTCCCACAGAATGACGTTTTTTAACGCCCCTCAAGAAAGATAATTGGAAAAGGATTGTATAAAATGAACAAGTTATTTCTTCATTATACACAGTGCTTTCTAACCACAAAGTTGAAAAAAAAACAACAACAAAAAAACATTAACTTGTCGTCTGCAACTCCTTATAATTAAGACCAGTCTAAAATTGTGTCGTCTAGTAATGGGTTAAAGATGTTACGGTGCTTTCTGCAATATTGGAGCTCTGTATTGTAATATATGGTTAAGGCTGTCAACCAAGGGTTCGACTGATTTTTATTTCGTTTGAGACAATAAGTTAACCACTCTTCCACTACAATAATATTGTTTCACAATCATAAGATCTTATTTCAGGGAAACATCGTCAGAAATTGCTCGTAATAATCCCTCTCTGCTTTTTTCCACAATCATTTCTAAAAAAAAAAAAAAAAATAATAATAGTAAAAAAAAAAAAATAAAAAAAAATGGTTATTTCACCGTTTACACACATTTTTTGCATCCTCTTTTGTTGGTTTAAAATTCTGTCGTCTGTTTAAGGGTCAAAGGTTTTTAGCTTAATAAGACAGGAAAATAGAGGAAATGATGTATTCACCGTAAAAGGTATCACGTCCTTTACTCCTGAATAAATAAATTTAAAAAAAAGCTTACAAAAGAAAAAGATTTTTACAACCTTAAATCACGTTGTCTGGTTAAAAGCTTTAAAACAACAATTATTTGGAATTAGCTTACATAACACGGTAATAAACGGCGCGAGTTTATGTTTCTATAACGTTGTTACGAGGAATAATTTGTAATCTTGTCGAAGCCATTTTATTTGCTTCCTCTTCGTGTCCATCAACTTAACCCTTTCTTGTTTTTTGAAATTTCACAATGGTCCAAATTGAAAGAGGTTACAAAAACACTAAAAATGGAACCAATTCGAAATTAAACCATTCTACATGGTTGAAAATTTTGTGGAAAAATGAGAAATTGCTTGTCACAAGCAATTTCTTCTTTTACAACAATGTTTTCTCACGTATAAAATCAGAGTATCGTAAAATCCCGGGTTTGTAAATGGGGAGGAATAAAAGTTTTATTCCGACAACGAAACAAAAACCGTCGACACGTCCCAGTATCACTTTATCTGAAATACAATGTAGATTCAATCAAGACCAATCGCTCTTACAACTTATTTTATGTCTTTTTTATTTAATACATTTAATCAAATGCATATTTTAATCTGAAAACATAAAAAAATCACTTGATCTTTGCCATAATGATGAAGAGTCATTAGGTGTTCGGTCCAAACACGTCATTAAAAAGGTCGATTTAAGAAGCATGTAACACTTTTAATTCGTCTTTGGAAGGAAAATGTGTGAACGTTTGTGTGTGTGTGCGTGCGCACGCTCGCGTGTGTGAATGTGTCGAATTGCCGAAGTGTTTCTGGGACTTTAACGTGAAGAATATTTCTCCATACTATGCGTCGTTTTGATTGACCCATTACCAGAAGATAACACTTTAGACTGGTCCGAATTGCAGTTACAATATTTTGAGTCCTCACCAGGGATATATACCGGAAATTAACCCTTTCCTGTTTAGACTGTCTGGAATTCATAACCAAACATAACCGGAAGGCTGTTGTCCGTTTACTGATCAAATGAGATTGATCCACTTAGAGGAGACCAATTCGAGTAAATTCTGTGTGTGTACTTCTGTTTATTTAATTCCATGTTAGTGAGTTCTATTTTTAAAGCCTAGTGTGATTGGATCTTGCATTTAGGTACTATTTTCTTACATATGACTTCATATCACACAGGTTACTTAAAAGAATCATGGATTATCTGAGGTGAATTGTGTTTTGAAATATGAACATTTTCCACTATTTATAGACATCACAGAATATTTCTTCTCAGTGTTGCACAACAAGCTCTGGAAGGCAGTTTTTAAACCCCTTAGCAAATTCAGAGGACATAGTTAATTGGGTAGAAAGTAGCTTCTTGTTGTATAAATCTGGTTTCTGTTTCTCATCAGAGGTACTTTCAGTGCTTTGATTATACAAATTATTGAACTTAAAATCCCAGCTGAACATTGAAATGAATACTAAGATAAATAAACCTTAATCCATATAATAAAAAGTTCTTACATATCATCTAGGGAAAAACTAATTGGTTTTTGGTCGAACATTTTTGTGTACGGATGATGTGATGAAAATAATCTTTGCTCTGCTTCATATGAGTATGTAACTAAAAAAAAAGCGGGTATCTTTAGAAAAATATGCCTTAATTCGCCTGGAATTCAAATTTGAAAATATTACAAACGTGTATTTCCTTACATTGCATCCAACTCGAGAAGGTTCATCGCGTGAATGACAGAAAATCAGTTCGAAAAATAATTTTACTAAATTGGGGAAAGCCCGGCCCAGGGCGGTACAAACACAATTTTTGTACAAGAGGAATCAAATTTTACATGCAATCAAATTATAACCTTTAACAGGAAGCGCAGAAATTACGGTAGACGTCTTGAGAAAACCGTGACCTAATTTGGCGTTTCCATCCATCTGGTACGCAAGTCAAATCAGCCTATCGAAGATATGACATCAATCTGGGATATAACCATTGTCTCGAGGGTAAATGCCTTGACTCGTCACTAAATAATCTTTATCGATTGTCTCGAAATCAAACAACAACTCGGATTTAAATCAGGAGTCAACATACTCGTTTAGTATCAAGGCAAGATATAAACAAGTGCGCGCATGCGTCGTACTCCAAATAGGTGTTGATAATAATGTGCATTCAGTAGGTTTATGTGGCTGTTAGGTCTGACCCACTTTATTTGAAACCACAAATAACTCCTCAAAATCAATACGTTATACACTGATGTTAGTATAAATGACAGATTATCGCATTTTATACTTAAAAATACCAAAATAAGTCAATATCGTCTATGCAATATCCTACGGACCCATTTAATATATACGGAGCCGTACGGCCCGTATCACTCATACGGCACGTTTCAAGTATCATATGTATTAATGCTCAATTTTGTCGTTGATAATTTGTTTCATCGGGGATAACTAATATGAGATATATATTGCATTTGCAGATTTATTTCTATGAAATATAAAATGATGTGAAGATCCACACTGTCCTTTTGAATTTATGGTCTTTTAATCAAAACTGACGATCTAATTATTTGCATGTATCTTGGTTATTTACGCGTTGAATCTAGTTCGTTTGTAAAATCAAAATTTTGGAAAAAATTACGATAATTTTGTATTGAAGTCTTTCCAAATGATGTCACCTTTTAAAAGAGTGTCCAAAAATTTATTATCTGGCCTGGTAACACAGAATGAGCCTATTTAAGAAACGGCAATGTCAGGGTGGTTATTTGTACCGGGCCATCGGAGGAATACATGAGATAGTAAAATCGTGCGACGACAATGAGTAGCTTCAAACCTTCGGTTTGCAACAACTCAAAAATGGAAATATTTTAATCTGCAATCTTTTAATCTGCTGCATTTTAGACTACTCCAAATTCAAAGGTTTTATAGACGGAAATCAAAAGAGGATTCATTAAAAAAACACACATAAAAAAACACAACAACAACATCATCATCATCATCAACAACAACAACAACAACACCAACAACAACAAACACGATACTGTAGGGTAGAAACTATTGCGGTAAAATAAGAAATTGCTTGTGACAAGAAATTTCTTCTTTTTCTACAATATTTTCTCAGTCATAAATTTAAAGCGACGTAAAAACCAGGGATTGAACAGGAAAGGGTGAATTCAGACAAAATTAGAAGGAAAGGTACCCATATATTGATATACTTCGAAATCATGGAAATGGCCTTCATTGTAACCCCGGCTCTTTCTAAACAAGATTTTTGATAAACTTTCTGACAAACTGCGATTACAGACACGCAAACCTAGAGTATTGAAACCAGATTCATCAAAGAGGACACGTGTTGTTTATCGTTATAAATCAGAGGCAAACAACAAGGCATGGATTAATTAATGCAATCTTTTAATCAGCCGTATCCGTCGTCAGTTCGCTACAAACACACAAAAATCGCATTTATCTTCACACAAATATTAGTAAACATGCGGATTGATCTGCACTTTTCTAGTCTAGGGATATCCAAAATCGCGCCCGTACGTGACGTTTCCAACGATTTTCATATGAACAACAAGCAAAGACACAGATCAGACTGTACATCCGCACAGTCTGATCAGAGACTTCAATATAAACTCTGTTGACAGTAACGGACTCAAAGTTTCCTTAGGCAACAAACGAACTGTGTGGCTGTACAGGCTGCTCTATATATGCACATCAAGCACATGTGAGATGGTTGGAAATGTCAATCAAATGGTCTTTTGAATGCACCTACCGTTCGAATTGTTTAGACTGAACCCATTACCAGACGGCAAAATTATAGACTGGTCCATCTTGAAAGGTGTTGCAGACTACAACTGAAAGTTTATGGAATTTTACATTTTCTTTACTTTTTGAGAGAAAACACTGTGTAAAAGGAAGAAATTGCTTGTGACAAGCAATTTCTTCATTTTACACAAGGTTTTCTCATTTGCTTTTCCCGAGGGCTTCAAAGAGCGACATTGTGTGGGAATGGGTCAAGGTCTCTTTCAACTCGTTTTGGTCATAACATGTTCAGGTCTTATCTCAAGGATTGGAGACTATCTTGACTCTAACATAGATTTGAGTAAGTCCTTAGAACTTGATTGATGATAGAACTGAATTAAATGAAATCATAAAATTATTAAAGTTACTAAGCTTTCAACAACTTTTCTATCTTATTTCCGATATACTTTCAAATTTTCAACACTCTCTTTCTACGTATTTATCTTAAAGTCTTCGTTAAGCCAGCGTAAAAACAGCAACGTTGATTAGATGAAAAACAGGGCTTTTCTGGACGAGAATAATTTACAGTCAAACTTCATTTACTCGAACACGGGAATTCTCGAACACAACGGAAGTTTCGAACAAGAAACTTGGTCCCCGCTAAAAGTGTTCATGATTCATAGTGTTCGACTTCGGAAAACTCACATACTTCGAATGTCGAACTTTCGAACTGTTTTCAAAAACCCGAATTACAAATCACTATATATTTCACCCGGAACAGTCGAACAAAGGGTTGGTTGAAATTCATTAGCTGCTATGTTTAATGAATTTTCATACATTCGACATGTTAATCCGTTTATGACACCTTAATGTACATATAAGGTATACAGTGAAACCTTGAAGGAAACAACGGACCAATCCAATCGTTCATATGGACTGGAACTTTGAAATTCGACATTGACTGCTATTTATGTGAAGCAGTTGTATTGGTTTGGCGACTTAACTTTCGTAACTACATCTATTTCGAGCTGTACTTACGACGTTTAGGTCGCCAACCAACCATTGTACCTTTTTTGTTTCATGTTAACAACAACAAATTTAGTAATATTACGATTCTAAATAGAATTACCTTGTTAAGCTCGGTGGGCGAGCCAGCGAACCACCAACTGTCCGGGCTAATTTCAATATATTTTATATTGAGAAATCTCGGAAATATTCTCCTCAAAAAGCACAAAACAGATTCTAAAAAAAATCACAGGAATGTTCTTTTGATGACCGTCAATTAGACATCTAACGGGAAATTTCTTGATTTAATAAGATCCATTCGCAATAACCCTTTCGCGTTTTAGACTTGTCCGAATTCAAAGGTTTTGCAGACTGAATTTTAAAGTGGATTAAAGTTGAAATTGTCCATTCAGTAGGGTAGAATTTATTGTGAAAATAGGAGAAATATTTTGTTACAGTTATTTTTGTCTTTTTCTTCAATGATTTCTAAATTATGAAATCATGTGGACTTAAAAACCTCGTTAGAAAATAATATTTGTAAAGATTGATTATAGGACAGTAATTAATGCTGTCTGGACCGATTAACTATTTTTTTATCAGTTTATCTCATGTACGTTTTCTGGGCGTGAACATAGCTTTATGGTAGCGCGTAGGACTGCTAGTCATGAGGCCCATGGCTCGATCCCCGACATTTGCCTGTCACCAATGGGTGGATAATCATAAACCCTGTCGGGATCAGCAGCTTGAGGATTGGAAGATAGAGGTAGTACTGGTGTGCGAAATACCAGGAATCCATGGTTATGTGCTCCAGTCGCCGTGTTATGACTGAAAAACTGTTAAAGTGACGTTAAACCCAATTCAATAAATGGATCATGAAGTCATTTTCTAAACTGTATCAATTATGTATCTTTTAAACAATAGTTTTCCCTACTAACCTATCATTTTAACCCCTTACAAGATATCAACGTTTTAGACTTTTCAAAATTGAAAAAAAAGCATAGGACGATTGTAAGTTAGTAAAATTAAAAAAAAATCATTTGTATTCTAGTGTAAGAGACATTAATGAGAGTCAACGAATTAAATTTTTTCTCTGGGTTGATGAAAAAGGGGGGATAAAGTGGGAATTGGTTAATGAGTAAATCCGGGTTTGTGGAGCAATATAGGCGCTTAGGTATCTCTATCTTTTTTTAATTAAAATGCAATCTATAATAACATGTAGCCGAAAGACGGAAAGGCTACATTATTGTAGCTAAATAATTCGAGAACTTTTAAGGGGGGGGTACATTATATTTTTTCTGTTTCACTAGAAGCAGAGTTTAGTGATAGTTTTATCTCGTTGCATTACGTTTACAAATACGACAGAAATTGCTCGTTTAAAATTAGTTACTCTATGAATGAAGATGGGTGCCACCCAAGTAAGATGTAAGCCTACTCTCATATAGTTTCGCAGACTACACTTTAATCACTCCTGCATCTAACCTTTCATCCTATGATCTATGAATTAAGATTAACGCGCTTTTTATTAAAAGATTTGTGTGCGTTTTAAATGTATGTCTCAACTTTAATTGGAGATTAAATTCCGACCTTGTAGTTTATAACTCGTTAATTGATATTATCGGTATTTTATAATGTTCAGAACGAACTCATACATGGGGAATTCGTTAGAGCAAATTATACGAGAAGAAAAGGGTAACATTACACTAGAAAGTCGTCAAGGGAAAACATGTCGAGCCCGACAAATATTTGACATTGAGCTACGACCTAGACCTTTGAACTATATGAATGTCTGTTTCAAATGACAGTAGAACAAGTTCCCCAAAATCATTTTGAAATCTATACACAAATGTAGTAAATATGCTCTGGACAAACTCAGTTTGAACGTTTGCCCTTGAACTGTGACCTTTACCTTAGAGTCATCTGAAAATTCGTTCTAAATGGCACATGTGCTTATGACGGAGAACAATTGTACCAAGTTATTTTGAATTCCATGCACAAATGTAGTAGATATGCTCTGAAAAAACTAAATTTAAACGTTTGACCTTGAGTTATGACCTTGACCTTTGAGCTATCTAAAACTTGTATCACTCGTGTTGGAGAACAGTATGCCAAGTTATTTCAAAATCTGCCCATAAATACAGGTGTTATGCGCTGGTAAAAATCGGACACACTAACGCACTAACACTGTATCAAAGCATGGCACCGTAATGATCTCAGCAAATATGTAACTATACAAATATGTAACTATACAAATATGTAACTATACAAATATGTAACTATACAAATATGTAACTATACAAATATGTAACTATACAAATATGTAACTATACAAATATGTAACTATACAAATATGTAACTATACAAATATCAGTATAAGAGGTCAACATGATATTGATATAATGATGAAAAAGATAGAGTTAGAGATAGATAGATAGATAGATAGATAGATAGATAGATAGATAGATAGATAGATAGATAGATAGATAGATAAATAGATAGATAGATAGATAAAGAGAGAGAGAGAGAGAGAGAGAGAGAGAGAGAGAGAGATAGAGAGAGAATATTATTACTTATTAGGACTATCAACAGTTCTAATAACATGTAGCTATAGATGTGCTAGTTATGGTGAGTGACCAAAGGTCAATTTTGTCTATACAAAAATATCCCTCTCCTGTTTATTTAATCTTTTTTTAGAATTTTAGACCTGTCCAAATTCAAAAGTTTTGAAGACGAAAATTTAAAATTTAAAATTTGAAAAATAGCCACTCAGTACGGTAGAAAATAGCGTTGAAAAAAAGGAAATTGCTTGATAAAGCAATTTCTTCTTTGTCTACAATATTTTCTCAACCACCTGATTGAACATGAAAGGTTTATATATATGCACATCACGAAGTATCATAGTTTTGCATTTAACATCTAATGTCAGCATACTGTCCCCTTCTGTAATTAGACCGTACATCATTCTTTGCACGTGATCCTGCAGATTAGCATGTCATCACGAGGTGTGGCGGATTAACATTAAACTGTGAAAATGCATTATCTTCTTTGTTGGATATATCAAAACTTATAAGGTAGTGTTATTATTATTTTTCCCTCATCAATTTTTAATACTCGACTAATACAAAAAGCTATTAACAGGCCGTCAAGTAAGAAAACAATTATTCCTTTTATAACAAACATGAAGGCCTAACTAAAAGGAGGCCCATGAGGGCCTTAAATGCTCTACAGGGTATCAAGTTTTCCGTTAAAGCAATCTGATAATCAGAAAGGTAATTGATTAAAGATGAATGCATAAAATGAAAATAACAAATTGGACCTTGTCCAATTTAATATTTTTAGCAACAATCTTTAAGGATTTTTCATGACGGATCTACTCTATTTCCAAAGGAAAATTTCTTATGACCCTACAATCATCCTGCGTAATTTTCAACAGAATATGGTAATAACTGTGGACTTTATCAGGTAAACAGGATTGTTTTGAGTGAAAATCCATAAGGTTCCTTTCCCTGTGTTTTCAGATGGATCCACTTCATTTACGAAAGGAACTTTCCTTACAACCATACAATCGTCCTGTGAAACCTTAAAGACAATCTGATAATAATTATGATCTTCATCACACAAATAAGAATATTTTTGAATGGTAATCTGTAAGGCTCCTTTTCCTTGTTTCCAAAGCCACAATCATTCCATGCATCTTTGAAGAGATTCCGATAAAAACTGTGGACTTTATTGTGTAATCGAAAATATTTCAATCAAGTTTTCATAAGGCCCCTTTTCCCGTGATACTTTATTGTTTGTTTAATCAATCTGTGAATTTTTAAAGTGAATTCGATTAAATATGGGGACTTCATTATGTTAACTAAAATATATATATATAAAAATCATATGGGCCCCCTTTTACATGATACTTTACGCATTGTACACAATTCTGAAAAGAACAATCCTGTGAAATTTTAGAATGAATCCTATGAAATCTAGGAACATCACTGCGTTAAATAGAATATTTAAGAAAGTTTTTCATAAGGCCCCTCTTCATGTGATACTTGCCGTATTAGATCCACTGTCAAAACCAACAATATTAATGATGGTACAATCAATCTGTATAATCTGCAGAATTTATAGTGTTAATGAGTTTATAGAGATCTTTTCATTAGGCCCCTTTTCCCATGAGCCGCCGTCATAGCGCAGTTGGCAGCGCGTCGGACTGTCAACCTAGGTCCCGGGTTCGATCCCCGACGGCGGTACTCATCCTTTCCGACTATTTGTCTCTCACCAATGGGTCGATGATCGTAGACCTATGTGGGATAGCAGCTGGAGGCTAGGAAAGGATGTAATGGTAGTACTGGTGTGAGAAATACCAGGATTCCATTGTTAGGTCCTCCAGTCGCCGCGGTATAACTGAAAGATTGTTGAAAGCGGAGTAAAACCCCATTGAAACAAAACAAACCTTTTCCCATGATACTTTACAGAAAAAAGCCAAATTTCGAAAGGAACAATTCTAATGAAGGTATAATCATTCTGTAAAAGTTCAAAGAGAATCAATGAAAAAAGTGGACTGAATTGTGTCAAGAATTTTTTGTAACAAAATTTTCATAAGGCCCCTTTTCTCGTGAAACTTAACAAATCAGACCCAATGTAAAAAGGAACAATCCCAATGATAGATAGTTTGAAGTAAACGATAAAGACTGAGGACTTTATTGTGATATGACGTTTTCGTAATAAAAGTTTCATAAGGCCCCTTTTCTTGTGTCACTTAACCAATCAGACCCAGTTTACAAACGACAATCCAAATGATAGTACAATCATTCTTAAAAATTAGGAGAGATTCTGATTAAGACTAAGAACCATCTTGTGTTACAACCCCTTTTCCTGTGATAAAGATTGAAGAAAATCCGATGAAAGCTCAAGACTTTGTTACAGGATTTTTTTTTTTCGTGCAATTTTCATTAGCGCCCATTTTCTGTGTTTTTTACGGTTCAGACTCCATTTTATGACCCTTTTAACCTTACACTCATTCTGTGGAAGTTTCAACAAAATCTGATGAAAGCTGTGGGTTTTATTGCAAAATCAAGAATATTTCGATTAAATTTTCACACAACCCCTTTTTCCATGTTACTTGATGGATCAGACCAAATTTCGAAAAGATAACAGTATAATGATTCTGTGAGAGTATGAAGACAATCTGGTGAAATCTGTGGACTTAATTCCAATAACTATTTTTCTTAAGTTTTCCTAAAGCCCCGTTTCCTGTGCTTCTTGGCGGATCAGACCCGATTTCGAAAGGAAGAATCCATACGATGGTCCAATCATTTTGTGAAAAATTGAAGAGAATCCGATGAAAACTGTGTTAACTCTTTCCAACACAAGCCCTACTTTTTATGCCTCTTAAAAGAAAAAAAATGAAAACATTGTGGAAAATGAAGAAATTGCTTGAATCAAGCAATTCCTTCATTATCCACAATGTTTTCTATCCAGAAAGACGAAACATTTAAATTTCTATCAACTTGAAATTGTCGTCTGTAGTTTTTTTTTTAAATTTTGTTGTGTAGGAATGGGTTAATGGGGATTTAAATAGATCTTTGAATTAAACTTTCGTAGCCCACCCCCTTTTTCGTGTTTCTTGGCGGATCAGACCCAATTTCGGAAGGAACAATCCTGATGATATTACTATCATTCTAAGAAAGTTTGAAGAAAATCCAATAAAAACTGTGGACAGTAGAGTGTTAACGAGGAATTTTTAAATTCAACTTAATTTAAGCCCCTTTTCTCATGTTTCCTAACGGATCAGACTGATTTTCGAAAGGATCGATCCTTATGGTGTATGATGGTGTAATTATCCAGAGAAAGTTTGAAGAGAATCCGTCGAAAACTGTATACTGTGTGAGTGATAACAAGGAACATTAGCGGGCGGACGAACGACTTGACGGACGGACACACGCACAGACGCAAGACGGGATAACGCCATCGCTATAGCTCTTCTGGCCTTTAGAGCTGAAAACGAACTGAAAAGTTCCCTCTATAGAAGAAGTCTGGATTATGTGGTAATGGGTTTAATGTAGCCGCGATAATGTAGCCTTCTTTTTGATAATTTGTTGGCGACGGCTAAGACACCCGCCATCTTTGCTCTTGGTTGCAGTACCCGGAGTGATTCACTCCGGTAACTTTGAGGTCAATTATTGGAAGTTGTGTAAATGGTAAAAACACAAGTTTGGTACCTGAATGGAACTTAATCATTTTTTATCCATCTCAATAAATATTTATCAGCAAACAGTCGGATATTTCATTAATTTTAGTCTCGACTCGCTACACCATTTGAAAATCAAAGTTTTTCGGCCATTCTGAATGAGTTGGATTTTACTTTCAGGCAGCGAGATCTCATGACTCCTCACGTTTTCCCGCCAGATAAAGGAAAATTTAGGTCACCATATTTGATAGACATAGTTTGTTTTTATTTTGAAAACAAAACAGTTTTGAAAGAAAACAAGAAAAAAGTTGTATGAAATTGATTCAAGCATTAATTGAATTGGATAGAAAAAAAACTAAAATTATTGACGATTCAGTACCTTTGATGAAACATTATATCAATGGTAGGTTAAAGAAAGATATTATGAATTTTTACGAGCACATTTTTGGCAGCATGACAAAGGTAAACGATGTGAGGTAATAATATATCACACGACCAACCAAATGTCATGGCCGCGAAACTTAGGCATCCTTTTATAAACTGAAAAGAAACTGGTATTAAAAGATTGATACAAATGACACACTCTGATAATTATACCCCCCCCAAACTATGTTTGGTGAGTATATAGGAGTCGGCTTGTCGGTCGGTCCGTTCGTCTGTCTATAGGTTTTTCGAGTCTGCTCAATTTCTCAGCAATTATTGGACGAATTTCATTCAAACTTCACTGATATAATGAATATCAAGCAGAGATGTGCATATTTTATTTTGGTTACGGTCCATTGACTTTTGACGGAGTTATGGCCCTTTGGTGACGTCCCTTTTGGACGGCTTTGATACAAATTTCACAGACAGACACGGTATTAGTCAGACATGTGCAAATCCTATTTTGGTCATGGTCCATTGATTTCTGACAGAGTTCATTTTTTTTACGGCCCTTTGGCGGATAACACTTGTATATGGATAAGCGCTGTCGGAGGGGGGCATTAGTCTGCTTTGCGACAGTTTCTAGTTTTGATAGCATTTGTCAATTATATCAACAAATGTATGCATTTGATCCTTAGAAAATCGCACATCTCAAAACTTACAATATTAGGAACTGCAATAAGGACCAAAGAGGGCGGGTTTCGTAGCTAATCAGAAAGAGGGCAACGATATCATAGTTTGTCTGAATGTAATGGAAGTCGAATAATCTGGATATAGTATATATTTAAAAAGTTTCAATCTTGGTTAGATTGCACGATTGTGTAACTGGAAATGACTGTATGTTACACAGTATCCGAATGTCTCATTTTTATCCTGTACTGCACCAGACGACACAATTATAGACATATCCGATTTGGGAAGAAAACGCAGACGACATTTAATCCCTCAAAAGACATCGCACTTTCATGAAAGGAAATACAGAAGACATTTAAGGTGCGTGAATTGTTAATTGCTTTTTTTTCATGAAAAATATAAGTCTTGTATATTTTGAAAAAAATAAGTAAACAGGTAAAAACTAAAAATTTGTGTAATCAATTTCATGGGTAGGAAATATTTTTTGAAAAGCAGAACTTGCTTCTTTTCCCGCAATGTTTCTCCAGTAAAAGACATTTTAGGGTGAGTGTCAATTGTAAATTATTCATTACAAGACGACACAAATTTACAATGGTCCAAACTCAAAGATGTTGCAGGCGACAATTGTTAGTTTTTGAAATTTTAAAAATATTTGCCTTACGGGCAAAAGTCATTATGGATAATGAAGAAATTGCTTGTAAGAAGTAATATTTTAGTTTCCTAAAGGTTTTCCGAAGCTTATTCATTGGAAGTGTCAAAAATGGGTTAACAGATGACAATATCTTAGATTTGTCTAAATTGAAGGAAAATGCAGATTGAATTTAGATGTATGATAAAGAACAACTAATTCATTACAACCGCCCACTTTCAGCCATGTCCAAATTAAGTAATAAAATGCAAATACCTTTTTACATGACTCAAATTAGACTTGTCTGAAATGTTACAGATTCAGACGGCATTTTAGGATGTGAAGACTTTAAAGAATTCAAAGATAATGCAGTCGGTCTTTGAGGATGAGTGTTATTGAACATAAATTAATTTCCAGACGACGCAATTTTAGGCTTGTCCAAATATACAAATACATTTATATATAGCGCAGAATCTATAGAACATATTCTTCTGTGCTTTACAGTATTATTGAAATAGCTTTCATCTTATGTAAAGTATTTGTTGAATAGATATGTTTTCAGTCTTTTTCTAAATGTTCTTTCGTTTTGTAGGCACTTCAATACTGTTGCTAGTGAATTCCATAATCTTGGACCTGTGCTGCATAAAGACCTATCGACAAGTTGAGTTCTTGTCCTTAGTATCAAAAAAGATTCATCGTCTGAAGATCTTAGTCTAGAGTGACCTTTAATTTTACTAAACAAACTACGCATGTATGACGGAGTAGTTCCGTGTTTTACCTTAAATACCAGATCGATGACCTTGAATTCTATGCTTGTGCGAATTGGTAGCCAATGCAGAAATGTTAATATATCTTGAATAGGTGGATGGAATTGTGCATTTATAACGACTCTTGCTTGGATTGTATTGTAATGAATTAAGGTGGTATCGAATAATTTTTGAGTTGTATCAACGGCCAAGTAGAATTATTCTCGTTCTTCATGCCTCTAGGGCTTGAGCCGTATCGTTGTGACCAGGAGGGCGGCTCAGATTCGAACCCGTGACATCCCAGTGCAAAATAGCTCACAAATGTACTACCTTTTGAAGAGTCATGCATATTTCCCGTTTTTTAGGGATATAGGAATACAATTAAACTATGTAACCCATTTATATACAAACTCGCTTTTAGACACTCTTAAAAACTTTTCGGGAAAACCTAATTGTTGATGAAGGAGAAATTGCTTGTAACAAGCAATTTCTCCATTTCTCACAGTGATTGCTACCTTATCTGGCACCGATTTTCCAGATTAAGACAAGTTTTAAATGTCGTGTGTAACTTTTTACAATTTGGACTAGTCTAAAATCTTGTTGTCTGGTAATTGGTTGATCTAATAAAGAGAGTATCGAACATGTGTTTAACCAAATAATAATTGGTAGTTCGCTCTTAAAATAGCGGTTAGAAAATCGAATGTTTTCTTGGGACCGTCATATTTACCTCCTACACTTAACAAATCATTCCTCGGTTTTCAACAAAGACGTCGTACAAACAGCTAAATTAAGCTGTAGAGAACTCATTTAGTTTGTGTACCAATAAAATTACTTTTGTTTTGACCTCTATGTTGTAGGGTATGTTAGAAACTGCTATGTCAGATTTTATGGTGTACCGTTTGGGTCATAAGCTTTAAGTCGTGTAAGCATAAAATTACGCGTGCATAAGTTTATGATATGGTGCTACCGTAAGGTATAAGCATGCGCGCTCAATGTTTGAGCTCGTACATTTACGCTTACAACGTAATGTCATTTATTCTATGCGTGCATTTGTAATCTATATCCGCGAACATTTTCATAGGGTGTATGGTCAGGTTTTGTGCGTGAACGTCTGTACATTGCGCACCTGAGTTATTAACGCGTGTAATTGTTTTTTTTTTCAGTGCACCATAGGAGTGCACCATATAATTTCCATTTGAAGATGGCACAGTCAGTAATTCAATCAATTCTAAATAACTACTCGCGTTAGCCGGAAACGAAAGGCTGGGCTATAAGTATAGCCTCTGATCAGACGGCGTAGGCTGACTAGGGTCAAATATTTCCGCACTTATCAGATTTTCTTAATTAAGAATGGGCATTTTACCTCACTATATGTGATATTTTTGAAATACTTATTCTGATTAACCTCTGCAAGAGTCGATCTCATTTAAGAACTGAAGAGAATATTTTTTGTTTTCATGGAGGTATGAACCGAAAAACTAATCACACTGTATGAATACGCGAAGCGGATTCATAAATTGTATGATTAGGTTTTTCGGTTCATACCTCCAAGAAAACAAAGAAATATTCCCTTTATTTCTCATAATTTAATAGCATCGAGCGAAAAAAGCAAAACTTTACAAATTTTGATACCTTTTTGTATAGAACTATTTTGTGCGGAAGCATACAAAATGGCTGCGTGCTCAAAATTGTGTTCATGTAGGTATGAATTAAATTTTTCGACCAATCAGAACGCTCGTTTGTGTTAGACGAAACAAACAATTTAATTATTTAGAGATATTTAGAGTAGTTATTTGATAAAATTTTCGTATGAAGGGTCACAAATGTGATATTGGTGTAAATTATACTCTTAAGATGCGCAGAAATAGAGATCATATTTATGGTTAATTAATTCTTCTCTTAATTTGTCTAGGGCGTTTTAAAAATGACTAGGCATTTTTCTTGGGAAGCTTGCTTTATTTAGCAAAGAAAATTATCATTTTCAAAGTAATTAGCAATCGTTTGTAAACTCCAAAAATATCATGAAAATACTTCTTTGCAAAGTTGAAAAAATCTTGTTATTGAATGACCCTTGAGTATCCGATAATGATAATATTTATATATATGATTATAATAATGATAAAAATGATTATGATGATGATATGATAATGATAATAACGATGATGATAATGAAATGATTATTGTAGTGAAAATAATGATTAAAATAATGATAATCGTGACGATATTGAAAATGATGATTATAATGGCAATTATGATGAAGATAATGACGGTGATGGGGATGATAACTATGATGATAATAACGAGATATCAACCAACGATCCCTAGAAGTTTAGACAGAGGCTGATATTACTTTAAATACCTTTATGTTTTTATCCTTTTGTTTTGCTAATTAATACATTTCTATATTTATGTAATAGAGCTATCTTATACAGGCGTGGTATCTCATTTACACATGCATATATATATATATATCTTTGATGGGAGGCCAAATTATCGTTACTACAACTTATTTAGTTTGTAGTTACTAGATTCTGGTAGGCCCTCGACGATATGCATCTAAGCTCTATATACGAGATGTACATGTATTTTTGAATAGTTCTGCAGTACAATTTAATTCATTCATCGTTGTAAGAGAGACGCAATAATATACCACAGTCGATGTTAAAATCATTTAAATCTTTATTTAAAACCTGTACAATCTTGTTTGTTACGTTCCTGTGATTTTATACTTAAGAAAATATTGTGGGAAAAGAGGAAATTGCTTGTAACAAGCAATTTCTCTTTTTCCAACAATATTTTCTACCCTGTAGGTTTGTTACTTTTTATTTAGCACTCACTCTTAATTGTCGTCTACAATTTCATTGAATTTGGACAAGTAAAAAAATAAAAAAGCAAAGGGTTAACATTTCATATTGAAAGTAGATTTGTTTTTCTTCAAAGTACCAATAGCCTATTTAAAAATGCCTTCTTTTTTTCAGCGAGGTAACTAAGACGTTCAAATATACAAGAAAAATGGCCATTATTTCTATGTTCGTCGACATTTGATTGAATTAAGAATAATTATTACGTTTAGTTTTCAATTTATTTCACTTGTCTTGAATCTAAGATTTCATTTCGTGCTCCATTTAGAATATTAATTTCTACTAATCTTTTTATCGGAGAATATTTCTTTAAATATCAAATGCCTAAATCAAACGATTAGGTTAGACATGTCATTTTCAAATGGAAACCTGCTTGAATAAACTGTGGGCCGTCACGCATTAAAGGGCCGTCTGAGAATTCCGCATAACAAACGTTTTTAGACAAACCAAAGGACTAAAAGTCCAAAGAGTGTTTGTAATTTTCGTTTATCTATCGTCGCTACAGTTGCACATGCCCATATGATCGACGCCCCGAAAAGACGGTTAGCTGTTACGGGAGACTGTGCAACGAGACAAGACGAAGTTCCTGAGAACCCCGCCTGGTTCTTTAACATACTCGATGGATAGCACCGTCACGGGGGCATCGGATCAACGTCTCATCCGAAAGGAAAATAGTTTGGTAGTTTGCTCAGTCCAGGGATCGAATCCACAATCTCGACGTTTGAGGTCTAGTGTTCTACCAACTGAGCTAGTGGGGCTGAAGAAAAGTCGCCTGCAAACATTTTTGATCCCAGGCAATCCAATGCATGTATATAATTTGCTAATAGTAATTGTTTGGGCCGAGTTATAAGACAATAGAGCCAAAAGTTTAAAAAAAAAGTTGTCCAATAATTGGAACTGAATTCATACCGGGTTTTAAGGCCGTGACTGTCAATAAGAGCTTGAAAGCGTCTCTGAATGTACTCCTGGTTAAGTTCTGGATCACCCTTTGAAGAATCGCGACCCATTCGTCAGTTAGGAGCTCCTTGAGGGTTTCTGGTTGGACCTGGCGAGCCGAAACGTGGACCTGTTGCTGCAGCTCATTCCACATGTGTTCTATAAGATCCAAGTCCGGCGAGCGAGCCGGCATGTCCAAACGTGTAAAACCCTCCTCATGAAGGTAGTCCTTGACGGGCCGTGTGTGGACAGGCATAATCGTCTATCAAAATGAACCCATTCCATATAGTATCAGCGTAAAAACTTACATGGATAGTGAGGATTTCATCAAGATACTTCTGGTCTTTCAAAGTATCTCTATCCAAGATAACAGGCTCGGTCTGCGTGGACTTCTTGACCTGAGATTACTCTCGTGAAGCCGTGTTTGGAAGGTTTGAGTCGAAACTCGCACTGCTGAGGAGTTCTGAAGCTCAAAACGTAGCTGCTTTGCCGAAGCAAACCTGTTTTCCGGGCTTGAATGACCAAACGTCGATCTTCTGCGACAGAGGTAACACGACTTTTTCCTCCACCATGTCTCCTGACAGGTGTCCCACACTGTTGGTACCGTGTCCGTGCTCTAATTACCACAGTATGGTGTACATCTAGTGCCAAGCCGGTGAGAGTCCCCTTGCTCAACCATACCAACAGCTCGCCACATCTCTTCTGCCAATTAATGTCTTCTGTTATTTACAATTGACATCCTCTATGACTAAACGCTCGAATCGAGAATCGAGAATAAGAAATTTAGCCTTTACACAAATTTCGTACGTGTAGAAAATGAGAAAAAGAGAGAAAAGAAAATGGGTTTCCTCTGTTTTTACAACTATCAAGAAGAAATTGCGTGTCAGATTTGGTAATGTATACATTAAAATATCTTGTCAAAATTTTATGCATTTTTACATTATCTACGTTAAAAACTGACTCCTGTAGGACAACGAGCAGATTTTGTGCTTAGCAAACTTTGAGTAGTATATTTACACCGTGATTTCTTTTTAAAATGGCTCGAAATATGAACCATTTCTAAACCTGACCACCTTTTCGTCACCAAGACTTCAAAATATCATCAAGACTTTGAAAAGACTAATTGGCTGTAATGGTGTAAATGTTAGATATCAGGTTAGAGAAATAATCGATAATTCATAATATTAAGGGCTCTAAAAAGCAGATGTAATTCACACAACTCAATACAATCAATACCGTAAACAGTTTTTTTTTTACCGCGAAAAAGAAAACCGAAAATGTTGTTATGGACCGGAAATATTCCAATGACCTAGTACGAAATAAACCAGAGCCTGATTGCCTTCACCATCAAGCGACACAAAACGGATTATGTTCGAGCAAATTCGAAGATTGAATAATATAACATCACAATTCTGTATTACGACAATCGTACAAAAGGGAAATTTGTTACGCCAGATCATCCTTTGTAACCACCGTAGGCAGACTTATCATTGTCGATACTTTTCGCCCTCACATTATACTCGACGTCCGTCAAAGCCAAGATAAAAAGTTTCTTATACTCGTTATCAAATCTAAATAAGACAAACAAAAGGCTAGCAGCTCCGTTGTTTAATTATCAATCGATTACTACAAACTTATATCAGACTTGGTTTTTTTTCGGTATCTGTTAACTTTTTTATCTTTATATTTGTATCTGCGTATTTAATCAAATATTGGCTTAATTAAACGGCACTAATATTTTAAAAAAATGACAAGTCGATCCTCTCTCACAATGTTTAACTTAATTTGATATATTCCTAATATTGTACAAAACATTGTACTTGGAGAATGAAGATTATGTTATGTTATGTTATGATTTGAGGACGAAACATTCTGTTGAAATTTTACGCGTTGAAAATTCGTTATGTCCCAATAACACTAAAACAATCCAAAAAATAAATAAATGAACAACAACAAAATGATTATGATAACAATAACAACGATATTAATAATCAAAGGAGTGAAAAGTACTGTAAACTAGCAAAGCATTGTTTTTTTTCAGTAATCTTCTTTGTCAAACGTTATCATGATAAAGAAACGAAGTTAAAGTAACCAAGGAGTTAAATCATTACCACACAATCCCTCCTTTTTACTCCCTCAAAGAAAATAGTTGTGGAAAACAATGTCGAACATGAAGAAATTGCTTGTTACAAGCAATTTCTTTCGTTTTCCACATTGTTCTCTACCTAGACAGGTAAATATTGTAGAATTTTCAACAATTTGAAATCGTGTTCAACATTTTCTCTGAAGACTCTTGTGACAGTCATTTTGAACACGATGTGCTTAAGTTAGCTTAAATAAACTAAATAGGAGATGAACTTGAAGGCAGAGTTTGCAATATTCCTGATACATATATGAACTATTTTTTGTGGCGTAGGCGTTTAACGGATTGAGTTCAGTGCCTCAAGTGGCAGTTTGCACGGGTTGAACTTTGAGACGACCCCAAAATTCTATCTGTTACTGAAGCTAGCTGACGCTTTGCTAGCTAAAAAACAAACAAAAATTACGAAAAGATAGAGTCTCCAAATGACGATGTTTTAGCGCCATGTCTCCTTTAGTTTTATATTCCAGTTTAATGTTTTTTTAATTAAGTTATTTTCCCGAACACCCAACGAGTATTTGTCGTTCGGGCATAGGTCACGTAATTATTCATATTTTAATGTTAAATCTTAAATAAGGATACATTTTGATTAAATGTTGTCGATAAGAGGTAAAACTATAAAGTTTTATAGCCCATAATTTAACGCTTTCTGGCAGAAAAGTGTGTAATTATCAAAATGATAAACGCAAAGGCTTGATGGATTAAGCCCTGCTTTCATTCATTGAGCGCTACTGGACGTCGTCTATGCGGGGCCAAAGACTTATGACTTAAGACCAAAGATTTATCTTTCATTTTGTGAACAACTAAAGCATTTTTCCATACGTGACTCCACCACATGTGAAAATATAGTTTTTGTTGTTTACTCAATGAAAGATAAATCGATCTTACCATGAAACAAAAACAACAATAACAACTAAATCCTATATGTATCGAATTTTCTTTTTGTGATAACCAAACAAATATCTGATAAAAAATGGAAATGACAATTTTCCGTTAGAAACACGTAGGTTTCTATCTTAGCAATTTCAAAGTTCACTTTCCATAACAATGAGACACTGTATTTTTCCCCACTCCATTCAGGACACGGGATTTACTTTGGGAAATATCCGGGACGATGGCGTTAAAATGAATGAGGACGTAACAAAGTGAAAAGTTTACCCTGCCAAAAGGATCTAGTTCCATAAAATTTATTAGGAACATTAATTACGAAATTAGGTCTTGCATTTAAGATTAATTTCTTTGATCTTTGCCGCTCCGCGTTTATTACATTTTCATTCTCAGACTAAACGGAAGATTTAGATAGCTCTAGTACGCCCCTACACTATCGCCTTGAGAAAGAACGAGTCTTATTTGAATCACGATTGTTCTAAAACTGGTTGCGAAAAAGGATTTTCGAATTAAATGAAAATTGGGAAAATATTGCATGTTTATCAACGATCCGTCAGGTTAAATGGGGTCTCTCTCGGAAGTGCGAAACTTATCGACTCTGGTCAGACTGCACTAACTGTGTCGGTCGATCAAGGATGAAACTTTGTGTTTTTTGTAATTTTTCTGAATTTAGGATGATAATACAAAGTTTTCAAATGTTCCAATTTTCGCGTGACTGGTGACAATTAAAAAACAATGCCTCTGTAACGACAAGTTGTGAGGGCATGCGAACCTTTCCTTGGACCGAATTGTTAGAACGATTGCTTAAGAAGCGGAGATCGAAGGTTCGCTTCCCTGCGACAGCCGGCTAGCTTGGTTAAAACTTATCCAACCTATTCAGATCAGAGTCTTCAAAGAAATCGTAGACGACAATTTCAAATTGTTGAAAATTCTAAAATATTTATCTCTGTCTTAGTAGAAGACAATGTGAAAAATGGGGGAATGTTTCCACATTATTTTTCTTCAAGCGCGTGAAAGGGAAAGATTGCGTAGGAATGAGTTAACTCCTTGGTTATTTTAACCTCGTTTCTTTATCCTGATATCGTTTGATTTAAAAGATTACTAAACAAAATAATGCTTTGCTAGCTTACAGTACTTTTGAGTACTTTGATTTTCTTTCAGGACCATGATAATGGGCGAATGATCAAATCTACTGACCATTCAAATAACCTCATTCAGACGGGGGTTAGAGTTGAACTCCGGCACAAATATCGAATACTTTATCTTGGTGTGGCGACTTAATTGACCAATCGCTGGCCCCGCCCATCTACTACGTTAAACACGCCTCATTGACTCCAAAAAGAGGTATCGTTTGGACTTTAAATGGGGTTGTTTTGCAAAATTTATGGGCAGTAGCACGTAACAAAACGCTAGAATGGTTGTTCGTCGTAAATACAGCTTTAATAAGCTGTAGTAACATTTAAGTTGCCAAACCATCAAAATGCTTCACAAATATGGCGGCCATTGTCGAAGTTCAAAACTCACCCCTTGTCAAAATGAACGATTTTATTGGTCAGATGATTAAATGATTGACACCATGATTGGTCAATTATCGTACATATCCAAGTTATAGTCGAGTTGATATTTTTCCGCGATATTTGTCAAAATACAATTTACGTATCCAGTGCCTAATTACGACATGTCCAACCAACGATTTGATTTCAATTTGTGTTCAACATCTCATCCGAAGAGCCTTTCAGAGATTAGTGGGCATGGCCTGCGATGCGTCAATTATATGGGAAAACTGTCCGCGATATTGACACATATACCTATAAATAGTTCTAGTAAAATATATACACTCCACACAGACAAAATCCAAAAATCGGACACGCAAGAAAAATTCCGATAGTGTCAAATACGGTTCCATAAGGAAAAGTCTAAGATGACGTTAGTTTCATTATGTAGATGACGTCATAATGCGCATAACGAAATCGGAATGGAAGAGGAGATGGGAAATACTTTAAGAAATACAGATTTTTTCAATTTTATCGAATTTATTTAATAAAAAAAGGTCAACAATGAATGGAATATTAAGTTACGATAGCGATAATGCATCTTGTATTGGCTTCTAGCTGCCGAGGAAAGTTTGGTCTCGTCAATTATCAAATTGTTCCTCCGCAGCTTAAAGCAAATACAAAATGTTGTATCACTGTCGTAACATAATATTCCCTATATATTTATTCTTATATCTTTTATTGTCATTGTTACTATTGCTGTCTTATATAGAAAACGTTACAGAAAATTAGTGTTGAATGCCGGTCTTTCATGATAACATGCTATTCGGCTTATTAGTAGCATACATCAAAGGTTAAACAGGATTTTTCATGATCAAAAGAATGCTTGAGATGATGTTAAATTAATTACTTAATAAATCGGTTTAAAACTCGCAATCCTTGGTTTACTATCATATCGTTATTTCCAAGCAATAGACTGCTCCTCATAGATATCAATCCGTGCTGATTTCTCTTGTCGAGTTTTTTTTTCTTTTTTCTTTTTTAATCGTGATAATTATTCTACAAAGAAAACTGGCGCAACTTTATAGGTTAAGAAACATCTGATTTAAAGTGATATGCACGGCGCTTCGGTATGATATCACGTATTTTTCCCAAGAACACGACAGCCCGATTAGCTCAGTTGGTAACGCATTTGACTTCAAACCTCAAGATCACGGGTTTGAGCCCTGGGTTTGCCATATCAACTGACAAACTAATTGTCTTCGGTTGAGATGTTAAACCGAGGCCCCGTGTGAAGGTGCTTTCCACCGAGCACGTAAAAGAACCAGGCGGAGCTCTCAGCAGTTTCGTCCTGTATCCTTGCACTATCCCCCGTAAGAACTAACTGTCTTCTGGGGGCGTCGCTCATATGGGCATGTGCTACGGTAGCGACGATGAATAAAGGAAAACATAACAACACAATTGGTTTAGAAACAAAACTTTTAAAGGTGGCTACTGAGATCTTTCTTCATCGGTTGAAAAAGTGAATTTCTACACGGCAAAGCGAATACTTGTCCATATATTAATCGAACTTTGCATCTACACAGAATGATAAGAGTCTTCCCAATCCGCTATAAAGATTGATACAAAATGAAAGCTTATCTACGCGGCCAGTCAATATCCTAAAGGGTTCTAAGGTTTAGTGCTCAGTTATCTGTGCTTTGGGTATACATATGTCTTATTGTATAATGATTCATATTTGTTAAAGATATGCTCATGAACTAACTTGTGTTCATCAGCAAAAATCCACACAAAATCTGAACTTTTTGTTGGCGCTGAAAGTAATTCCATAAAAAGACTTCCATAAACTATTCTTTTCTTTATTGATGCTTTTAATATCAAATTTAAGACATATAGCCAATATGTTTTGATTGAATGGGGTATGACACGAAATACCTAATCGCACTGTATAAAGTAATTTTCTTTTTTTTTTCATACCCCAAATAAAACAAAACGAAAAAAATGTTCTCCCTTATTTTTTTTATATTTTTTTCATTATTTATTTTTTTTTATAAAATGACGGTGTGGTTAGGTTTTGTTTCAAACATGAGAAATTTATGATAAAGAGAAGAACAGAAAAAATCTTTATTGAAGAGTCGCGTTTTCTTTTTTAATGAAAGACTAAACATTTGAAACTGCGTTTAAAACTGACACCCTAGCCCCGAAATAATAATAATTATTTGTTGTTGAACTATCTAGATTTACTAGGACTTCAACGCCACTTTTAATAATTGTTCAAGTTTATGAAGGTGAAATGAACTTAGTCAATAAACCAGGGCCCGTATTCACCAAACTTTTCTAAATTTTAGAATTGGGTCTAGGCTAAATTGTAAGGTTCATACTATTCCGACAATTTAGAATGCGCTGGTGAATACGGGCCCTGAAATCATCTATTTATAACGGAAGTGAGCTGTAAACTTATACATTGAACTTTCATGTTAAGCATTTTTGTTGGTTTGGCGACTTATACGTACCAACCATTTCACATGTACCTGATACATATTTCTCGCAATAATCATTCTAGATACTATCGTTTTCATCTAGATCACACTTTCTGTCGAGGCCAATAGGTTTTACCAACTTTGTCAATTGTTTCCTTGGTAACACCGGAGGTACGTTCTTTTCTTCGAGACTCTTAAGATTCTTGTTTAGATTTTTAAGAATAATCGTTCTTTAGATCATTATTTTTAAGCCGCTAAATAAGAATCTTAAGAATTCTTAATGGGGAATTTAAACGGACTCAGTATTGGCTTAAATGAGTAATCTCGACGACGTAAAATATTTTCACTCAAAATAATAAAGATAATTCTTTTGTACGTCTCAAAAATCTTATTTAACAGAGTTGTTAATCTCGACGAAAAGAACACACCTCAGTACTAGGTTCGGAGTTTGACTTGCCTTTCTTAAACACACGCCCACGAAACAAACGGCGCGATACTGACCGCCGATTGCTGTCCAGGAACGAAACAACGTTATATGAGTATTATTTACACATTCCTAAATCTTTTGACCACCAAATCTGTGATATCGCTATTAACAGACTCCCACACACTCCTCCCTTTTTATGCTCCTCAAGACAAAAGCGTAGGAAAAAAATTGACATAGAAGAAACTGTTTGTTTCAAACAGTTTCTTCAAGTACACAATGTTTTCTATCCGAAAAGACAAAAGAATTTTAGAATTTCATCCAACTTAAATTGTCGTCTGTATCTTCTTTCAATTTGGACAAGTCTGAAATTTTGTCATATGGGAATGGGTTAAAGGTAAACGGCCTAATTTGTGGCTAGTCTTCGGGTCATTTTAGTCCTTTTTCGCGAAAACTGATTAATGGCTGTTTTGTTTGAGATGGTAGCTCGTTGGTTTGAATTGCTCTATCTTACCAGATGATGTTATAAAAATACAATAGTTTGAAGGTCTATAGTGGCTGTAAATACGAAATTGGTCGCCAATTGACAAACTGTAGCAAGATGTTTACTCGATAACTTCTTTGGCTAAACGACACTATCACTCTCAAAGGGACAAACATTTTTACCAAAAGGAAACCTGAAATCTTCTTTAATTGTCTAAAGATCTCTCTATTATTAATTTCAGAATAGGCCAAAAGCTTTGCCGAACAGCCGAACAGAAAATGAAAATGATTTTAATGAAATTTTCAGGATCCCTTTGGGTGAGAAATTCTGTCCTTACCTGGCCCAAGGAGCCTTTAAGTCATTCCCCAAAAATAAGTTAACGACTGGACAAAATTCAAAGAGGCTGCAGACGACAGAACAAAGTTGGTTTGAATTAAAAGTAAAGGGCATTATGAGATAGAAACATTGTGAGAAAAGAAGAAATTGCTTTCTACAAGCAATTTCTTCTTTTGTCAAAATGCTTTCAATCACTGATTCTTTCGACGAGTAAAAAGCGGGATTGTATGGTAAGGGGATAAGGATTATGACACTAAGTGGTGATTCCGTTCAACAAATACTTGTAAAACAGGTAACATTCCAAAAAAAGTATTACGGTCAGGTGAATCGGTCATTTAAGACTGAGAAAATCGCTAACATGGGAATAGATCAATCGTTTTCTACCCTGGTCAGCCTGCGAAGCCGATGCAGACTGATCAGGTCCGATACTGTCATACACCCCAGGAGGTAATTTTAATTGACGAGTAACGAAAATGCCGCAGTTACAGCGCAGTTTGTAGCGCATCAGACGCACAATCTTCAATCATGGGGTGTCATGGGTTCGATCCACGACGGCGGCACATATCTTGTCCGACATTTGTCTCTCACCAATAGATGGATAATAATTCTTTATCACTTTTCTTCCAAAGGGTTAAAGATAATTTTTTACAACTGTTGCAAAGTAGCATCAAGTCATCGGAATCATTAAAACTTTATCAGCAATTAAAACATGGACTTTAATCTGAAGATTATTTTAGTAAAATTCAAAAACTATTGCGCTATCATTTGACAAGTATAAAAATTTCTGCCCATGAATTATGGATTCAGACAGGTCGCAACACCAGAAATAGAATAACGAGAGAAGAAAGGTTTTGGTTATTGTGCAATTCTCGCGACTTTAAAGATGAGTACCATTTTATCATCAAATGGCCTTCCTAAATTGAGATATTCCTTTGTACTATATAAGAAATCCAAGCGTGTTTAAATTTGTTAATTTATCATGTGAAACAGATAAGAATATCCTTTATAAACTTTCACTCTTTCTGAAAGAAGCAACCAATGAAAGAATACGTCTATTGAGTTCATATAATTAGTACCTTCTATGCACAATCGGTATTCTGTTATGAGTTGGCTGGTATGGACACTGGTTGGAAGGTTCATATATACGTATTAGCTGTCAAATCGGGATCCACATTTGTCACAGAAATGCCAAAAATATATCGAAATGCATTGTATTTGTGAAGTATGTATAGTTTCTCTAACAAGTAGAAGTTAAATTTTGGTTCGTCCTCTACCAAAATCCGTATCACGATATATGTTTGTATGTGTTTTTATGTTTTGTCACGACAATGAACTCTGTACACGTCTAGTAAAAAATGTTCTGTTCTGTTCTGATTATCGTAAAGCTAAATGGGATAGCAGCTGGAGGCTAGGAAAGGATGTAATAGTAGTACTGGTGTGACCGCCAACCGCTGCGATACGACACAATCCCTCCTTTTACGCCCCTCAAGAAAAAGTTTAGAAAACATTGTGGAAAAAGAAGAAATTGCTTGTCACAAGCAATTTCTTTATTGTCTGCATTTTTTCTACCCTTAAAGACAAAAAAAAATGAAATTCATTCAACAGGATGACACTTTTGCTTGACGAGTAACAAAAATGCCACAGTCATAGCGCAGTTTGAAAAATAAGTTCTTCATTATCCATAATGTTATCGGGCTTGAATAATTGTTCAATTCCAGACTTGGCTGGAGTAATATATTCTGCTTGTAGCTTACCACTTTTTGGTGCTTTTAAACCCCATGTTCCTCTCACCAATGGTTGGTTTGTCGTAAGCCTTAGTGGGATAGCAGCTGGAGGATAGGAAAGGGTGTCGTGGTAGTACTGGTGTGAGAAATACCAGGAATCCATTATAAGGTGCTCCAGCCGCCGCGATATGACTGAAATACTGTTAAAAGTGGCCTTAAACCCTAATCAATCAATCATTCAATCAATCGATCAATCAATCAATTAAAACCCAATATTTGTACCACACGACTAACGAAATACAGCAATATCACATGCTTATATTGCAGCATTATGACATCATATAACCGATTCCCACAAAATGACGCTTTTTGACACCCCAAGAAAGGAAAAGCTTAGAAAAACATTGTGAAAACACGAAGAAATTGCATGTCACAAGCAATTTCATCATTATCCACAATATTTTCTACTCAAAAAAGACAAATATTTTTTTAACTCCCATTAACTTAAAATTGCCGTCTTTCAATTTGGACTAGTCTGAATTGTTATCTTCTGGTAATGGGTACCTAGTTTTTCTCACATTTGTAAGATAATAATATTCTTGATAGCAAATCATGATTATACATGTATAACTATGTGAGAGAAAAAATATGCTTTTTTCATTAAATTCTGCTTTTGGGATAAACGATTCTTCTTAAATGCCTTAAATCACTCACAAAATATTTTAAACAATTACAGCATAAAGCCATATTTCAGTGTGAAACTGAAAGAACAAAGCGTATCTTTCTCGGAAAATCGAACACGCTGTTCTTGTTTTTTCTTGTCAAGTATGTCCTTCAAATGTAACTGTGTTACCCACGAGTATCTCTGATTTCCATAACAGACTAATTGAGATGACATCTTCGCGGTAACAAAAGCTTGTAGGCCGACCTCATGCATTTCAACCGAACGTTTTATTTGCGTTTTTAACGTTGATTTAAAAGTAGGGCATATACGAAAGATATAATATGATTTGGCACGAGATTTCGCGACAAGCTGAACGTAACCGAGTCTAGAACAGTTTAGTTATTAACCCGTTACCACACAATGACACTGACGCCCTGAAAAATTACAATTATGGAAAACTTTTTGGAAAGGGGGAAATTGCTTGTGACAAGCAGTTTCTCCTTTTCTCACAATGTTTTCTACCCTATTTAGCACTTGTTTTCCAATTTTAGCTCACGTTTAAATGTCGTCCTCAACTTCTTTAAATATGAACCAGTCTAAAATTGTGTCGTCTGGTAATGAGACTTCGTGGGCTGAACAGTACAGTAGAGGCTTAATAACACTTTCTTTTAGTTCTAGACCCGGTTAAGATCAACTTGTTTCAAAGAAAATGGGGGTACCCCCCCCCCAAAAAAAAAGAACGTTCATTTTAACCGACTATTCTTAGAATTAAAGAACCAAAGAAATACCGCATTACTCCAGTGCTGATATAACACCATGGCCCACGGCCGTTACGCAGTTGGAAGCACGTCGGACTCTCTATCATGAGGTACAGCGTTCGATCTTCGGTCGCGGCAAATATCCTTTCGAACATTTGTCTCCCATCAATGTGTTGATAATCGTAAACTTAAGTTGGATGAGCAGCTGGTGTCTCGGAAAGGATGAAGTGGTAGTATTGGTGTGGGAAATACAAGGAATCCACTGTTAGGTGCCCCAACCGCCGAGATAAGATTGAAATACTGTTAAATGTGGCGTTAAACACCATTCAATCAATCAAAGATAACGCAATAATGATGTCACTTTGACGGTGCCAATGTAAAAAAAGAGTGTTCACAGGTTCCTTTGTAATATCAATTATCTTATCTTTTCACTTCTGTTGATACCGAAAACGTCCATGGCTATGTAGCCTGGTCAAAGTCTCTACTACACTGAATAAGCTATCGGCAAACCAACAAAAATGCTTCACATAAATGTCGACAAATGTCGAGGTTCTAAGTTAACTTCTGGTTTGATTTGTCCGTCAGTTATATATTGGAAGCTTCGATCCTTATTTATATAGTTTTGTATAGTATTCCAGAGTCAGGAAATAGCCAAATCGGGACAGTTTTCGATCCTGGTAACCTCGTGCAGTCGACGCCGTCTGATCAGGGTTTATATCTTTGGCATCAACCAGGAGGTCCCCTTGAGCTCACCGTGTCATGTTTCAATCAGAAAGACAAGGGTTCGGCACGAGGGTACCATCACGTGAACTATTAATTCCATAAACAAGCTGAAACATGTTTCCGGGACAAATTGACGGGCGGAAATTAGAAGATTGTTTGAAAGCACAGGGGGTAGTCCCATTCTAGGGTCGAGAAATGGTCGAAAAAATATCGTCGGTGTAATTCTGTAACCGCGTAACTACATCTTGACACAAATTGCAGTTAATAGGTTTTAACATTACACCGACGATATTTGATTGTGCCTTTCGGAAACTTTTTATCAACGAATTTATGTTGCCAAGTTTACGGACTTTGTCGTCGGTTAAAACTGTTTTTGTCAATGGATCTATAAAAAAGAGGACGTTAATTTTTTCGATGCCCGTCCGCCTATCAGACTGTCCGTGAAAAGAGCTGACATTTTATTCCAAACCATTTTATGGTACAGCATTACATTATTCCTCAAGATTTGCATCATTTTTAAAAGTCGACAACATGAACCAAAAAATTCTCGGCATTGAAATAAACTGATTTCGTAAACATTCGGAGTATCTCGATAATGACCCCCAACACCCTACATTTTTGTTTAGAACGTCGTAAAATTAACAAAATGATTGATATTTGGGCTATTTCGGAATGGACTGGAAGAAGCGGGATAAGCAGGTTTTGAACGAAATGGGCGTTTTGAATGAAATGAGATTTTTGAATGAAATGAGCGTTATTGATGAAATAAGCATTTAAAATGGAATTTCCTTTTAGAATGAAATTGGCGTTATAAATGAAATGAGCATTAAAAATGAAATTGGCGTTTTGAATGAAATGAACTTTTTAAATCAGAGGAACATTTAGAATGAAATTTGCGTTTTGAATGAAATGAGCGTTTTGAATGAAATGAGCGTTTTGAATGAAATGAGCATTTTGAGTGAAATGAGCATTTTTAAATGAAATAAGCATTTTGATTGAAATGAGCGTATTAAATGAAATGAGCGGTTTAAATTAAATGAGCGTTTTAAATAAAATGAGTATTTTAAAGGAAATTATCGTTTTGAAGAAAATGAGCATTCAGAATGAAGTGAGCATTTTGAATGAAATGAGCGTTTAAAATGTTTAAAATGAAATGAGCATTTTGAATGTAATGAGCGTTTTGAATGAAATGAGCGTTTAAACTGAAATAAGCGTTTTAAATGAAATGAGCGTTTTAAATGAAATGGGCATTTTGAACGAAATGAACGTATTGAATAAAATGAGCGTTTTCAGTGATATGAGCGTTTTCAATGAAATGATTGATTTATCGTTTCCCAATTATATAAATATGCTTATTATTCTATTAATAAGTACATAAGTTTGTTATCTTGGACCAGTCAAACAACTCCGAAATCATATGAGCAATTGAATTGAGCCGTATGAAGTGTTTTGAATGATATTAATTGACCAATCCCGAATGTCAATCAAGGAATCGAAGGTTACAAAAATGGCGGCCAGTGTCAGAGTCAAAACTCATTTCTGGTCGCAATTAATGATTTTATTGATTGATTGGTAATTTGATTGATAGCCGCAACTGATCAATTAAAAGGCCAACCAATTTGGGCTAATAACACACCTTGTTTTTGAACGTACAGTTTCCCGCATCCGTTATCTCTGATGCCTGGCAGAGATGGGCCTAAGCCAACCAATCGTTTCAATAGCTGGCGACTCACCAGTTTAGTTCTTACATTGTGAACCAGCTTCCACCGGGATTCGAATCTTCGTTATCCCGCCTCCGACGCGGACGCCCTAACCACCCGGCTACAGAAGCGAAATATTAACGTTATAAACCAAAGGTGATAAAATGTATAAACTGGCGAAGAGAGGCTTGAGTCTGCACTCGAATAATTTAGGTTAACCCTTTCCAGCTCCATCCCTGTGATTTCGTTATTGAGAAACATTGTAGAAAAAGAAGAAATTGCTTGTAACAAGCAATTTCTTCCTTTTCCACAACATTATCTACCCTACTGAATGGTTCAAATTAAATCCACTTTCAATTTTCGTCTGGAAAACATTTGAATTTGGACGGGTCAAAAAATTGGCAAAACAGGAAAGGGTTAACAAATAAAAGCTTGAATACCGATGATCCTTTTTATAAATGATTTTGTTTTAAACAATGTTATGATTTTTTACCGTACGATTGTTTAGACTAATCCTGATTAAAAGAAGTTGCAGACCACAATATTAAGTTGATGGAATTGTATTTCCTTTAATTTTTTATTATCATTATTAATTTTTGTAACAAGATATTTCTTCGTTTTCCAAAATGTTTTTAAACCGTCTCTCTTCAGGGGCGTAAAATGCGGAAATGTGATACAGATTTTTGATATATAAACATGTCACATTTTATTCTCGGTGAAGTATATCTCGTGTAATTATTTGTAAGATGGTCCCTTTTCGAATAACGGTTCAATATCACTGACTACAACAAAATTTGTGAGAAATACTTTAATAATAACAAACGTGCTGCCATTTTCAACACCATTTTAATTAGATTGTGTTAAACGGGCTCTAGTTTACAACGCTGGCGATGGAGTTACAAGATAGGGTTCCCCTCTATAATAGGAGAAATTGTCAGCAAACATTCTCATAAAACCGCCAGAACGACGAAACTTTTTCCCGGCATGCTTTCTATGCAGGGAAGTCCTTTTAGTAGATGCTTCCAATGTGCAATTAAACCATTCCCACACAAAGGCACATTTTGACAACCTCAAAGCTAACGAAACTTAAAGAAAAAAATACTTTGGAAAAATGAAGATATAAGACAGGGATTTTTGAAATTTAATCAGCAGAAAAAAAGTGTCATCTGCAACTTCTTTGAATTTGGACCAGTCTAAAATCGTGTCATCTAATAATGGGTTAACTTCACTGTTTAATACTTCCCTGTAGATTATTGAAATCTCTTGATGAACTTTCGCTGATTATTTCGCCGAAAAAACATTGAGATTATCAAAGTGATGTTTGATAGAACCAGCTTCATATTGCACTATTGAATCTCATCTCATCGGGACCATCAGGTGGCCAAGGTAAATCAAATGAAAAATGACGTGCTTTGTGAGATTTTACTATGAACGATGAAACAATCTATTCTTGGTTAAACAGCTCTGCTTTTATGGGATGAAAGAAGGTTCGCTAATATTAAATGACAGTACCCCGCTTTTCACCTTTTTAGCTTGTAACAAGCAATTACTTCATTGTCAATAATGTTTTCTATCCTACAAGGGCAAGGTCTTCTAAATTCCAGCAACTTGAAATTATCGTATACAACTTCTTTCAATTCAAACCAGTCTAAGATTTTGTCTTGTAATTAAACCCTGAATTACTTTAACCTCTTTTATGGATTATAATAGCATTTGATAAAGAATACTGGACAAAACCATGCTTTGCTAGCTTATAGTACTTTCAGTACTTTGATTTTATACTTTTGTCGAAAGAAGGCTTCGAGGAGAAAGCGTTCACTATTGTTTTGTCATTCTGAACGCAAACCTTGTAGTGTTGATAACCCGAGCTAGCTAAAATTATAAACATGCCTTGTGTTCAAAATTATAAAACGCTGGATATATTTCAAAAATAGTACCCTGCTTTCTAGGTCCAATTTTGTGAAAAGCGGATTTATAGGTAGAAACGTTTGTTTATGCATTGTAATCTCGAACACAGCCGCAGTGCCGTTTTGGTATGGTATTTTAATTTGTGGGAAAAAGCTTTAATTCGTGGACGTTATAAAGAACGCGATTGTTCGTTAATAAAACAGGTGCACCACACAATCGACCAGTTGCTAGCCACACCCACTTACAACGTTGGCCGAGCCCATCGACTCAGACAGGAAGTCTCGCTTCGATTTTAAACGGCGTTATTTTGCAAAATTTATAGCAAGTAATGGTCATTTCAGGCTTGCGCGCTCAATAACTGAGGTAGCATGCACATAAACTGTGCGTATGCGCAAGAAATTAGTGCGCTTAAAGGTTGAGCCTGCACGCATTATTATTGAAGTTTTGAGTGTGCACGCTGAAGTCTTACATATGCACCTATTCTGACTACGCGCGCGATCATCATTGTGTGCTTATATGATTGAAATCAGAATTGGGACCAAAACGGTACACCATACTTTAGAATTTTCTCTTTAAAATGATTACATCGAAATAAAGTGACCTCGTCATCATTTAACTGAAAAAAAGAAAGTAGCGTTAAAAAAATAAAAATAATTGATTTCTTTAATTTGAAGAGGAAAGAGGCAATTCAGGTCGATACAAATGCAGATTTTGTATGAAAACCTATAAAATGCTCCACTAAAACATAATGCAGAAACTGCAATCGCATTATTTTACACCGATATCAGAGGCCTGTTGTCTGTTATTAAATGTGAAAGGCTACCATTTAGTAAGTGAATAACAATAGGGGCATTGGCATATAAAAATGTAATTGGTCGCATTTTATTTTACTTTCAATATACATGTATATATTTCAAGCAATATCACGCGGTTTGTGTACATAACATCGCCTTCTCTCTATTTCTAAAGAACAATCTGCCTGAGCAACTCGCACTAAATGGCTATATGTAAGAACGGATTTAAATTAGTTTATTTTAAATAAATTTACTTCAAGTGCGACGAAACCCCTGAGTTACACCTTGCAGTATCAAATCTCGTGTATGCACCCATTTCAATCAAAGAGTCACAAGAAAGTGAACGATTTAGTTATGTATTTCTCTAAAATCATCTTCGTAATCATATATTTTGACTTAATTAATGACGTTGCAAAATTTCAGAGATTGATGACAACATTGTATATTTATGATCCCTTCTCTGAAAAAAACTTCAAAAATGAGGTTACTTTTTGACGTTGGAAGAATCCAATGTTTTTATGACGTCACAGTTGTCTGACTAACACAATGTTCCTTTTAACGTTTTTGAAAACATTTTTGAAAATGGGGAAATTGCTTGCTACAAGCATTTTCTTCATTATTCACAATGTTTTCTACTTAAAAATATAGATTTTAAAACTAAAAAACGTTTTCTGCAACTTCTTTAAATTTGGAGTAGTCTAAAACGTTCTCGTCTGGTATCAGTTAATGTTATGCATTCGTTAGTTTTTAAGATATTGACATTTATTAATCATTTTGTAAACCAGAAAGACATTGTATTCTTTAATTCAAACAAGAGGGTCATGATGTTCACCTGATTAATATAGATCTGTGTTAAACTTTGATTGTTCGCAGAATTATGGAATATGGAATATCAAATGACAATTAAAATATATAACGAGCTTTCACAGTAAGTTTTAAAGATTGAGCCAAATAATGGCGGACAATAAAGTATCCCAAAAAGCTCACCATGCTCGACAGGTGAGCTGAAAAATGAAAAAAAAAAAAAAAAAAAAAAAACGGAGATTTTTGGCAAGTTGTCATAGATAACAGATTAGATACAATTATAATGCAATAGGTAAAAATAAATTGCCGAAAACTATAATTTTTGACCCCAGTCAGTCTGCTCAGTTCGCGCAGTCTGATTAGAGTCGGTATTTTTCGGAATGTCTATATGGTTCCTTTTCGCGTATTAGGTCATCCATATTTCCTTGCCGTGTCCAAATGCTATTCGTAATCAATAAGACGGAGGGTTCACTCTCTCTGCTTGTAGAGAACGATTGTTAATTGTATATTATCTTCGAGCTAAGTGCAACAGCCGTATTTCTGCAGTACAGTTTCTTATCATTGGAATTAAATCCTCATTCTGTGGATAAATCAATCACACAGTAATTTCAAAGTAAGTTGGGCTTTCTTTATTTTTTTTATTTTTAATCTTTAAGTTTATCTTAGAATTATTCTTTAAAATTTCTATGCGTTTTTGTTGCTTTAAAATATGTTTTTTGGTTGAGATAATTCATTGAATATTGTGTCTGAAACTCGCCTCTTTAGTTTTATGTGTAAGATTCATTCTAAAAAAAAAGATACATTAATGACATTTAGAGTAAGTGTAAAAATATCACCGAAAGGAGAACTAGAAAACAACAACAACAACAACACCCCCCCCCCAAAAAAAGAACACGAACAAATAGAAAAAAAAATCACAATTAAACCCTACAAAGAATTCCCCTTACAGTTCAACTGAAAACAACATACTCACACTATGACGATATTGGACACCAACGAAGAAAAGCCACTGTGATAAATTTGTGTAAAATGATGAAATTGCTAGTAACAAGCAATTTCTTCATTTTACATAATGTTTTCTACCCAGAAAGTAAAAAAAATCTTGCATTTCACAAACTTGAATTGTCGTCTGCAACTCCTTTCAATTTGGACCAGTCTAAACTTTTACCGTCTGGTGATGTGTTTAAGGACCCAAATAAAGAGAAATAAAGAAAATAAACCTTTCTTCACCATTCTGTGAAAATAAACTCAAATAGGCTTTTCTACTTTTAACACAAGTAATTAAACAAATATAAACAGATAAAATGAAAAATAACAATTTTTGATTAAGATTGTATGCGTCAAATTATTGTAGTAGTTTTAGCGGATTAGACTACCATAGTTTTGACAGTAGTAAAGGTTGATTTCATTTAACCCTTTCCTGTTCAACGTCCCCATGGTTTTATACTTGAAAAAATATTGTAGAAAAAAGAAATCGCTTGTAACAAGCAATTTCTTCTTTTTTCAACAATATTTTCTACCCTACCGAATGGTTGTTTTTCAAATTAAACCCTCTTTCAATTTTCGTCTGCAAACCCTTTGAATTTGGACAGGACTAAAATTTTGGAAAACTGGAAAAGGTTAACAGGGGCTGAGTATAAATTTTGTTTAGTTTGTACAATTATTCGTTGATAAGATAGATACGAATATAAAAGGGAAGGCGAGAGACAGGCAGACAGACAGAGACAGAGAGAAAAAGAGAGACAGAGAGAGATAGAGACAGAGAGAGAGAGACAGAGAGAGGGAGACAGAGAGAGAGAGAGACAGACAGACAGACAGAGACAGACAGAAAAGAGACAGAAACAACACAGACTAATCGGAGATAATATTCTGAAAAATACAATATGGTAGAATACCCTTGATTCAGAAAATCAAGTTTCTATCCTAGTAAGCCACAACAGGGTCGATACACGTTGCAACACCCAGGAACTCTGTTTTCGTTTACTTTCCCTCTTTATTCTGTTTTAGACTGGTACCAATTGAAGAGGTTGCCGACGATAATGAAAATTGGATACAATTGGTAATGATACCATACCGTGTGGTAGAAAACATTATCGGAAGGAAGAAATTGCTTGTGACAAGCAATTCTTCTTTATCCACAATATTTTCTCAAGTATAAAAATTCATCGACGTAAATCTCGTGTTTTTATAGGAAAGGGTTAAAGGGGGCACAAATTTTATTCTGTTTTAAAGCAAAAAAGCGGATAAATCCCATAACTTTTATGCAAGTACTAATTAAACTCCCGGGGCTTAATCATCCTCGAAAAGATTCAAACAATTAACACACCAATAACTGATTGACAGTCAGCAGATTCGTTTCAATTTATAACACTGGAGAGGAGGAATTCGAAAACATCATTTAGAAGTCTCGGTTTTCAAGAGAGAGGTCTCAAGCGAGCAATTCGTCTAATGTTTGACTAGCGAACTTCACAATTCGACAGATACATTAAGATTGGACCGATAGCTTTGTTCGCTCGTTTTGCTTTGACATTAACACAAACAAAAAACAAAAAACAACAACAACAACAACAAAAAAAAAAAAACCTTTCCCACGACACCAAAATAAAATGTTAACCATTCAAAGTAAATTTAATTGAATTATTGATTGGGGTTAAACGCCATTTTTAACAGTATGTCAGTCATATCGCGGTGGCTTGAGCACCTAACAATGGATTCCTAGTATTTCTCACACCAGTATTACCACTTCATCCTTTCCTAGCCTCCAGCTGCTATCCCGCCTAGGTTTACGATTATCCATCCATTGAAGAGAGACAAATGTCGGAAGGATATGTGCCACCGCCCGGGATCGAACGAATTTGATTGAAAAAAGGGGTCTTGCTAGGTAGATAGATCAATGTGTAAATTGTAGTGTTTGTTATTTCCTACTGTGTTTTCATTTATGCAAAATCTAGAGGTCGTGCAAAACACTTACTTTAAATGAATGGGTAGAATTTTTTTCAAAATTTATATCGGCTGCGAGGTATGCGTGGTCGAGAGGTAGAAAGTTTGTGCCTTTTTCGATTCTCGACAAAAGTTATCGATCATGGGTAATCACTTCAAGGCGAGAATATTGGTATTTTCTCCAGGAAGAAGAATCGAGAAGAAGGGAATTTTCCGTAAGAACTTAACGTGAGAGTATGGATGGTTTGATTTCTGACCAGAGGCGATATTTAAACTATTTCTGTGTTGTTTTTTCGTTGGCTAAGGTATTTTAAGGGCCTAGTCGGTATATTTAGGTAAGGGTCCTTTGACGGATCGCATTGTTAATCAAAATCATTGATCGACTAACCAAATCATTCGTTAAGACAGGAAGTGAACTTTGAACTCAGACATTAATCGACATATATGAGAAGCATTTATGTTGGTCTCGCGACTTAAACCTCATAACTACAGCTTATTCAACCTGTAGTTACATATTTCATTTAGGTTGCCACCAACGGTTTCACTTTTTTGTTACGACGATTAAGTCCCCACAAATTTTGCAAAATAAACCATTTTGATATCTCTGTTGAACTTCCTGTTTGATCTCGGTAGGCTTGACCAGCGATTCGTCAAGATCTGAACAATAGGTTTGTTCGCTCGATTTGCTTGAACAACTGCAATATGTCGACGATCTTATTAATACAATAAACTTGAATGATCTTTACGTCAAATGAATTATATACGACCAATCGCGGTGGTCAACCAAGGATTTGATCGACCAATCAAATCATATATTCAGTCCGGAACTGTGAATTCAACGCCAGCATTGGCCGCCATTTTTGTGACACGTTTTTGTTGGTTTTGCGACTTAAACGTCGTAACTACAGCTTATTCAAGCTGTAGTTACGACGTTTAGGTCGCCAAACAACGATTTTTCTTTTTTGTTACATGCTAATGACCATAAATGTTGTAAAGTAACGCCGTTAAAAATCAAAGCGGAACTTCCTGTCGGAGTTAATGGCGGGGCAAAATTAGTAAGTGGGCGGGGCCAGCGATTGGTCAATTGTGTGGTAATAAAGGTAAATATAATTTAAAAAGTTTTTGAGCTAGACTCGATTTTATCGTAAACCTTATTTAAAGGTTGACTGATGTGGTTGCATTTGATGTAACTGTGTTGAAAATGCCGTTAGATAACTTAAATTAACTTTTTACGCCCCCTAGAAAAAAGCGTTGGAAACATTGTGGACATAGAAGAAATTGCTCGTTTCTTGCAATTTCTTTTATGTTCACTATGTCTTCTCCTCTAAAAGATAAAAGAATTTTTGAATCCCATTAACTTGAAATTGTCGTCTGCATTTTCTTTCAATTTGGAAAAGTCTAAAATTTTCTCATGTTGGAATAGCTTTAAGGAGAGTGAATTTCATACAAGTTCGATTGTATAAATATCATTGCATTTAACTTAAAATGTCGATGACCGTTTATCGGTATTATTTGTTTAACTTTTCAAGCAATATTTAATGCTTAATGTGTTAGTAAATGCTTTAGTCATTCAGTTTATGAACAAATATTTTGATATTTAAAAGGGAATAAAACGGACGACAAAAAAGTTTATTTGAATGTAAATATATTTATACAACATGGTATACCTGGCAAAGGTCACTGTCAGTTAATTACTGATACCTTAATTCTGGTTTTGTCCATAGGGAATATTGTGCTATGATAGAGATACAACATCTTGTATTTGCTTCTTGCTGCGGAAGAAAATGTTGATATTTCACGAGACCTCATCGAATTTTCCTCCGCAACGAGAAGAAAATACAAGGTGTTTGTATCGCAATGGAAATATAATATTCCACTTTTTATATACCTAATTTTGGTTAAATAAATTCGATGAAGTAATAAAAAAAGTGTATTTTTACTCTCCTTTATCATTCTGATTACGTTTATTCATATTATGACGTCAACTACGGAATGCAAATGACGTCATTCTAGACTACCTTATATGTAACCGTACTTGACACTGGTACGGATTTTTCTGGCGTGTTAAATTTTGTCTGTGTGAAATTTACATGTTTACTAGAAATATATATAGGTATGGTGAAAGAAAATATACCTTTCAAATAGTAAGAAAACTGGAGAAATAAGCTGTATTACAAGGTTCTGGTCGCCCTATGACGGGATGTTTTTAAAAACGAAAGTGTATTATCTTTTATTTTATGTTTCGCTATTGTTACTCCTAAAAGTCAAGTAGTGCTTACCAACAAAAATGGATACAAAGAATGGCAAAATATTCAATAATTGAAATTTAATAGGACTAATTATGCTATCATTAAAATGAAATAACTAAAAAGGAACGAGTTGAGGATGATTGCTTATTTTACTAAGATCGATTTGTCTTTTATTGAGTGAACAACAAAAGCCATATTTTCACTCGGAGGTCTTTCAGTTATTGAACTACAAAAGCTATAGTTTTGCTCGAGCGTTTTTGTGTTTTGTTTTTATGAGTGAACAACAAAAGCTATATTTTCACTCGGAGGTCTTTCGGTAATTGAACTACAAAAGCTATAGTTTTGCTCGAGCGTTTTTGTGTTTTGTTTTTATGAGTGAACAACAAAAGCTATATTTTCACAAGGGGTGGAGCTTTTTCTGTTCAAGTTTTTCAAGTTTAAGTCAAATGGATCTTACACGGTTATTCTTTTTCTTTAATGACAAAACATCTTTTTTTCCCGGACAATTCTATAACTTGTGTCATTACGTGCGTGATTTACAAGGCAACCTGGTGACGTCATCAGTGTGTTTGGTCCAACGGAAATGATGTTAAGAAGCGCGAAATGAAGCGAAAACGAGGCTAATATCATTTTGATAATTCTTACCAATTTCTTCGATGAAATTTTAAAGTGATAATCCACAAGAAGTTTCAATAAACCTTTCGAAAGTATTAAAGAAACCCGAACTACACCAGAATTCGGATAAACGTTCTCGTTCTTCATATCATAAATTCTGAACTCATTTCACTGAAAAAAACTAGATTGAGAAGATCGGAAAAGGTATGAAACGACGACGACGACGACGAAACAATAGCAGCAACAAAATTACTGTAGAAAGGTCGAAAATATGTATACACGTTATCCTTATAATGCCTTTGGTAAATATTTTCCTCTTTTCACAATATTTGAAAACTTTGACATAATTAGATGGAATTGCGTTCAACGATATCTCAAAAAAAAAAAAATGTAACAGGCTGTGCGGTCTGATCTTAGTCTATACACCTGCCCAAGCCACTGTCAAAGCAGGAATATTCCGAGATCAGCATGACAATGGGTAAAGACGTTTTTAATTTAGTCAATGAACGATTGATGGTTCTTATTGTCAAACAACCAATCAATCGACCAATCAGATCAATCATGTAGACCGATAGTGAAATTTGAACTTCGACATTTGCCTACATTTATGTTGACCATTTATGTTAGTTTGGCGACTTAGACGACGCTTATTCAAGCTGCAGTTACAACGTTTAGGTCACCAATTAACACTTTTGTTCCTAATTACATGCTACTGGCGGTTAGTTAATTAACGTCGTCTAATATAAAAGTGAAACTTCCAATCGGAGGTCAATTTTCGTGGTCAGCGATCCGTTGATGTACGCTATAGTAGCGAAAAGGATAACGCAAACACTACTACTTAAAAAAGCAATAAATCATGTCGTAATATTTTAACCCTTTCCTGTTCAATCCCGTGTTTTTACGTCCCTGTGATTTGAAATTGAGAAAACATTGTTGAAAAAGTGAAACTGCTTCTTTTTCCACAATAATTCCTTACCTACTATATTTAAAACTAGAAATTGTCGACTAATACCCCCAAATAGCGCTTGTTCATATACAAGTGCTATCCGCCAAAGGGCCGTAACAAAAATGAACTTTTTAATCAAAGGGCCATAAGTCAGTAAAAAAATCAATTGACCATAACAAAAATAAGTTATGCACATGTCTGACTTTACCGAGTCTTTCTGTGAAATTTGAATCAAATCCGTCCAATGGTTGCTGAGAAATTGAGCGGACACGATTTTTCACCAAAGGGCTATAACTCCGTCAAAAATCAATGGATCGTAACCAACATAGAATATGCACTTCTATGCTTAATACTGATTATATCACTGAAGTTTGAATAAAATCCGTCCAATAGTTGCCGAGAGATTGAGCGGACACGAAAAAACTACAGACAGACGGACGATCCGACCGACTCCTACATTGCCCCCGTCCCCCCCCCCCCCCGAAAATAGTTTTTGGGGGTATAATTAGTCCGCCTTCAATTATTTTCTCCAATACCTTTGATTATGGACAAGTCCAAAATTTTGAAGAAAAGGAAAGGTTAATGAAAATATGACAGTAATCACCTTTTATACAAATTTTACTGTACTTCCGACGCGAAAATAAGGAGATTTTTGAAACTGAATTTCATTTTTGATTAAATTACTCATAGTTATGCTTCTGACAAGCGTTTCTTTCTGCTATTTCTGTCTACTCTTTTCTTTCTAAAATTCCGAAGTCTGCCTTACAGGTGGTGGACCAGACAAATTATTTATTTTTGTAACGTGATCGGGTAATATTATCCAAGTTGAACTCAAGTTTTGTTTAGAATTTAAGTTACTATTTTTGTAAGAGAGTTGGTTGGTCTTAGTCCTTGATGATTGTAGAAGTTATACCATTAAGTTTAATAGTTAAAATATCTATGAATGACTGAAAATCGTTTGGTATAAATAATTTTAGAAAATGTCGAAACGCTTAGAGGGCTTGTATTTGGTAAAAGTGACTGATTATGACAACTCAATGGTGGGTATGCGTTTATTGCAGTATTGGTGATGAATATCATCTTGGTGGTTTACCCATTCCCACACAACGGCGCTTTTTGACTCTTCCTATGTAAATAATTGGGAAAACATTCGTGGAAAATGAAGAAATAGCTTGACACTATACCTGTATAGACAAAATTGATACAAAATTGACCTTTGATCACTCACAATAGCTATTACGTCTATATCGGTTAATCAGAAAATCATTTTCTCTCCAACTCACGCCTTCATTTTGTTTTACAGCGCTGTTAGATCACATCTTCCAGTTAGGTTTCCTAAGTACTTCAAAACACGACATCTTCAACAATATTTGCACGACTTCATTACATCTAGCTAATTAATCAGTTTTCTAAACAGTCATTAATCTGCCCCCTTTCTCGTTAAGTCAAAAAACTAATTTTGCTTTGTCCCAGACATTATTAGCAAGTTAAGTTTTTTTTATGCTGTTTAATCCTTCCTTCCAGACAAAATTAGCAATTTTGCAACATTAAATGATTAAATCTTTTTAGACAGTGTACTTATTCTTTTTAAACCCTTTCCTGTTTTTGGAAATATTATTCCCGTCCAAATTGAAAGATTTTTGATGACGAAAATTTAAAGTGCATTTTATTTCAGCAATTACAATTCAGTAGGGTAGAAATATTGTAGAAAAAGAAGAAATTGCTTGTAACAAGCAATTTCTTCATTTTCTACAACGTTTTCTCAACTTTTAGATCACATGGACGTAAAAACCAGGAATTAAAAAGTTTAGGGTAAACTAGAGCCCGTTTCATTAGAGGAATATCAATGAGTAAAAAATTAAGCACATTTCTATAGGCATGCGTTCTCTGAAAACTTCCGTACGGCCATTACAAATGATAATTATGATAATAATAATACTGATGATGATAATGCTGATAATTGGCCAACATTTATGCCAAGTTTGTTTGCTGGGATGGCGACTTAAACGTCGTAAATACAGATAATACTCGATCTTGCACGCAAATAAAATCTGCGTGTGTGTATAAATTTAAGACTGTAAGCATGAAATGGTGGCGCTTACTTTAAATTGTGCGCGCTCGAAGATGGGGCGCACAAGCGTTATATTACGCATGCGCGCCCCATCTCCGAGCGCGCTCGCTTCACTTTCACGGATGCGCGTTTATTATATACGAATGCGTTCTTTTATGCTTTCACAACTCGAATTGGACTTTAAAACGAAGTGATACAACATATTCTAGGTTAAGAAAATATTTCAACATGACAAGTTTCGACTCTGTTCAGCCCGCGCATTCTGGATAGAGATGATACTTTAGCACTCTCAAGAAACCCTCTTTTCTGATTACCAAATTACTAAAAACGTATCTTGCCAGATTTCAAAATTCAAGACTAGCCTGAATCGACGGTTCGCTATCCTCCTTCCCATTATTAACCCTTGTCATGCTGAACTCGGAATATTCCGGTTTTGGCAGGAAGTGTAGACCAAGATCAGCCTGCAAATAAGTGCAGTCTGACCTTGTTCTACACCTCCTGCTTGTACTTTTCCTGCCAGAGTTGTTTATGAAATTGATTTCTAAATGAAATATTGGTTTTTGAAAAAAACAAGTTCTATCAGTGCTTTCAGCCCTTTGATTTTACAGCAATTCAGTAAGGTGATTAATACAGCATGACAAGGGTTAAGCCCCGACAACATAACATAACATAATCTTTATTATCCAAGGTACAATATTTTGTACAATATTAGGAATATATCAATTTAAAATTAAACATTGTGAGAGAGGATCGACCTGTCAATTCTTTAAGTACTAGTGCGGTTTAATTACGCCAATATTAGATTAAATACAAAGAACAGAACATAAAGATAAGAAAGTTAACAGCCACCGGGGAAAAACCATGTCTGGTTTAGGTATGAAGTAATTGATTCTCGGTGACGAGCTTAAGTTGTTCATTTTCTTGTTTTCGAAAAAATAGACCAGATATTTTAAATTTCGTATGTATTTACAAAGGTACTCTATTTACACATATTTACCAATCTATAGACATTTAGATCGTCAAAAGATGACCAAAAGTGCGGCGGCTACAGCCTTATTCAAACTGCAGTCCCGACATTCACCCACCCAAATTCCACTTAGATATATAATGTTCTTATTTTGCAAAACTATCACGAATTGTTTGATTAGTGACTTAAACGTCGTAATTACCGTTTGAATAAGCTGTAGGTACGATGATTGAGTTGCCAAACCAACAAAACTACTTTTCATAAATGTCGACCTATATCGAAGTTCAGCCTTTAAGATTAAGCAAGTTGTTGACTGAAGTTCCTCTCTTAACCTCCGCTATAATCGCCGAATATGACATCACAATGTCACAATAACATTTAAAAGCTCTTTTGCAATTTGTAGGACGTTCCGAGTCTATTGAATTAATTTGATTGAATTGGCTATGACAAATACGTTAATATAGTTTGAGAAGTTTTGGACCTTCAATATTCCAAATATGCAGTGGCTGGGCTTTTTGCGTATCGAAGTATAATTTCTTGAGAGGTATTCTATTTATCGGAGAGGCGGAGGATGTAAAACCCCATAGCTAAAACCATATTATTGACATAAAGTTCAAATAACATAGCAAACGGCGATATTTTACAAAATTTGTGGTCAGTTATATATAATGAATAAATAAAATGTTTGGTTGGCGACCTAAACAATGTAACTAATAAGCTGTAGTTGTGACGTTTGAGTCGCTTTGCTAACGAAAATGATTGAAACAAACGTTTGATTTCCAAATTCTATTCCGGTCTAAATGAATGCTTACATTTGTCGATCGTTTTTTTTTTTTTTTTTTTTTTTTTTATTTGTTTTGATTTGTTTTTGTTAAAAACTGCTGTCCGACAATAACAATTCAATAAGAAAGTGAATTACTTCCGAAAATTTTGCTGTTTAATTTAAGAGAACGAAAATGCTTGTGCCTATTACAGACATCGAAAATGTTTTAAATGAAATCTTATCTATGCCCGACTCGTTCAAGCAAAGCAAGTATTTGAACGTAAATGCGTTATGCAGAACTGGTCAATTATTTTGTTAACTGTAAGACAGAACGATTAAATTCATTCCATAAAAAAGTAAGCATTTGCACTTCAAGCAGACTGACAAGTACCTATATACATGTTTTGCTCTTACAAAATGTTTATCGGGTGATGGACCAATTATGGAAAAACACTTCCAACATTATCTCTGACGTTCTGAATATGCGAGGCCGACAATTTGGGAACTCTGTACAGTATACTTCATATTTCAACAATTAACCCACTACATTTTCATTCCAAATGTTTACGCACTGAAGAAAATGAAGATTTCGAAAACATTTTGATGAAATGAAAATTCGCTTGCACCAAGCAATTTCCCTTTTCTTACAATATTTATTACCCCAAGGACATTTAGTTTTTCAATTTAACTGCACTTCGAAATGTCATTTTGGACCAGTTTTACATTTCCTCGTTTGGTAATGGGTCAGCCAATTATTATCATGAAAATGATAAAATAAAGGATTCTGGACTAATTTTGGAATGGAATGAACGGGTTTAGCGAGTTGAGCGTTTGGAATGGAATCAACTTAATGTACCACTCTTTCTTATAAATTTGCATATTGTTGTATAAATTGAATTTGTTTGTTAACATGAACCAATCAGTTACCTCCAAATCCAGCTCTGCCAATGAAATCGCTGATTGAAATATGCGATTTGAATGAGGGTGGGATATGTTTTGAACGATATAAAAACATCACCAAACGACAAAATCTTAGACTCGTCCAAATTCAAAGGAGATGCAGACGATAATTTCAAATTGAGAGAATTTGGAGTATCTTTAGAATTATGGGTAGAAAATAAGGTTGAAAATGAAAAAGAAGCTTATAACAAGCAACCAATTTCTTCGATTTCATTTTTTTATGATTTAATTGTTAGTTTCGTCTATCAAAAACGAGCGATCTGATTGGTCGAAAATTTAATTCATACCTCCATGAACAAAATTTTGAGCACGTAGCCATTTTATATGCTTCCGCACAAAATAGTCCCATACAAAAAGGTATCAAAATTTGTAAAGTTGTTGCATTTTTCGCTCGATACTATTAGATTATAAGAAATGAAGAGAATATTTTTTTGTTTTCATGGAGGTCCATGAAAACAAAAAATATTCTCTTCATCTCTTAAATAAGGTCTTTTTGAATAGGGCATAACACGTTTGGGAATTGGTTGAATTGATGATTTCAGTGGAATGAATTTGAGTTTCGATAGGTGTAGCAGCGTCGATTTAAGCCTTTTTCTCAATAAATAATCTTTTGAAAACATTGTGGAAAATGAAGAAATTGCATGTATCAATCAATTTATTCATTATCTACAGTGTTTTCTATCCAAAAAAGATGGAAAAAATCCAATTACTTGAAAATGCCGAATACAGTTTTTTTTGGTTTTTTTTTAGATATTTTTGATTTGGACCAGTCTATAATTTTGTCGTTTTGGAATGGGTTATAAGGAGGTTTATTCCGGGATTCTATAGGATAAGACATGTAAATACAAGCTTTCGTCACTGGCATAGTCGGGTGGCTGGACTATACCTTGATATTATGCATATATATGGTCAAACAAGGAAATGTCGATATCATTTTTACGACTTAATGGTCACTTTGAGGATAATTTATAGGTCTAAAAGAATGTCAATGACTTAATAGAGGAATAAACTTATGAATTATTACAGAATTTACCTATCCCAAGAGAGTTTTTAACACACACGGTAAAATTACTGTTATCTAGGGCTGTCAGAAAAATAGGCCGTCAAAAAAGGGACCGTAGGAAAAAGTACAATGATTGTCGTTTATTTGAATGAGGATTAACGCAACTTTTAATAATATCGCAGTCATATCGCGGCGGCTGGAGCACCTAATCATGGATTTCTGGTATCTCGCACACGAGTACTACCACTACATTCCTTCCGAGCCTGAAGCTGCTGACCCCAATTTGGTTTATGATTATTCACCCATTGGTCGGCGACAAATGTCGGAAAGGGTATTTACCGCGACCCACCGGGGATCGAACCCTGGTTGTAGTAATCGTCAGTGGATGACCATATACTTCGTAACTACAGTTTTAATAAGCTCTGCTTTCCGCGTTAATTTTTCCTTGTCGGTAATCTGGTCCCTAGTTTTTATTGGATTATCTTCATATTACCACAGAAAGATTGTACCATCATAAGGCCGGTTCATTTTGGCATCGAGTCTGGTCCGTCAAGTATCACGGGAAAAGGGAATTTATTGAAATTTCATTTGAAATTTTTCATAATCAGCATAAAGTACACAGCTTTCATCGGATTCTTTTCAAAGATGCGTGGAATAATTGTGGCATAGGATACACAGGAAAAGGATTTTCACTCGAAACGTTCTCTTTGCGCGTTATGGCCCAAATTTATTATCGGATTGTCTTTAAAATTTCAAAGGATGATTTGAGGTCAGAAGGTAAAATTTCTTTTGGAAATGTAGTGGATCCGTCCGAAAACATGGGGAAAAGGGTCCTATGAACTTTCAGTCCAAACATTCTTGTTTCCGCGATTAAGCATATAATTGACCAATCGCGTCTATCAAACAAGGAATCACCTGACCAGTCAAAAATCAAAAATGAGCTTTCAACTCCGACATGGGCCGCCAATTTCGTTAACCTTTTTTGTAAGTTTGGCGACTAAACGTCGTTCTCCTTCATGGATATTTAATTCGCTGTACGAAAATGCGGTATAATGTGGACGATGTACATTGTCGTAAACTGTATTTATTTATTTCATGTATTTTTACGAAACTGTATCCAAGTATTTTTTCCACAATACTTTTTCTACGGAAAACGTTAGATTGAATTATACAAGTAGAAACTAAATGCGTGCAGGACATTTTTATGCGATTGAAATAGCTAAATACTGACAATAGTTCATGTGTCCGGGTCAAAAGGCTAAATACCTCTCACCACATGTTGCTTACTTTATCCATTGATTTTTGACTTCTTTTCGTTCCTTCAGCAATATTTGATTAACCTATTCCCACACAGTGACGCTTTTATACGTGCTTCAATTACAAAGCCTTGAGAAACATTGTGGATAATGAAGAAATTGCTTGTTACAAGCAATTTCTTCATTATCCACAGTGTTTTCTACCCAAAAAAGACAAAAAAAAATCAAAGATTTAAAATTGTTGTCTGCAACTTCTTTTGATTTGGAATGGTCTAAAATTTAATTGAGTGGGAATGGGTTAATATAAGTTCCCCTTTTTTATCTTTATTATTTCTCCACGTTTAGATTATTTTGAAACGTTATTTATACTCATAAAAGTTTAACGAATTTAGATTTTCATATTTTGGAACGAGATTGATGTATGGAAACACGTCTTGCCTTTTTTTTTCTTTTTTCTGAAACTAGGTAACTACACAAAACAGATACCGCACTAAATGCTTAACATCCTATAAATAGGGAATATTACAACAGTGTCTTTTTCTATTTGTTGTTATCGTGTTCGAGAACCGTGTGTAGGTATTTTTTATTGGATGAGACCGAAGGTCGAATCTTATAAAAAAAAAATACCTACACACGATCCGAGAACACGATAACAACAAATAGAAAAACACTCTGTTGTAATATTCCTTTTATTATATACCCTAGGACATGACATTAAGAAAATTCTCTTAAATGATTAAGAAAAAACCAACTTTCCGAAAAACCCGAACGTCAATACACATAAAAGTAGTCCGTGTTTAACGGTACTCGACGAATACGTTTTTTGGTACACGCCGAGTACGGATTTTTTTCTGTCGAGCTGTATTAGATAGCCAGATTTTATTCGATATATTTTACAGGAATATAATAAAAGTATATACTATTACGACATTGTTGTACTAAGCCAACGAGGCTTGTCTGTTCGTCTACATTCCTTCACTTATGATCAACGTGAAACCACGTGACACTGTCGGAAAAAAGTTAAATGTGCGACTCAAGTTATTTAAGGAAGAGGGTTGTAAATTTCCCCTTTTAATTCCAAACATATTCTCAAATAACCCCGCTTTTTCGCAGCCCCCACGAAAACAGCACAGGGGAAATATTATCAAAAATATAATAATTTCTTCAATTTCCAATATTTGCTACCCACAAAAGCAAATATTTTATATATTTCACCAATCTTTGAATTCGGACAGGTCTAAGATAAAGTCACCAGGTAATGGATTAAGTCAGATACGATTCAAAGTTGTAAAAAAAGTAGAGGTTCTCATATTCACCGAACAGCCCGAGTAACCAATCTATTTATACTAGAATCAGACAAGACGTATGTGTCGGCCAATCATACTCTTTGTTAATAATTTGATTTCAAAAGGTTAACTGATAAACGAGCCTTTTTATTTCATCAAAACGTAAATGTGCGAACACTCCTTTTCAATAAAAAAAATAAATGAAAAGAAAAGCATTCATACAACTAGAACTGTGTCACAGGCAAAGATGTCCCCGCATGATTATCTAACACACGACCTTCAGTGGTAACCTTGAACTTGGGAGTATTCAACACAACCTTACGTATGATACTAGTGCTCTTTATGGAAAACAACTTTGTCCTTTTTTCTTATTATTTTTTTTTTTTTGAAATCCGCCAATTAATGTAGGAATAATACTCTAGACAGGAAACGGACACACACAGATATGCGTGACCCACCAAATACACGCACCAAGGTACACACAGATATACGTGACCAACAAAATACACGTACCAAGGTACACACAGATAAACGTATCCACCAAATACACGCACCAAGGAACAACCTCAAACATAGATATACGTGACCTATGAAATACACGCACCAAGGTACACGCAGATATACGTGACCCACCAAATACACGCACCAAGGTACACACAGTTATACGTGACCCACCAAATACACGCACCAAGGTACAACCTCAAACACAGATATACGTGACCTATGAAATACATGCACCAAGGTACACACAGATATACGTGACCAACCAAATACACGCACCAAGGTACACACAGATATACGTGACCCACCAAATACACGCACCAAGGTACGAACTAAAACACAGATATACGTGAACTAATATATACACGCACCAAGGTACACACAGATATACATGACCCACCAAATACACGCACCAAGGTACACTTAGATATACGTGACCCACCAAATACACACACCAAGGTACAACCTAAAACACAGATATACGTGACCTATGAAATACCCGCACCAAGTTACACACAATTATACGTGACCCACAAAATACACGCACCAATGTACACACGGATATACATGACCCACCAAGTACACGCACCAAGGTACAACCTCAAACACAGATCTACGTGACCTATGAAATACCCGCACCAAGCTACACACAATTATACGTGACCCACCAAATACACGCACCAAGGTACACACAGATATACATGACCCACCGAATACACGCACCAAGGTACACTTAGATATACGTGACCCACCAAATACACGCACCAAGGCACACACGGATATAAGTAACCCACAAAATACACGCACCAATGTACATACTCAAACACAGATATACGTGACCCACCAAATACACGCACCAAGGTACAACCTCAAACACAGATATACTTGACCTGTGAAATACACCCAAGTCGCTAATACAAGGCAGGGAAATAGAAAACGGGGAAAATTTCAGAAGATTATTCTCTATCATATGTTAAGGTATATTAAATACTAAAATGTTAATTATTAAAGCGTTCTTAATAGCATTTGCAAGGATTTCGATTGTATGTAAGCTCCTAGACACTGATCAGACTGATGTCCACAGAATGTATTTAGAAAACTCGGTTTTCGTCTAAGAAAAGCATGCGTCAGCAAGAGCCTACAGAGAAATATACTCTTTATACTTATTTGACGCATATAAATGACCTCGCCCAATGAACTTTCGACAGGAAGTTAGACTAAAGTATTAAAACATTGAAAAAAAAAGATAAAAAAGGAAATAGTAAGTTGTCGACACAAACGTTGTCGCTACAGCTTGAATCAGCGGTAATGACAAAGTTTATATCGTCAAAAGATAAAAAAAAAAATTACTCAACCCTTTCCTGTACAATCCCTTGTTTTTACGTCCCTGTGATTTTATACTTGAGAAAACATTGTGGAAAAAGAAGAAATTGCTTGTAACAAGCAATTTCTTCTTTTTTCACAATATTTTCTAACCAACTGGTTGGTTACTTTCCAAATTGCACCCACTTTTTATTGTCATCTGCAACTACTTTGAAATTGGACCAGTCTAAAATTTTGAAAAACGGGAAAGGTTAAAGTTTGACAAATTCATTTCGGTCTAAGTGTATAAATTGACTGGTCTTTCGATTGATTCGTTGACATCATCGATTAGTCATTTCGAGACGGCCTTATTCAAAATGAAAAAAGCTTTATTCGAAGTGAATATGAGCTGAAATCGAAAAGAATACGAGATTTTTCAAAGCGAATTAGTGCTTTATTTGAGGTAAATAAGAACTTCAGGACTGATTTTTTTTGCTCTGGATTAAGATATCACTCATGATTATACCTCTTGCCTTTTATAGATCAACATATTAGCGTAGCTGTGTGGTCCATTGGGAGTTCCATAAAACATTTGATTAAAAAAGAGGTCGTTTCCAGCACAGTTACGTTCACTGCATTTCGGAAATGAAGTTTTGTTCAGTAGAAGGGTCATTGTACATTTGAGAAAAAGTCTACTTACATCGAAAAGTTTTTACCCTAATCAGCCTGCATATTCCGGGCAGGCTGACCAGGATCGATACTTTTCGCACCACCAACCTCCTTCAACGGGCCACATGATTATACTCAGTAACTTGTAGAAATATAGATTAATCGGATCAAAAATTCTTCTCCAGAATTCAAGGTTAAACCAAAAAAGCTTAATTTCTCGAGCAACACTTGATCGCCTCGTGGAAATTGTCTTTCAATATATAGGAGAAGTATTCCGTGTTTTCATGATTAGAGCGCTAATTTGTCAGGATTTTCTGTAAAAATAAACATGTAATGAGATTCTACACAAAACGCATTCCTTGTAGATCGGTGAGTTGTTTTATTTCTTAATCTTTATAAATGAGTCAATTTGCGATGGCTTATTTAGTTCCATGTCCGGACATGAATATTTGTACTGATATTCCTTCATTATTCATAGTCAACAATCACACGTAAAATTAATGTTTTGAGTCAAACGATTCTCTTCTGACTGATCCCGTATCATAGCTGAGATTAGGATCAGCCTGAATTATTTTCAGCTTTTTATGACTAGGATCAGCTTAAATCATGTGCAATCTGGCCTAAGACTGCAATCCGTTTTTATGATGAAAAATATGAAAATATAATATATATCATACATATATAGAAATTGTGCTCACAATAAGGATGACAAAAATTGATAAGAAATGAATGGATACTTAACCCTTGCCATGCCGAATAGAAATCTTTACAGATTGACATTAAACTCAAAGGAATGAAGGCCATCTAAGTATTTGTTGTGGATTAATATTCCATTTTAGAATTGATTTCATAAACAACTCTTCTAACTTGTAAAGGACAAACAGGTGGTGTAGACTAAGATCAGACTGTACCTATGTGCAAGCTAATCTTCGACTGTTCCTCAAGCCAAATCAAGGATATTCCGGGTTAAGCATGACAAGGATTAAATTTTGATTTGATTAAAAAAGAAAGAAAAAATATTCAAACAAAAACAGGGTTTACAAATGTTTAGTTTGTTTGAGTCTTTAAATTAGAAACAATAAATATTTTTGATGTGTTGTTGTTGTTGTTGTTGTCGTTTTTATGAAACAGACGAGTATAACCTCAAACAGCCTAAAATTAATGAATCGCTTCTGACAATAAAAAAATAAGATAAAACAAAACAACAACAACAAAGATCAAAAGCAAAAGAAACCAAACATCATCAGCAACAACAACCAAAACCAACCAAACAAAAAACAATAGGCCAACCAAATTTATTCATTCAAATCAGGAGTTGACATTAAACTCCGACATAAGTGTAAAACATAGTTGTTGCTTTTGCTACTTATTCGTGCTCTAGGTCGACAACCAATCATTTCACCCAATTTCGACTCAAACTAACATAGTTTCATTCCTTCCCAAATTGAGCATTAATTGGAACTTGATGAATCTTGTTCTCATAATGGTAAAAACTTCAATCATATAATGATATTCTCTCTTTCTAATGGAATCTTAACTTTGAGTGGTTCAAAATCTTGGTGAAAACCGAAAGCTTTTACCTAGCTGAAGCACCTGAATACCAAGTATTTTTTACGAAGTCGTTCAATTCAAACTAATCCAGTTTCATTCCCGAATCGAGCTTTAATTTCAAGATGGCATTAACTAAAACTCCTAAGATAACGTATTCAATGCAAGGGTCGCTTCACACGTACCTTCCGATTTGTCACATCTTTTCAGGCATTATGACTTCATGCAAGACGTCGGGCCGTGATTTTTAGCCTGAGATTGCGTAAGCAATCTGAGGCTAAAGTTACAATGCTAAAAATTCAAACCCATGCAGAGTTTAATGTGAAAACATTATGTAAAAACATCTAACGCAGTCAATGTGATCTTCTTTCGCATGAAAAGTATATTGGATCTGGCCGTAGATTAATACGCCCGATTGAGGCGAGAAGGACGAAGGCGAGATATGACTCATTGAAAGCTGTCGGCTTGATGTACAGTACTTTCTTGTGAGTGTTCTGAATTTGGCAAAATTATCAAAACTTGACGAGTGAATGGAAAGAAAGGAAGGAGATATATAATATATTGGAAATTATCAAACATATATAAACATAACATATTGTTAAGAAAAAATAAGGTGTTTGTTTCATACCAAAATAATATTACTTATTCTAGAGTAACAATGATAAAACGGTCCGGTTAGACGAAGTTGCCGTATAAAGCTGATAAGCGAAGCTGTCGGTTTTACGCACGATTGGAATGTTTTGTTTAACAAATTAATTGGATCATATTCGCACTCTCTGAAAACAGTTTAGTCGTGCTCGGACTTCGTGACTATATATTTTTACCTCCGAATTCTGCCCAAAGGATGCAACGACTACATACCGCTTTTGAGATGTGTACATAATCATGTTAACCTGGTAAACGTTCGCCCGCCCTCTCTCGCACTCTTTATCTTGAGAATATACAGCGCATATTTACATAACGAAATTGGTCTGTGTGGTAGAATACTCACATCGCACGCAAGAGCCTCCTAGTTCGAACCTGGCTACACGCTCCATTCAACCATCTCTCTCACTCTCTATCTCTCTCTCGCTAGCTCCACTGGCTGAAAGCCAACGAGCTTTTGTCATGATGTGCTGTCCGTCGTCAGTCCGTTCGTCCGTCAACTTTTATTTTAAAAATATTATCAGAAAATACTGAACATAATTCAACCAAACTCAACCAAAATTCACAGGAAGGGTCCTTGGGTGGCCTTTATAAGATCCCTTCAAAGCATTTCGATCGGGTGAAAAATATGTAACGATATATACATGTAAATATATCGTTACAATACCTCAACGGGATGAAAATTATTGCGGGCAGGTTGTGTCCCCTAGCGCACAAATTGGCAGATCTGCGCATAATCGACAGTAGATTTGGGTAAAAAGTGGCACCTCAGTTAATCCGACCATCAAACTTATTCTGCACAGATTATATATCTCCTGTATACATATCTAAGGCTTTCAGCGCTTTCAGCGCTTTGATTATACTGGCGACCACTGAAAGAACTCAGTTTATTTTTTTCAAATATTATTATAATTTAAAGATTATTTTTTAAAACTGTTGCATGGCAACATGTGTATAGTACTCTCACCTTTCGATTCTATAGCCAGTTCTAACCCATTTAATCTTGATACTTTGAACAAGAATTTATGGCTGCATAGAACTGCCATCACTTACTAGATAATTACGCGAAAGAGTTTGATACCGCGTTAAATTGCCTTTTATTCTTGAAAAATAATTTTTATGATATTTCTGTTTATCTCGACAGTTGCTTGTCCTAAGATATTAAATATTGATTTAACACCAATTTCGTCGCATAAGAGCTCTACAGTTACTACTACTTACAAGGTAACTATGATTCATTAACCTTTTCCTGTTCATTCTCTGGTTTTTACGTCCTTGTGATTTTATAATTGAGAAAACATTTTAGAAAAAGACGAAATTGCTTGTAACAAGCAATTTCGTGTTTTTCTACCATATTTTCTACCCTACCGAATGGTTATTTTTCAAATTTGATCCTCTTTAAATTGTTGTCTGCAAAACCTTTGAATTTGGACAGGTTTCAAATTTTCTGAAACAGGAAAGGGTTAATTCCCATTAAATTTCTTGCTCGGCCAGGACACCAGATAATATTTTTAACATCAATTTCATCGCGTAAGTCCTCTCGAACTGCCACCGTTTACCGCGACAAAAATTGGAGGATTTCACGTGAACTTTTCATGATTTATAGCACATATGATAAAAACATTCAAGATATTTTGTCGATAAAACGATATCCGCTATTTTGTCGCGATTAATTATTTATGAAGAGGTAGCAGTTTCAGAGCATTAAAACTTTCACCTAATTATCTGATGTCTATATGAAATTGACCAATCGCTAGTCCCGCCTACTGACTCCCTAGGCTCCGCCCATTTACTCCAACAGGAAGTTCCGCTTAGTTTTTGAACTGCGTTATTTTGCTACATTTATGGGCGGAAGCATGTAATAAAAAAAATAAAGTAGTTTATTGGCAACCTAAACGTCGTAACTACTGCTGTATTTACAACGTTTAGTTCTCACCCCCCAAAAAAAAAAACAAAATGTTAAACAAAAATGACGGCCAATGTCGTAGTTGTAAGCTTAGGTCCGGGCTGAAAAATCGATGTCATTGGCCGGTTAGTTCCTTGATTGACAGCCGCGATTGGTCAACTCAATTATCGTATAGAATGTGATATCCACCATTTAATACACCATACGTGATTTTATAAGTGGTGTCAGACCCGGATCTCTTACTCGAAAAAAAATCACGGTAACACTATCATTAGGGTAATAATTTAACTTTTAGTTTCGTCTATCAAAAACGGGCGTTTTGATTGTTCGAAAAAAATATTCATAAATCCATGAACAAAATTTTGTGCACGCAGCGAGTTTGTATGATTCCGCACAAAATAGTCCCATACAAAAAGGTATCAATTTGTAAATTTTTTGCTTTTTTCGCTCGATGTTATTAAATTATAAGAAATGAAGAGAATATTTTTTCTTTTCATGGAGGTATTAACCGTAAAACCTAATCACACTTATGTATGAATCCGCTTCGCGTATACTTCGCGTTTTCATTGAGTGTGATTAGGTTTTCCGGGTCATACCTCCATGATAATATTCTCTCCATCTCTTAATTACAACAAGAAAACAGTTTTCATAAAAAGTAACACGTAATCCGCCCCCTTTTTTTCGTTTTTGTTCATCTTGTTAGTGGAATAATTTCCAATCAAGGTTTCATGAGTATATCAATCATTTCATAAACGGGATAAAAAACTAATGATAATAATGTACATTTTATTGCATGAATTACCTGTCGTATGAAGCCAGTCAAGGAATAGACTAAAACTAGCTCATACGAGAGTTTGCTGCTCAACACAGTCTAGTTTACTTTATCTACAACCCTATCGACATAGAGTAGACACAAATGTACAGTGTAAAAATACCGGTAGACTGGATGCCTTTGATTCCGACGATAATATATCGGTGAAATTAATTGGCGGATGGTGATTCATAGTAATAAGGTCAAGATGCACTAGACATTTGTCAATAGGACCTAATTGGGCTGGAGTTTAACAAAGGCTGGTATTTATCTAGATAGAATTATGATCCGTGAAGCGAGAAAGGGACATCTATTGGTTTTCGTAGAGCAAATTCTTAAAACAAGAGATTGTACCCAGCAGAGGTCACACAGAAGTATGCTACCTTAAATGAGCCTATGCGTGACATTTTCAACAATTCGCATGTGCGTGACTCGCGCACATTGAGCACCCTGGACAGCCATTTGGGGCAATTAGAATATTCGCTGATTGTTTAAAGAAGCTTTGGGTCAGTATCTATCTACAGAGCGTAGAGTGAATACTCTGATCAGACTGTGCAGATGCACTGGCTGATCTGAGTCTTAACTTGGCGCACCTGTGTAATGCTTGGAAATGTCACGCATGCGCTCAAATAATTGACCAATCGCTGGTCCCACCCTCTACTCCTTTAGCCACGCCTACTGACTGCGGCAGGAAGTCCCGCTTATCTAACGACGTTATTTTTGCAAGATCTATGTCAAGTGACATGTAAGAAATAGTTAATTGCTGGTTTGGTGACCTAGATGTCGTAACTACAGCTTATTCAAGTCGCTTAACCAACAAAAATATTTCGCACAAATGGTGGCTAACGTTTTAGTTCAAATCTCAATTCCGGATTGAATGAATGCTTTAAATGGTCGATAAATTCTTTGATTGACAGCCGCGATTCGTGAATTATTAAGTACGGTAGAATGGCTTTTCTAGTTTCTTAAAACCGCCAAAAATCGAATAGTATCGAACCCGATCCGCCCGCGTAGACAGTATTTCTTCCTTTTCTACAATGTTTTCCTAAGCTTTTTTTTCTTTAGGCAACTCGGCAATTATCACACAATATGACGTCATCAAAATATTGAGAGTAGCGCCATCTAAGCAAGTTTGTCTGGATAACGGACCAAATCATTTGTAGTTCAAAAATAAGAAGACATTTTGAATAAGCTCTTATACGGGAAAGCGGTGATTTTTTTTTTTTTTTACATTTTTGATGAAGCTACACGTATTCCATCACTGGCTACTAGTTATCCAGAAATATGATTATTTTACAACAATGGCTAGTTATGATGTTTATTTTGAAGTCCATGCCAATATTTTGCTTGGATCAATTTGTTGTAATTATGTATAGACGCAGCATGACCGTTCAATAGTTCATTAATTTACAACTTGTTGCAATTTACACTTGCGTAAACTAGGATTTTGAAATCTATACGCACACAGGGGGATATCGTCGGTGAATATAAACAGGGGAAGGGGTGGCATGAACGAAAAATCACCACTTCAACGACATATCCGCTCCCCCGGAGAGGGGAGAGGTCCTCCCTTATGTATATTTTGGTGGTTTGAAGGCTGGTAAATGATCAAAACATCATAAATACAGCTTGAATAAGCTGTAAATACGATGTTATGCTCATCGATCAACGATATTTTTCTACAATGGACGTAATTTAAATTACGCGCGTGCGTATTGTGCGTAATGGTAGTAACGTTATTTGCAAAATTCAAATTCGAGAGTATGCAACTAAAAAGTAGAACGGTTGGTTGGCGACCTAAACTTCGCACATAACTACAGCTTATTCAAGCTGTATTTACGAAGTTTAAGTAAAAGAAACCAATGAAAATGCTTGACATGAATGTCGAAAAATGTTGGTGTTCAACGTTCTTTTCCGGTCTATATTTTGAATCATTTGATTGGACGATTCATTCTTTGATTGACAGCCGTCGATTACAAGGATGCCGTTTGCCTCTGCCTTGGTACCGCACGAATTTACGGTTTTAGCGGCTTGACGGGCTGTGTAGGTCAAGGTAATGTGCCTAACCTCTTGAAATGTAGTAGCTTACCAGGGTAGAACTATTTTGGCTTCGACACATTTTCTAAAAGAAGAGTGGTTATTCCTGCAAATACATCCATTTCTTTTAAATATCTTAATCTGATAAACCTAAGCTGAATTCTACTTCTTTTTAAGACGTATGAAGCATGGTGTTTATGGAATTCCCCGAAATGGAAATTTTTGGTCTGGCGATGAAAAAATGCTTCCAAGTGCATTTAATTTAATTTAATCTTTCATTCGAAACTTTCTACTGAAATATGAAGAACAGGGTTTTGTTGCCGTGAGAATGTAATAATGATTAGTGTGCCAGGGGAATAAAAGGAACTCATTGGGAACTAGGTTACACGTGACGGGTCATAATTGGCAACGGAAAGCAAGTACTTCAATAGTAAATGAGACTTCCTACGTCAACAGATGTGCGCAAAGGTAAAACTCAGATCACTCTGTGCATTCGCAATGTCTGATCAGAGTCTTCACTAAGTGCTATGTAGATAGACACTGAAACAAAATTCCTTTAGACAACCATCCACCTTCATAGCGCTGTCTGTAGCGCATCAGACTCCTAATCTTCAATCATGGGATGTCAAGGGTTCGAAACCCGGCGGCGGCACATATCCTTTCCGCCATTTGTCTCTCACCAATGCGTAGATAATCGTAAACCTAAGTGGGATAGCAGCTGGAGGCTAGTAAATGATGTAATGGTGGTACTGGTGCTAGATATACTAGGAATCCATTGTTATGTGCTTCAGCCGCCGCGATATGACCGAAATACTGTTAAATCTGACATTAAACCCCATCCAATCAACCTTTAGACAACCAGTAAAAGTTCTAGACGTACTGTGTGGTTTTCCAGGCTGCCCTATGTGTGCGCTTCCTGCACAGATGAAATGGACGGACATGTCAAGTAAAGGCTCATATATTTATGCATAACTTAAGTGCACCCGACGATCATTTGCTTGCAAGGAAGAAAACTAATCTAACATTGCTGTCTGTGTTAAATAAAGGTGATGCAGCAGTTTGCTTTCAGAGAAGATAACCCTTTAAGGAATAAATGAACAAATAGAAAGACAGACAGAAGGAGAAAGATAAGCCTTGCAAAACGCCAACTCATAACCAGACGGCAAAAAGTTAGACTGGTTCAAATTCAAAGGAGTTGCAGACGACAATATAAAGTTTTAGACATTGGAGATTTTTGTTACCTTGCATGGTAGAAAACATAGTGTGAAATGAAGAAAATGCTTGTTTCAAGTAATTTCTTCATTCTACACATTTTTTTCGAATTGTTTTTCTTGAGGGGCGTAAAAAGCACCATTTTGTGGTGATGGGTTAATTCGAAGAAAGAAATTCTTTTAAAATAAAATGCGAATAGAAATAAAACTGAAAAAAAATGAAATATTGTAAGAAAATGGTAAGTAGCTTATTACTTCGAAAGTTAAAAGTCTTATTCGAAGGATTTGACGAGCGGAGGATCGATACAGGAATTACCTGTTACAAAGAAAGCTCTCTGCCTTTATGAATATCAAAGATTTTGTTTGTCATCATCAAAGAGAACTTGAGACAAATTAAGACACTTCTAAAAAAGGAATAATTGGATAAATACCCTTTTCATTTCTTTAAAAAAAAAAAAAAAAAAAAAAAAAAAAAAAAAAAAAAAAAAAAAAACACTCAAGCACTGATGTCGGATACTATTCCAATCGGATGGTATTGCAATCGGATGGTATTGCAATCGGATGGTATTCAAATCGGATGGTATTACAATCGGATGGTATTTCAATCGGGTGGTATTACAATCGGATGGTATTTCAATCGGGTGGTATTACAATCGGATGGTATTGCAATCAGATGGTATTCCAATCAGATGGTATTACAATCGGATGGTATTTCAATCGGGTGGTATTACAATCGGATGGTATTTCAATCGGGTGGTATTACAATTAGATGGTATTACAATCGGATGGTATTTCAATCGGGTGGAATTACAATCGGATGTATTGCAATCGGGTGGTATTACAATCGGATGGTATTGCAATCGGATGGTATTCAAATCAGATGGTATTACAATCGGATGGAATTTCAATCGGATGGTATTCCAATCAGATGGTATTACAATCGGATGGTATTGCAATCGGATGGTATTCCAATCAGATGGTATTCCAATCAGATGGTATTACAATCGGATGGTATTCCATTCAGATGGTATTACAATCGGATGGTATTGCATTCGGATGGTATTGCAATCGGATGGAATTCCAATCAGATGGTATTACAATCGGATGGTATTTCAATCGGATGGTATTCCAATCAGATGGTATTACAATCGGATGGTCTTTCAATCGGATGGTGTTCCAATCAGATGGTATTCCAAACGAATGGTATTGCAATCGGATGGTATTCCAATCGGATGGTATTCCAATCAGATGGTATTCCAATCAGATGGTATTCCAAACGATTGGTATTGCAATCGGATGGTATTCCAATCGGATGGTATTCCAATCGGATGGTATTTCAATCGGATGGTATTCCAATCAGATGGTATTCCAATCGGATGGTATTCCAATCGGATGGTATTCCAATCGGATGGTATTCCAATCGGATGGTATTGCAATCGGATGGTATTTCAATCAGATGGTATTCCAATCAGATGGTATTCCAATTAGATGGTATTCCAATCAGATGGTATTCCAATCAGATGGTATTCCAATCGGATGGTATTCCAATCGGATGGTATTTCAATCAGATGGTATTCCAATCGGATGGTATTTCAATCAGATGGTATTCCAATCGGATGGTATTCCAATCGGATGGTATTCCAATCAGATTGTATTCCAATCGGATGGTATTTCAATCAGATGGTATTCCAATCAGATGGTATTCCAATCAGATGGTATTCCAATCAGATGGTATTCCAATCAGATGGTATTCCAATCAGATGGTGTTCCAATCGGATCGTTTCCAAATTAATTGTCATTTGGATGGATCTTCTTCAAAATCATTATCATAATGATTGGCGGTATTAAAAGTTATCATTATTTGGGCTGGTCGTAATTTTTTATTGACGAATGGATTTTGGTGTGATCGTTTATCGTAAAAATTATGAAAATCGGTGGTTTACGATATTTTTTCTATTTGTATTTATGCAAATCTATGCCCATATTAGCGAGCGGTATTCAAATTCATGATTATTGTAATCTGTGGTATTCAAAATTTTGACCGTTCAGATCTTTGGTATTCAAAAATATTAATTTTTGGATCGCTGGTATTCAATTGAATGATTATTTAGGTCGGTGGTGTTACAGAATATGGAAATTTGAGCAGATCTCCAGGAGGTCGTTCTTCCAGCCACATTTGTCAGATTGATGCAATGAAATATGTAGCTTCGTTGACTTTTGCACTTAAATTTTGTGGTTCAAGTATAGTGGGTGAAAAATTTTACAAACTTTGTAAGAGACTTTCGAATACACCCTTCAAACTACACTTCAATGCACGAGCACAAGTTCCCTAATTTCACTAGGATAAGTGTATATATCAATTAACCCACATCTAAATAATCATATGGTCGGTTCATCAGCATTTTACGACATCTTGGTTAATAAACTGTGAACTGAGGAGATTACGTTGACTCATCATTTATATAGGTTTTCCCGACAACGTTTAGCCTTCCGAAGATGACCCGAAGTAAGAACAGGTAGTCTGCAGTGTGAACGATAGCATCGATAGAATTAGTTGACTCGTATCACTTATCCGGATTGGGATAAATATTACTACGTCGTACGCATAACTCCATATTAAGTCTCCAAAAAGTAGCAAGTGGATAATTGCAATAAAAACTATAATTGTGGAGAAATCAAACTTAACTGTCGCCCCAAATTAATTAGAAAAATAATTATCTTAAATTGCGAAAGCATATATGTCTTATCTGTGCTCCAAGAAGAGGCATCAATAATCCGAAGCATGCATTTCACGGTCGCTGACATTTTGAATGTAGTTCGACGGAATCGGCCGAGTTGCCACGAATACCACTACCCAGAATGCTCAAATTCGATAGGTCAGTATTTGAAAAATGCAACCTATCGGAAGGTAACGGAACGTTAAGCCAACATGTCCATACACTGAAAGCCTGCTTCCTTGGCAATAATTGTCCTTTCTCAATTCGAAACGATGCTTACGGCTATTTTTGTTGACAAATTTGAACACAACAGGGAATTTCCATTCAATAAAAAAAGAAATTCTAGACAAGTAGTCTGATAGAACTCAAGTTTGATGTTTAAGCATTTCTATTATCAGCAGTCGAATTTCTGTGCCAGGAAAGTCATTGAAAGTTATTGTTTTAATGTTAAATTCATGAGGATTACCACGTGCCGTTTCCGTCACATTGTTTACAAACAATCGATCATCCAATAGGATCCACTGACTGGACATACGTCATCAAATAACCACAAGCCAATCTCTTAGTACAGTAGTAGTAGTAGACTTTGTTTCGTTTTCGCAGGATCAACTCTACGATAGATTATTTGTAAATACTCAATTTTCACTTAAAAGAATTCATTATACATCATAAATGGGATGGTTGGTTGATTGATGTATGATTGAATTCTTCTAGTAGTTAAAAGTAAGCTTACCGATTCGTTCATTCATCCATTCACTCATTCATCCATTCACCAATATATTCATTCGTTTTTTTCATTCATTGATTCACTCAAGCATTCGTTCACTCTCTTTTTCATTGGTTTGTTCGTTCATTCATTCATTTTTTTTCACTAATACATCCATTCTACTTCATTCTGCTACCTCCTGATCTTCTTTTTATACCTTTTCGTCTTCTTTTTCCATTCTTCTTTACCTCTCATTCTCTACCTTTCCTTATTTTGTATTAATATTGTTTCTTTGTAGCAAGTATATTTGTTAAAATTGTATTATTATGTAGCTCTTCAGAAAATGGAGGAATAAAAGGTATAATAACAGTTTATAGAATTAATGGTAGTTACCCAGTCAACCCGAAGTACCTCAGTAGACCCACGCCATCGGCATCGATCAAATTCTTATATTGTGTAATCGCTCTATATCATTAATAGCATTCAAATCTTAACTATTCAGTAATTGCTCTTGTATTATTTTTGATATTTTCTAGAATCGCTTTTGTTATTAAAAAGTTTAAAACTTCGATGTTTTGTAGTCTTACTTGTTTTATGATTTATCAATGGCATTTCAATTTTTGATGTTTTGTACTTCCCCTCGCATTATAAATAATATTCAAAACTTTGATGTTTTGTAATTTCTCTTGTTTAAAAAGCCGTTGTCTGTAAGCACTTAAAAAATTACAGCATGAATAATTTTGGTAAAAACGAACCATTTTCAAAAGACGTTCTTCTAAATTTTTAGTCCAATGCAAATTTAATCTGCTCAAAACACTCCAAAGATTGCTTGGAGTTAGCCTTGGAAGCATTGCGTGAAAAAAAGGTCATTTTCACTCTTCAAATAACGGAATGGGTTATTTTAATCAGTTTCACATCTCAACTTTTGAACCCCCTTTTTCTATGGAGTCCGAACAATACCAAAAAATTAGGTTTATCGAACATTTTTCAAAATGGATGCAAACACATATATTGGCTAAGGTGTTGATATTTCAATTTCTTCAAAAGGTTTACGAAAAAGCCAAATCCAAACTAAGTCTAATGTGTTTTGAGAGGACAGACGTATTTATCTGTCCTTGACAATGCCCTAGTGGGAGTTTGAGTGCAAAAGTACATACATTTCGTTTTAACACAAAATTGACTTTCCAGTCCGTTTTCATGGCAACGCAGCATGCAGAAATAAACGACATGTTTCAGGACAATAGATAAGATGATTCACTTTAAAGAAAAACTCGGTGACCCTGCTATGGCCCCCCTTCTATTAAGTGTAAGTGCTTACAGATAATAGCCCTTGACCCATTACCGGGAGACAAAAAATTAAACTGGTTCGAATCGAAAGACGTTGCAGACAACTATTTCAATTGTATGAAATCAAGAAACGTTTGTCTTTCTACGTAGAAAACATTGTGGGAATTGAAGAATTGCTTAATAAATCAATTCCTTCATTTTCTACAATGTTTTGGAAGCTTTCTCAGGGACGCGTAAAAACGGGATTGTGTGGAAACGGGTTAAATAACAGACATGACTTCGGTAATCTGTAATTTCTATTGGCATGCTTTACTTATAGTTTACGCTAAAAAACCCAGAATCTATGTTAGCTATACAAATAAAAACCAAGCAATGCCAAGAGGGGAGGTGGGGGGCAAGTATAAATACATATAACCAACCACAACAACAACAACAACAACAACAAAAAACCAAACAGCACACTTCTCCTTTTCCACAATATTTCCTACCACATAAAATGGTTTCACTACAAATAGCAGCCAATTTTCATTGTCGTCTAAAACCTCTTTCAATTTGGACCAGTCTAAAATTAAAATTAAAAACAAGATAAAAAAATCGGAAAGGGTAAAATATTATTTCCACTGATAAATGACGAATCCCTGTTGTCAGTAAAATATCGATTGGCAAAAAGGAAGTAAATAAAGACCTCCGATATTTATGTTGTACTTTGTTGGTATATCTATTTAAACGCTGTTACTAAAGCTTTTTCAATCCATAGTTACGACGCTTAGGTCGCCCATCAACGACACACTTTCTATTTGTGACCCTTGTCCTATAGTATGCAAAAATGTTATTTGATATCTCAGTCACATTGCCTTGTCAGAGGGTCGGCACAGCGATCCGTAAATTCTTTCAACAAAAGTTGTTGTCTGATTAATATTTTTTAATGGTGTCGCCAATTTCACCCTTGTCATGCTGAACCCGGAATATTCCAGCTTTGACTGGAGCTAAGATATGTGCACAAATGTGCAGTCTGATCTTAGTTTAAACTACCTGTTTGGCATTTTAATTTCTGTGTTGTAAACATAGTTAGTTTATAAAAAAAAGGGATAAAAAAATGACCCCAATATCATGCTTTTCGGTTCTTTTAATCCTTTAATTACAATGCAATTCTGAATAGGGATTCTATTCAGAATGACAAAGGTTAAAATTAGGTGATTTTCTCTATACTTTGTATAAAAAAAATAATAACAGAAGGATCACGATACATGTAAAATGAATATTTACGGACTGTATCGAAAAAAAAAATCTAAACGAGTAAACGAAAACCTATCGAAAAAACGTATACCAGAATTTCGTCATTTATATGAACAACGTAACGACGTGCGTAACGTCAGTTACAAGTATTTCAGTCATATCACGGCTATGTCTGCTAAACCATTATACTGGAAAAGTAATTCTAAACGAGTATACGAAAAACGTATACCAGAATTTCGACATTTTGTATGAACAACTAAAGTAACGTCATTTACAAGTATTTCAGTCATACCTAGGCGTTGTCTGCTTATCCACGTGTGTATGTGGCTGTAGGTGACAATATCTCGGAGTCTTGAATAAGCGGACCAAAGCCTTATCTTTATTATATACCTAAAAACGTTTCTAGTAAAATATACATACCACACAGACAAAATCGGGCAAGTCAGAAAAAATCCGTATTCGATAGTTTCAAATACGGTTCCATACAAGGTAGTCAAAGATGCCATCATTTCATTGTGTCGATGACTAAAATGGTTAAAGTTCAAGCTGAAATGATGGTCTGCAATTTCTTTCCATTTTGACCAATCTATAATTTGGTCGTCTAGTAATGGGTATAAATCACGTGCTGACTGTCACTCCTTTGGTCATCATAAACGATCAATACGTCTTTATACGTCTCTGCGTTCTTTGACCGCATGCGGTGAAACAGGAAATTATTCTATATCTTATCATATAGAACAATGGCTGTGTGGTTCAAATTGGCTATATTGGATTCAAAGATTTGCTACGTACAAACCAGCTTGGTTCCTTTCATTAGGAAATATTCAAACACAGAAAATATGACCTTTTGAACTTTGATTCTTTTTCACTAGAACTTATTACTTGAACGAAAATAAGTCGTCAGTGGGCCAGCAAAATGTCGTAACTACAGCTTTATTAACGCTGTAGTTACAGCATTTTGCTCGCCAAATGACGATGTGTTTTTCTTAGGGATTGCTTGAGGAATGAGAGAAAAAAACAAAGAAAAACAAAACAACTGACGTACTGTATGGTACTCTGGCCATTTTAAAATAAAATAAAAGAAAACAGCGAATAATGACAAACGCCGTGTCTTTATTCAAGCTGTGTTAACGACAGTTTGATCACCAAACGAGTTGCTTGAAAATTGGTCACTGACTGAAGGTTAATCATAACCGCAAGTATTATAGAATGCTCTTACTTTCGAAAGCATGTATCCGTTATCCATGGAAATCTGCCTAAATGACGTTACTTTGTGACGTTGGAAATTCAAACAAGCTTATTTTTTTTTAAATTAGACCAGTCCAAAATTGTGCTGTATCGTAATGGGTTTCCTCGAAAACAACAACAACAACATCTAGTTTCATCTCAGTCCATTTAATCCGCTTTAGTGATTCAGAAATATGACATATTCTGTAATTTTATTATTAGTTTTATTATTAACCCTTTCCTGTTGTGCAGAATTGTAGAGCCGTTAAGGTTTTGCTGACGAAAATCCACAGTTGATTTAATTTAAAAAAAAACAATTCAGTATGGTAGAAAATATTGTGGAAAAAGAAGAAATTGCTTGTTACAATGTCTACAATGTTTTCTCTATTATAAAATCACAGGGACGTATAAACCAAGGATCAAACAGAAAAGGGCTAAGCAGATTTTATTGGGAAAAGGAGCATTTGTATATTCCGTTTTTCGCGAATATTTGCAAGGCAACGTCCTTAATGTTGGACCTAATTCATCACCCTAAAATCAATTTCCCCCATTTTTTTGTTTTCATCTAATTCAAAGTGGCTTTGTCAAATATTATTAGTTCTCCTCCGATTTCGTGATTGCTCTCGTTAACAAATATTCTGATTTTTATCTACAAGTCAATGAAAGGTCACAATTTCCTTATTTGGAATTCAAGTTATTTTTTGCTCTGTATTCGTCCAAGATTTATCTGTTAGATTTTTTCATTTTGTAGATAATTGAAATTGAAGCGGTTACAAAAGAAAATATTTAGGAGGATATAAATTCATATGATACAATAAATAAATTTATCAGTAGATGAGCGAAAACAAACAAACAACAACAACAACAAAAATAAAATACGAATTGAAATTATATTAGTTGTTGGTTTGTGACCATGTTTCGATTGTCCATCGTCCAAGTGATCTCATTTTGTAAACATGCCAGAATGTGAAAACTATAGACTTTACGACAAAATTGGCGTTATAATTCATTGCTGGCCGCTAGGTTGGAATTGTGTGTTTTTACTGGTGTAAAAATAACAGGAAGTCATTGCTAGGTGCACTAGCTGTCGCGATATAACTCAAAGTCTATTGAAAGTTGTATGAAAGCCAATTCGATAAATCATGAATCCACCTACAGCAAAAGAAAATTTGGGTAAAATTTTTTCACACAGATTTAAGGATCTCCCTGAAATATCCCGATGGACGGTCATATAATACATGATGAGAACGGATAACTAACCCTCATTATATACGCAGGGCACGTATACACGTGAATATGGCGCAATCAATGAGTCCAAAGCCCATTTAGACAGTTCAAGCTAAAAAAAAAAAAAAATAAAAAAATAAAAAAACGCGTGCAGCTTTAAATAATACAGGTGCTCTCACAAATATAGGCGTGCGTATATAATTACTGAACGTTCAAGGTTATAAGATATGCGCGTACGCATAAACTATAAGTGCACGCATAATATAAAGGTGTTTAATTTTTACGCGTGCACGCTTATATTTTGAAAGCGCCCGCGTTAAATAACGCGCGCACTTTCAAAATATAAGCGCGCCCCCTTGAAAAAATGGGTTTACCTATATTATTTCCGCGTGCACGCGTTCTTTACGCTTAGACGACTTAAATGGGACTTTGGACCCAAACGGTGCACTATACGTGGATTTACTCTAGAAGCAAAAATATTGTTTGATTTTGAACTGAACCTTCAACTAAAGACATTGAGTTTGCATCATGAAATTAAGCGACGTAGATAGTACTTTTTTTTCATCCAATATGAAAATAAACCCAACCTTTTCACCATGTATTAATGCGCCATGCAGATTTATATAGAAGCGTGATTATTTTGTTTTTAGTTTCATACCTAACGAAAGAATAATGTTTGCATTCATTAAAGTATAATATCATAAAGGCATGCACTGTTTATATATATAAAATAGACACATAAGTTATAATTATCTAACGGAAATACTACATGCACAAGAAAACACAATGGTTCAGTATACGTTGTTTTGATCGACACAAAAATTGTTATATTAGTTATATATCTATGAGTTATATAATTGACCTCATTTTCTAATATATATATTTCATTTGGTTATGAGAAATATACGCCAAAACTTTGATGTCGTTTAAGTATGGGAAAATGAGAGTAACGTCTTAAAGTTGTTGGTACGTTGCTTGGTTATTATTATTATTTTTGAACTCAAGTTTGAATGTTGATGTGTATGAAAATAGATGTAACCTAGAGTTGAAATATACTGTCATTACTGAAGAAGGCATTAGCCGAAAAATAATCAAAAGAGTTAAATTGAACATAGTATACGAATTAGGAAGAAATGTATCTACTTCATAATTCACTCATTTGTAAAAAGATCGGTCTTCTCTCTAGCCTATCCTTTCATGAAATGTTACGTTGTGTGTATGTAAGTTTATTTACCGTAGCTACCGTAGTATTTGACCGTATGAGCAACGACCTCAAAAGACGATTCGTTATTACATGATATTTTGCAAGGATACATAGAGAACCTACCGAGAGCCTCGCCTGGTTATTGAATTGCTCTGTATCACTGTCACACGTGACCTCGGTTTAAATTTATTCGAAAGACAATTGGTTTGTAAATTATGTAAGGCCGGGGCTCGTGCTCGTGGTTTGAAATCAAATGCTCTACCAGCGTAGTTTATCGAGTTTATACAGTCTCCTACTGTAAACACTGCCTAATAAAGGCAGTGGAGGGGTCTATGAAACTGACATACCATGTGATTAGTTATATATGTCATATGATCACGTGATCAACCGAATCTACTTCATACCGTGGAGACCATCTCCATGAGTTAAGACACCTCCAAAAATCTCGGTTTCATCCGGTAATTGTTATATTTTTGCACGAATCGCAACTTGTATCTGTCAAATAATACAATTGTGACGCAGTCAATGTTTTTTACCACGGGGGCAACGTAAGAATAGCAGGATTTAAAACATATCTGAATGGATTTAACATGGCTTTAAATCTACCGAAGACGATATTAGATATCGCGGCTAGGCATCTAATCTTAAGCTCTACCTATCATTCGATAATCTGTAACGTTTGAAATGTTTCGACAACAAGTTTGAGAGAAAATTTTTGACAGTGTTGAAGTGTATATTGTGACTTTTTTTCTCTTGTTCAAGTTTTAGACCCCGCTTTCAATAATTTCTTACCCCGTTCTAGTAAATTAAATCATAAGATTTGTTTAATGGTCGACGGCCTGTCTCGCTTCCATGTTAGGTGAATAGAGCTTTAACTTTGACACCTTTGGTTAAATTGATTTAAAGATTTGATAGCAGAATAAATAAAACAGATAATCGGTGCATTGATATGGAAAATCTTACAAAGTTGGGCCTCGCAATTTATTCGGTGAGTCGAATTGACCAGTCACGGCTGTCAATCAAAGAATCAATCGATCTATGCAGAATTTACCTTACCTTTTCCTTGGACTAGCCGCATAAAGCAGTTTTCTTTAATAGCACACCATCATGATTTAGATAAATCAGAATTTTGTCTTCAGCGTTACTTTACTATTACTTCTCTATTCGAACACAAAATTATTCTTTTTTATATGACGAAAGCCCTTCGGAGTCAGCTTAGAATATAAGAACATTACTTGATATTTTTCACAGGTCAAGATGCCTAATGCGATTAGAAATGTCAAAGAATAATTGAAAGATTTATGATTGGATATTTTACTTAAACATAAATCGTCGGTGCCCAAGCAAAATATCGTAACTACAGCTTAAATAAATAAAGCTGTAGTAACGAAATTTTGCTAGCGCACCGACGAAATTTTCGCATACTCATTTTCACTATAGTCAATGAACAACCGTCACGAATATCATGAGTAGAATTGGCTCTCTAAATGACGTCATCGTGACGTCATCTATGGGCATTATAATGCGGTAATTCGCTATCCTATGTTTCGAAGAATGTGGATAAAACGAACAAAACAGCTTATTTAGGAATAATGATCTGTTCCTCGATTCGAGACAATCTGGGCCTGAGATTAAAAAACTTTTTTCGTACTCAATTGAGAATTTACTCAAACTTCATGTTAAAATAAATGATGTGTTTCGACGTTACTTATAGATTTTATGTTATAAATGAAACCTTACCAATATAAAAGTTTCATTTTCACGCTTTTAACGTAGAATTTAACGTTTTATACATTTTTGATTTAGAATCGAATTTTGAGTGAATTCTCATTGAGAACGAAAGAGGTTCCATAATCTTAGTTTCAGTTCTTGTCATCATCTAGAATAAATAAAGTATTAAGCCGTCTCTTTGGTTAAGGTCAGCTTACCTGAAATATGCCTTTACATTCCCGTGAATACCGTCACTTTTCTAACGTCATCGGGTACTCAACTGACGTTTTATCATTTTTTTATTGTTGCTGTTTTGTCTTAAATTAAACGTTCCGTGGTTTTTGTAGAAGATTCAAAACTTTAAAATTTAACAGTTTGTTCCTCATATACATTTTAAAAGAACCGAGAGAAACGCAAGTAGTGACTGGCTTCAATATAACGAAATTGTTTACAAATATTCCCCTCTTATATCAGCGTTTTTTTTTCGAATTATGATATTGCATGGAACCATTTACGCAACATTAACAACCACTCGAAGATTCTTAACGCAGAAAATGCTTCCTGACCAGTTACTAGTGGAGGACGCTTGTTTTGGGGGTTTGAGCCAAACCTTTGAGTAGCTAGGACTCTCAAAGTTGAGTAATGCAATTATGATTATCATAAATAAATCCCTTGTAATTAATCAATCGCAACTGTCAATCAAATTATCGGCCGTCCAATCAAATTATTTTTTCAAACCTGATTGAATTTTGAGCTCCGACATTAGCCGCCACTTTTTTGTTGGTTTTGCGACTTTAATGTCGTAGCTACAGCTTATCCAAGCTGTAGTTGTGACGTTTTAGTCGCCAACCAACCATATTTTTTTTTCATGCTTCTAGTCATAAATTTTGTAAAATACCGCCATTTAAAATAGAAGCGTAACTTCCTGTCGGAGTCAATGGACGGGACCAAAGAAGTAAGTGGGCGGGACCAGCGATGAGTCGATTCGAATCAAGTTTATTTTTTTACTTTTATGAATATTCATGTATTATAGATTATCGTTGCTATATCAAGTGTTCGAAAACTTTTTGTTTTTTGATCTGGGAAATATCAATACTAAATCCCATGCTGGTCGAAATGAAAGCGTGCTTTCTCAAAGAAATTTTGTTACTTCAGTAATAAATCCCATCTTGTTCGAACTCTGTTAATATTGCTGCTTTAGATCTTATCGTTACTAAATTAAAGATTGATCGAAATAAATTGAAGTGTTTTTTTTATAAGAAATGTCGTTACTAGATCCAAAGCTATTTAAACCCATTTTATGTTTTGCTTTATTTAAAAACCGTGTTTTGTGAACCAAGTTTGTGTTTTTTTATTAGAATTATTGTTACTAAATCCTGTGCAATTTGAACCTAGAATTAAATCTACGAAGAACTTTTGTTGCCATGGCAACCGAGTGGGAAAAAATGCCTCCACAAGTATAAGGCCTGGAGCCTTGATGTTTGGTATAAATCATCATCTATTGACCGCCTACCAAAGTACTTAAAAGAAATTTTGTACTCTGAAAATTACCTCTTTTCTGTACGACCCCTTTACTTATATAGGAATAAAGAAGGAAATCTTTGACCACCATCTTCTTCTTTTTTTGTTATATGCAATTACGGTCGATCTTGCTCGAGCGATCATGTTTAATAAGCGACCATTACCATAGAGCGACTGTTATCGAATACTCAATTAGGAAACATAAGTGAAAACATTTATTCTTCCAAAATTGCAACAAAATCCTATGTTGTCGGAACTCAATAGAATCGTCTCAATAAGACGATCCTAGTGAGTCCCTACAGTATAGGATTCTGTAATAATGTCTTTGAGCAATCGAATCAATCCTTTATATCATTCACAAAAAAGTGTATTAAACGACCACTCTTTTAAGCGACCACTTTTCGGTCGTCCCTTCAGTGGTCGCTTAATAAATTATTTACTCTACGTTGTTTCCTTATAAAGTATTATAGTGTTTCCAGTGATGTTTTTCTAAAGCGGGCAAATTTTGGGTATCTCTAGATATTTCGTTTAAATCAAACTTTACTAAATGTTCAAATCCTTCTGCAAAGCTTCTTTTTACGACAGCATTTCAGTACAACAATCATCAAATTCCCATCAAATTAATACGCTTCTTAGTTTACAGTTTATAACTAAGCTTAATGATAGGTAACAGATTTCACAGAGAAAACATCTTTTATAATGTGAACCCATCATGCATCTTATTTGTAATTTCGCTTGTTGCTGCAACGATATTTGAGTTAATTTTAGCTTAAGATATTTCTTTTCAAAACCAGAAATTATCATTTGAAATCCAATACCAAACACTAATGCCTACGGACTCGAACCCACAACTATCAGATTACTATGAGTCGAGCGCGTTAACCACTTGTCAATAAGCTAAGGCTTTGTTAATGGCGTAGGTACCAACGACCATATCAATGCTTTAGAAACGATGTTTGTAGGTCTCATTTAGAAAAAGGAACAATTTGTTGTTTTTGGCATGGTGCGCCTAAGTTCCTTGTTTTGTTATCTATTATGGCGCTATAAATGATATATCTCCTCACCATTTTACCTGAAGCAGTTCTACAAGACCTTTGATCATTGCTGTAAAAACGAGCGTAAGTAGCAATGAATTAGGAGAACTCTTATAGTTTTAATGTAATCTATACAACATGAAAAAGCCTGTAATGAACAAATGATTACCGACCCCTACAGGGACTGTTACTTGTTGCATTTTGTGTTTATTTTCATGTAATCTTGTTTTAAAATGAATAGATTTAAATGATCCCATAAACACGTACAGATTTTATTAGTCAAGAAACCTTCATTTTATCCATGTAAATGTTTTTAGTACCGCCAAGTAGAACTCGTTTGGGAACGTAGTCTTATTTGCGAATCTAATTAAAGTTCTTAACAAGGGCACAGATGTGTCGGCTCGACCAATCATAGCCCTCGAGATGAGTCATAAATTTAGATTGGTGATGGAATATAGACGGGATCTGTATTGGTCTGCTAGAGAGATCGGTAAGGAGACATTAATTTTGTTGTTATCTGAGTCCGTAGCTCTCGGTCCCAAATTGTTTACACGTAGCCACAAGTGTATAAGGCCGAGCATAACTTGTCTGATTCGTTCGCCAATTCGTTAGCATGCGCGACAGGCAACTGATCAATCGCAGCTGTCAATCAAATAACAGATCGACCAATGATATCAATTCATTTAGATCCGAATTGAGTTTTGAACTCAGATATGGGCTGCCATTTTTTACACTTTTTTGTTGGTTTGGAAACTTAAACGTCGTAACTACAGTGTTTGCAAGCTGTAGTTAACACGTTTAGGTCGCCTACCAACTATTCTACCTTTTTATTACATGCTACTTGTCATAAATTTTGCAAAATAATTCCTTTAAAAATCGAAGCTTAAAATCTTGTCGGAGTCGATGGGGGGTGGCAATTAGTCAATTGAATGGTCCAAAGTGGGAAGTGAATTTAGGAACGTCACTATACAGACAGAGCCCAAGTCCACACAGTTCTAAAATGAGTAGTAGTGATTCAGAGTCCATTCAGCTGTCTATAGTGAGGTTTTTTTGTGTGTGTTTGTAAGGACCACTATGGAAATAAGAGCTTGTATCTTTATCGTGGTATCTGTGGGTAAATTAGGTATCAAAACAGTCTATCTTCATTCATATTTATTCCTTTATGCCTGCGAAAAACGTTTTTATAGAAACCTTGTAGGACATTTTGTTAATTCAGTCAACACCGATATCAAATTGAACATGACAGTTGCCCATGTAGAGATTCCATAATGGACTACTGTCGTTAGATACACGAATACCGTGCTATCGGTTCGAAGTATACCCTTGATATTTCTACCATCACTGGAACAATCATCGGATTTTAGACACCGAGATTATTAAGATATAATTTGGAAAAGAAATCGTTGTGGAAACTCCCCCTCTTAATGAAAATTTCGAACGATTCGGTAATCGTTAGATTAGTGTAAAAACACCATAAGTGTCTATACTTTGTATAGACACTTTTGATGTTTTTGCACTAAGCCACCATAATGGATAAATATCGATATCAAATCAAACATGACAGTTTTTTTTTCACTAAGCCACCATAATGAATAAACATCAATAGACCTTGGAGCTGTCATAAGACACACGGAGACTGTATCTATGGTTTACAATCTATCTACAGCTAGTAATGGTAATTGGTGGATTGCCTGCTCCGCCCACTTACTCCAACAGGAAGTTCCGCTTCGATTTTTTACGGCCTTATTTTGCGAAATGTATGGCCAGTAACAATGGTTGACTTGCGACCTAATCGTCTTATTTCCGGGGTGAATGAATATTTTGATTGGTCGATATATTCTATGATGGACAGCCTCGATTGGTCAATTGGCGAATTGCGTTTGTCTTTCATAGAATCAATAGAATCAATCGATATTGAAAATTGATCAATATATTGAGAATGAATTTTATTGCCAATAATGGGACAGTGCATGGTCCCATTTTTCTGTGATACAATTCGGATTTTCTCTTGACATTGAAAAGCTTGTCGAACCTATTACAACACAATCCCCTTTCTTATTCGCCCCTCAAGAAAACAAAACATTATTGATATAAAGAAATTGCTTGTGACAAGCAATTTCTTCAATATGCACAATGTTTTCTATCCAAAACGGCTAAAATTTTCACATTTTCATCAACTATAAATTTTCTTCTGCAACCTTCTTTTAATTTGGACCTGTTTAAATATTTCCATCTGGTAATGGATTTAGTTGGTGCTAACATGATGCATTTTCGTCACTCTTTTTTACAATATGATACATTATAGTAAAAATCCCTGTCACATTACGACGCATGTATACATGTGGCCTGCGTGTAAAATCATGATTCAGAAATCGACTTGATCCCGTTGAGTTTTTTTCATTTTCTGGAATAAGACGCAGTTTGAATACAAATGCCAATATTTCAAGGAATATTTCACTGGCTATTAAATGCATGTATCACACATGTTTCTCTTGTATTAATCATATTATGGTAATTTAACCCTTTCCTGTTTCTTGGTTTATGTATATGTAAATTTACCACGAATAAAATATTTTGAAGAGAGAAATTTCGTCTTTTCTCACACTACTTTCTACCACATAGAATTGTTTTATTTCAAATTTCACCCACTTTTCATTGTAGTCTGCGACGCTTTTCAAATTGACCAAACGCTGGCCCCGCCCACTGACTCCCTTTTCCCATTAACTCGGACAGAAAGTTCCGCTTCAATTTTTAACGGCGTTGTTTTGCAAAAATTATGGCCAGTAGCATATAACAAAAAGTAAAATGGTTGGTTGGTGACCTAAACGTCGTAACTACAGCTTGGATAAGCGGTAGATACGACGTATAAGTCGCTTAACCAACAAGAAAGGTTAAAAAAATGGAGGCCAATGTTGGAGGTGATAAGCTCAGGTACGGCCTGAATAAATTATTTGATTACTCGGTTTATTCTTGGATTGAGAGCCGCGATTGGTCAATTATCAAATTGTTACATTTCGAAAACCAGGACAGGGTTTACCCTTCCTAATACAGATAACCGTATGTAGGACACTGATACACATGTATCACACTCAATAAAGATTTTTATACACTTTTAGTACTGTTTTAACTTTTCCCACACTAGAAATTGAAAGGGGTTGCAGAAAATATCTTAAAGTTCATGAAATTCAATTTTCTGAGTAGAAAATATTTTTTTGAAATAAAGAAATTGATTGTTACAAGCAATGTTATCATTCTATACAATGTTTTCTCAGTTGTTTTTCTAGAGGGGCGTCCAAAAGCGTCGTTATGTGGGAATGGGTTAATACATTTCCTACGAAATTAGACACCTATCTTTATATATATATAAATCGATCTAAGATATATATATATTGTTTACGATCTTCGATCGATTTTACGTAAGAAGTAATGTATTTAAAAAAGAAGAAGAAATCTTTTATAGCTGAGGTCAATCACAGACCTCTTACGCAGAAAAAATATAGTAAGGTAGAATAACCATACTAAATTCAGAAACTCTACTTTTTGCGAAAAGTAGTATCCTTACTAAATATATCTCACTTTACTTTTCAAGTTCAGCCTCTAAAGTCCGTGCGGTACTTTCTATGCTTTCAGAAGATCCGTTTCCGCGTGAAGAGACGAATTAATCTATTCTAAGAATTTCACAAATTGACTAAAAGCCTTAAAAAATTTAAATTGTGCTAGTCTCAAGATAACAAAATACACGTAGTTAAGTTTTATCTTGTGTTTTAAGATGCCCGTTTGCTCTTTGGTCATATTTTTGAGAGCGCGTGATGAATATTAGAGATTGGTTAAATAACCATTTCCTGTTCAATCCATAAATTTTACGTCCCTTAGGTTTTATTCTTGAGAATACATTGTGGAAAAAGAGAAAATTGCTTGTGACAAGCAATTTCTTCTTTTTCCACAATATTTTCTGTCCTATTGAATAGTTATTTTTCGAATAAAATCGACTTTAAATTGTCTTCTGAAAAACCTTTGAATTTGGTCAGGTGTAAAATTTTGAAAAACAGGAAAGGGATAACAGGTTGCTTGCAACCCCCACAGAGCTTCGACGGGAAATTCTCCTGCGATATTGAACTGCGTTATAAAAGAGAATATAATATGGTCAGAAACGTGTAACAAAAATAAAATAATATATAATAAAATGGTTAGTTGGCGACCCAATCGTTCGTTTTAACTTCAGTTTGAATAAGCTGTAGTTACAACTTTTGGGTTGCCAGACCAACAAACATTCTTCAGATAAACATCGGTCTATGCCAGAGGTCAAAGTTCACCTCTGGTATGAATTATTGATTTGATTGGTCGATTGATTCTTTAATTGACAGATCGCGATCTGTCGATTGATAATGTGTAAGGTCCTTAAAACTAGATACAGTAAATCTTGTATAAAGCGACCACTTATGGAACGACCAAAAAGTGGTCAGGGTTAGGGTTAGCCTTACCCTAACCTTTTTTAGTTCCACTTTCCTTACAAGTATGCAATAGGTATAATAAATATACTATAATGATATACATGGATTGTATTTCTGAAAAATACCAGACTATGAAACAAACACGGATGACCCAAGACCTTAAGTCCCAGATAAAACAAGGTGTTTCTGTTTTATCCGTATGCCAACGCTGGCAGCCGACATTCAAAAGTCAGATTTCGGTATTTGACCTTCACCTTGACGACTGCAGAAGACTTTTCGTATTGCTTAGAGATTGGAAATTAATTGCCAAATAAGGTAGGAATCATTGTGAGAAAATGGAAAATTTCTCGTGACGAGCAGTTTCTCCTTTTTCCCACAAAGTTTTCGTGGTAATATTTCTTTAGGTCACAAAAAACGTCATTGCGTGGTCACGGGTTAAAAAAAAAAGAATAACGCTAAATTTGCAATTGTATAAATTAAATTCTATCTATTGTATATATTCGATCCTTTTATGAAATTTCACTTCTCTTGATCTGGGAAGCTAAAAACTAGAACATAATGACGTGTCCGGTAAGCTTCTTATGGTCAGTGCAGATGTAAGTATCATATTGTCTAGAAAAGGGATTAACAGATGACCTTTCGCCAATAAAAATGACAAATATACTATAACACAAGGTTGAAACTTGAGAAAATCGATAACTGAACGATTGCTGGCCCCGCCTTTTGACTCTGACCACACCTACTGACCTCAACAGGAAGTACCGCTTTGATATTTTGCGACATTATTTTGCATAATTTATGGACTGACATGTAACAATATATATATGAGCCTATGGGTGACATTTCCGACCATTTCGCATGTGCGTGACTCGCACACATTGAGCACCCTGGACAGCCATTCGGGGCAATTAGAATATTCGCTGATTGTTTAAAGTAGGTTTGAGTCAGTATCTATCTACAGAGCGCAGAGCGAAGACTCTGATCAGACTGTGCGGATGCACAGGCTGATCTGAGTCTTTACTTGGCGCACATGTGGAATGGTTGGAAATGTCACGCATGCGCTCATATATAATCATTGCTTGGCGACCTAAGCGTCGTGACATATAACAGACGAAGTAATGAACCGATCGTGGCTGTCAAACAAAGAATCAATTGACATTTCAAATAATTTATTGAACTCCGGCATCGGTCGAAATTTATGTGAAGATTTTTTGTTGGTTTGGCGACTTAAACGTCGTAACAGTGTTTAGACAAGATACAAGTTTTTTCTCTTACTCACCACCTTGTAAAGATCTGTGCGAATTTCAGCAAAAATTAGTAAATAAAAAGGCAAAAGAAAATAAATAATTCCATTCAGATTATATTGGTATTATTGGTATTATTTAATAGAAATCAAGGGAAAATCTAGCTATGAAGCTTGAAGTGAAAAGGCATTTTTCCTGCCCTTTCGGAATGGAGTAAGTCTGATTTTTGCATGAAACAAACGTCGAAATAAATCCCAGGTTGGGCCATTTTTAAACCCAATTCTACACAAGCCTGCTTTTTGACGCCCCGACCAGGAAAATATTGTAGGAAAACATTGTGGAAGATGGAGAAATTGCTAGTAACAAATAACCAAAAAGACAAAAAAATGAAATTAAACTAGCGTCACACAGTAAATGTAAATAAACTAGCGTCACAAAGTAAATGTAATTAAACTGTTGTCAAACAGTAAATGTAATAAAACTAGCGTCACAAGTAAATGTAATTAAACTAGCGTCACACAGTAAATTTTATAAAACTAGCGTCACACAGTAAATGTAATTAAACAAGCGTCATACAGTAAATGTTATTTAACTATCGTCACACAGTAAATGTAATTAATCTATCGTCACACATTAAATGTAAGTAAAAAAGCGTCACAAAGTTAATGTAATTAAACTATCGTCATACAGTAAATGTAATTAAACTATCGTCACACAGTAAATGTAATTAACTTAACGTCACACAGTTAATGTAATTAAACTTTAGTCACACTGTTACCTTCAGATAGAACCAGTCCTAAATGTTGTCGTCTTGTAATAGGTTTAACAACAACAAAAAAAATGATAAAGTCGTTCTTTAAAGTTTGGCAGTAAAAGCACCCACAACCTTGTGGGAAAGACTGATTGATTAAATTTGGTTTAACGCCACTTTAAACAGTATTTCATGGCGGCTGGAGTACCTAAGCTGTAGTTAAGACGTTTAAGGCGCCAACCAACAAAAAAACTCGAGTAAAATGGCGACCAATGTTGGAGATGTAATAAACAGGTCCGGGCTTGAAAGATGATTTGATTGGCCGGTTGGTTCCTTAATTGACAGCTGCGACTGTACAATTTAGACGCCAGTTAAAATTATACATTTTTTATCAAACGTTGTGGCTTAGGCTTAACTTATATCGATATATTGACGCTTTTTACGCCCCCCAAGAAAAAACATTTAGGAAAACATTGTGTAAAATGAAGAAATTGTTTGTTACAAGCATTTATTTTCATTTTACACAATGGTTTCTATGCAGAATGTTGAAAAAATCTAAAACTTCCTAAACATCAAATTGTCGCCTGCAACTCCTGTCAATTTGGACCAAGCTAAATTTTTGCCGTCTGATATTGGTTTTAGGGCAAATTGTTTGGAAGAACAAGAGAAAAAACGTCTGGACACTTTGAACCTTATGAACTCACAATAGATAGAACAATATAACCAAAGGCTTTGGTTTTAATCTTGGTATTGTATTGTTTTACGTTAACGATTCATACTTATAACGAAAAAAGCTGGGTTCAAACTAACCCAAATTATGAATAGTAATAACCCAGATTAATGTAACAGACTAAATGGCGCAAAAGATGAATCATTATTACGTTTAACTAATATTACTCATTACTTGGCAATAATTTAATCTTTAGTTTCGTCTATCAAAAACGGGTGTTCTGATTTGTCGAAAAATAAGTATACATTCTTGAACAAAATTTTGAGCATGCAGCTGTTTAGTATGCCTCCGCACAAAATAGATCCATATAAAAAAAAGTATCAAAATTTGTAAAGTGGTTGCTTTTTTCGGTGAATGCTACTAAATTACAAGAAATGAAGTGAAGAGAAATTTTTTGTTTGTTTTCTTTTCATGGAGGTATGAATCGAAAAAATTAAAGACACCTATGTAGGAATCCGGTTCGCGTATTCATACAGTGTGATTAGTGTTTTTGGTTCATACCTGCAGGAAAACAAAAACAACAACAACAATAACAAAAATATTTTCTTTTTCTCTTTAATAACTGATCACCGAGAATATTCGTTAAAAAATCCCCGGTGTTTTGAAAGAGATATGATCAAGCACATATTAATCCAAGTTGGTATTTCAAAAACGAACGTGAAGTAAGGTAGAATGCCCATTCCCAAAAACCCGATTACTTCAAGAAAGTTCGGTCCTTGTCAGACCGCCCAGTTTGCGCTGTCTAATCATTGTCGATATTTTACGCAGTTCCTACACAGTCCTTTATCACTTGACGGGGAACCAATGAAGGTTTCGCCTCTCTCATTCGATGACAGATTTCTCTTGATGTATTATTGTTCTAAAATCCCTATAAAACCGAGAATAAATCCCCCGTCCACAAAAAAGACGTGATTCGGCTGTTAATTTATTGCTAGGCGACAAAATCTAGACTGATCCAATTTCGATGAAGTTGCAGACGACAGTTTAAAACAAGCTGGAATAACAAGTATCTTGTCGAATAGAAATTGATTGAATGGGGTTTATAGCCGCTTTTAACAATATTTCAGTCATATCGCGGCGGCTGGAGCACCTAACAATGGATTCCTGGTATTTCTCACACCAGTACTACCATTACTTAATTTTGAAAGAATCATTCAGTAGGTTAAAAAAATATTGTGTAAAAAGAAGAAATTGCTTGTTACAAGTAATTTCTTCTTTTTCCACAATATTTTCACAAGTATAAAATCACAGGACATAAAAACGAGGGATTGCACGGGAAATGGTAAAACGTCGTAACTACTACTTGTTCAATCTGTAGTTACGAGGCTAAATAAGGCCGTTTTATATCGAAGTTGAACTTCCGGTCGGAATTAAGTAGGCGTGGCCAATGACGTGTCAATTTCATCGACACAAAAACCTAGTGTGAGAGCAATTCCTCTATTTTCTCAACGATTTCCCACATAATCCCGACTTTTATGAACCTAAGAAAATGAACTGTGGAAAATTTACAAATTCGCATGCAATAGACATTTTCTTCGTTTTCTACAATGGTTTCTTCCCCGAAAGGTAAAAAATTTAATAAATGATGAAAATTATAAAAAAGTAATTGTAAAAAAACTCACATGAATTTAAAGTTGTCGTCTGCAGTTTCTTTAAGCCTGGACAAGTCTAGAATTTTGTCGCTTGATAGTTGGTTAACAATTGTTTGGGTAATGTTTTTATCACTTCAGAAATTCAAATAATTCCTAATCACTTATCACGGTTACTTTGTTACGAAAAAACATAAGCCGCAATAACTTAAAATCTTGCAGTAATTGTAAAAGGAATGCAAACGTGCTGTGTTATTTATAATTTAATTTTCAGTTTCGTAAATAAAAAAATGGAGTTCTGATTGGTCGAAAAAAATATTCATTCATTTATGATATGAACACCAAATTGGGCACGCAGCCATTATGTATGCTTCCGCACAAAATAGTTCCATAAAAAAGTATTAAAGTTTGTAAAGTTTTTGCCTTTTTCGCTCGATGCTATTAAATTGTAAGAAATGAAGAGAATACTTTTTTTTATTTTTGATGGCGTTATGAACATAATCACACTCAAACAGTGTGATTAGTTTTTTCGGTTCACATCTCCATAAAAAAGAATCTCTTTATCTCTTAAATATTTCTTCACAAATTTTACCATTTGCGATGTTTGACTTTGTTTTCCATCTAAACTCAAGACAAGTTTAATGCTAGATCAACTTAAATAATGGCCGTTGTATAGGATGTTGCCAAGACCTTTTCCTCGGCTTTACGATTAAACCCTTCCCCACTAAACCCTTCCTTTTTACACCCTTCGAGAAAACACTAAAGAAAACATTGTGGAAAATGATGAAATTGCTTGTATCAAGCAATATCTTCATTATCCACAATGTTTTCTATCCAAAGAGACGAGAATTTATTTACATATAATCAGCTTGATAGTGCAGTCTATAGCCTTTTTTCAATTTGGACTAATATAAAATTTTGTTGTGTGGGAATGGATTAAGGGCCGATGGGGTAAAAGTCTTATTTGTCATTTGTTTCAGCGAAAATATCATTGCGAATTTTTTCCATCTTTTAAATCTAATGAGAATTATAAAATGTTGCTATGTGGAGTGATTTTGTTCTATCCTTACATCCTATGACGTCATGTTTATGGATTAATTTAATTTGGGTCGTGTTAAAGGGAGGTATCGATGTTTCTGAAACACAGATAAGAAAAAAAGTTATTTGCCCATAAATACGCTCAAACGAACATTTAATTCTTAAATATGAGTCAGTTATTTTATTTACGGTATTCATGGTAATCTGATAGACTAAATGTGGCTTTGTGTGGTTATATAGGAAAGGTTCAGCGGAATTCAACGTTATCTTTAGAAATTACGGCATTCGGTTGTCGACATCACATGACCTCATTTGCATATGACCCGAAGTCCACAGAAGGTAACAAAGTGAAAAGGGAAAAAAGCAACGTCCTAAATCATTTCACAACAACATTAACTGTTCATATTAATCCTTTTAACTCTTACGACAGTTTTTGGACTGATGTTTACATAATTGAAGACTGACTAGCAAACATAACTCCTGGTGACGTAACGGTGATGTTGGTTTGAGTGAATTCAAACTGACTGCAGAATTCCATCGGTTAAACACACCACATGGATGTCCCAATATTCATTTCAACTGTCTCGGCGTAATGTAAAAAACGATGTTAACAGCCTACGTATGCTATAAGGGAAATACCCTGGTTATTTTTGATAAACGACCTCTGATTGTCGCAAAATAACTTTTCAGAATATTGTATTGAAGCATTATATGAGAGGGAATTGAAATAATTTATATCTGTGACAAGAAAAAACATCGGCATCGAAAACCCATTGTCACCAGTTTCTTATGAAATAAAAAACATCAATTTGAAATTATAGTCTGCTCCTAAAAAAACTGACATTTGGTAATTGGTTTTATAAACAGAAAAGAGCAAGGTCCCACTAACGCATCAGGACACTGCGCAACACTTTAAATCAAACACTGTCCTAATTTTGCCAAAGCTTTGAAGCTGCGGAACGTTATTAGTTTTTGTACAAGTAATAAATGACTTCCTTTGAACTGCAAAGTTTTTGAACCACTATTCATGTAGACGGCTAATGATACTTAAAATTTGATTGAAGTTCTTGTTCAAATATTTGCTTTGACAATCAACATTCGTCTTATGTAATTTAGGTACAGAAATCGTAGAAACTGAAAATATAGAGACAGGCTTTATTCTAATTTTTGCATGAAAAAAAATTATATCCAGTAATGAATACGAGGGGAGGGGAGGGTCAGAAAATATCCGGACTTTTCATGCTCCTCTCTTTCTACATGCAGCTATATACACACATTATATCTTGATGAAAATTAAATTCATTCGCCAATAACATGGTTAGTTTTAGTTGTGATAGTTGTGTTTATAAAGTATTTTATACTCTGATATATGATAGGTGATTCGTCTATCATGGACTCTTTGAACAACGCCCTGTTCTGGTTGCAGAAGGTGAAAAGCCCTGCCACATCTTGTAGAGGCTTAAAAACGATTTTCTTATCCATGTGTATCACGTTCAACCTTCTACAGCTAGATTTCTCAGTTTCGTTAAGGCAGAACATGTTTTTGTGACATGCCTAGGACTGGGCGGCCAGCTGAGACCGTGACCCCAAAAATAGTAGCAAATATTAAAGCTTTTGTCAACAGAAGTCGTCGAGTAACTTTGAAAGAAGGTAGCCAACAAGTTTAGCATTGGTAAGGCATCGGCAAACAAGGTTTTACACGATCACATAGGCATTAGCAAGGTAAGTGCAAGGTGGGTGCACAGACAGCTGTCCTTAGATCAAAAGGCAACCAGAGTGACCGATGCAACCAGGGTAACCAATGCAACCAGGGTAACCAATGCAAAAGAACGTTTAAGTCGTTTGAATCGAGAAGGAGATAAGTTTTTGAACCGCATTCTCACTGGAGATGAGATGTGGGTACATTTTTCCGAACCTGAGACAAAAGTTCTCTTAAAGCAGTGGAAACGAGCTGGTTCCCCATAAAAAGTTAAAGCTATCTCCTTCGGCTAGCAAAGTCATGGTTAATGAGGAATGAGGAATGATTCTTACTCATTTCATGCCAATAGGTCAAACTGTCAATGCCAAGTACTATTCTGAAGTAATTCAGAAAATTCTAAGAGAAAAGGTCAACCAAATGCGTCCGAGGTTAGCACGGAAAAATGCCCCCTTCTTCACGATAACGCCCCTTCCATTGCGCCGCAGCTATAGTGGAGGTGATCAACTCTTACAAATGGCAATAGTTGTCTCAACCTCTTAGAGCCCGGATCTCGCCCCCTATGACTTTTATTTGTTTCAAGAATTGAAAAGTTTGCTTGCTGGAAAGAAATGTAAGACCAGGGCGGCTTTGATATCTGCTGTTATTAGCAAAAGTGCGTAGACGTAGGTAAAACACATTTCGAAAAAAAAAAAAAAAAAAAAAAATGAAAAAAAGGAAAAGGATTTTTTTTAAAAATATTGAATGGTTTTCGAGAACGAGTAAAAAATCCGGATATTTTATGACCGTCCTTCGTATTTATTGATAGGTCTAAAGAATCATTTAAGATCGATTTATACATTCTGTAAATTTTTAGAAGGGCGTATTGTGAAAATTCAATACAATCCAGACTTTTCGTAAAAACAACTTTAGTATAATCAAAGTACTGAAAGTACTGTAAGCTAGCAGAGCATGGATGAATTAAAAAAAAAACTTTCCCTTGTTGGGTAGAAAACATTTCGGACATTGAAGAAATTGTTTGTTACAAGCAATTTCTTCATTGTCCACAATGTTTTCAAAAGCTTTTTTCTTGAGATGCTTAAAAGGGGAGTGAGTCGGAATGGGTTAAATAGCATGCTTTTAACAGAGTACTCTACAACTTGATTGAATTTACAATATTCCTAAAATATATAAGAACTATTTTCATGGCGTAGGCATTCCATGAATTTGGTGGTTAAGCCTCCAGTGGCAGTTTGCACTCGTTTGAACTCTGAGAAGACCTCAAAGTTTTGTCTGTTAACTTAAGCTATCAAAGCTGACGCTTTGCTAGCTAAAAAACGTCTTTAAAACCACACTTTATCAAGCTTCGGCCTGTACACAATAAAAATTGAGTAAATTGTCGGGGTTTCGGAACGCTACCGCTCACTATCGTTCGTAGATTTGGTCCAAAAAGTTGTGATTCGCTTCGTTTACCAATTGTGGGAATCAAAATTCACTATTGAAGAATAGCACATTACATAGAAATGATAAGGCATTTGATTGGGAGGAATTATATGCAACGTTAAAACTCGAGGGCGGATAAAATAAGATTCACATGATGATGAAAAGATAACATTTATGTTTTCAATATCGACTGTGTTAATCTCAATCATCTCTAACAGCAACACATCGCTATTTATAACATTATTTTAGTCATATCGTGGCGGCTGAAGCACCTAACCATTGATTTCTAGTACATTTTACACCAGTACTACCAGCACATCCTTTGCAAGCCTCCAGCTGCTAACCCCACTTAGATTTACGATCAATAACCCATCGGCGGGAGACAAACGTCAAAAGGATATTTGCCGCAACCGGTGGTCGAACCCGGGACCCGTTAATTACGAGTTCTACCAACTACGCTACCAACTGAGCTATGGCCCCGTTAAAGGTATAATTAACAGAAGCTCCTCAATTTATTCCAACATAATGGCACTTTGACGCCCCTCAAAAATGAAATGGGGAAAAGATTGTGGTAGCTGAATGAATTACTTGTAATAAGCAATGTTTCTTCATTTATCACAACTATTTCTACCCAAAAAGGACAAAAAATACATGTGAATAAAATAATAAGAACTTTTTATTAAATTGGCTTTGTCATCTGCAACTTATTATCAAATTGGAATTGTCGTTTGCAACTTCTGTCAGTTTTTAAACGTCTAAAACCTTGTCGTCTGGCTATAGGTTAAAGATATTAAGCTTGAAGTATTCTTTGAAAGGCCGTTGTTTTCCACTTCCGTCTGTAATAGATTCTTGTAAGTAAATAGATGTTAGCTTTCGTAAGTTTACCCTCTTACCAAATTTTGTTGATTGGGCAATTGCATGTTATGGTCGGATAAATTTCGGCGATTGTCAAAAGCCCTATTTATCATCGATGCTGGGCAAAAGAAAAAAGTTAAGCACGTCAACTTAAACAGTTGCAGTCTCCAACACTCCGTGATTCATTGCCAACTAGCCCTTTCCCACACAATGACGCTTTTTGACACCCTCAATAAAAACAATTTGAAAAACATTGTGTAAAATGAAGAAATTGCTTGCGTCAAGCAGTTTTCTTTTATTTTAAACAATGTTTTCTACCCAGAAAGTTGGAAATATCTAAGCTTTCGTAACTTTAAGTTGTCGTCTGCAACTTCTTTCAATCTGGACTAGTCTAAATTTTTGCCGTCTGGTAATGGATTAACGCTAAGAAGCGCATATGAGTAAACCGAATTCCTGCACTGAATATAATAGTAATACTTAAAATGAAAATATTTGTTGACAAACACGTGTGGTAAATATAGACATTTCTAGTTACAAGTAATTTCTCCATTTATCGCAATGCTTTCTTCCGTCTCCTTTTTGCAGGGCTAACTTTCAGAGATTTTCCAGGAGCAAAAAGTAAATTCGAACTTAGCCAGTAGGCATGATCTTGGAGTCTCCAATTGTTTAAACACAGTATGTCCCTTTTCCTTTACATGTGTAAAATAATACTTCTTCCTTTTGTATATAAATATAAGGAAATATCTAACCTAGAAAAGGTAATTAAGGCGCTCTTTTTAATTTTCAGTTTCTAAGGAGGCCAGTTTTGGGTTAGTCTGATTATTTTATCGTCTGGTAAAAGATTTATGTATATTATTCGGTGTCCGATGAATTTATTGTTCTTTCGTGTATAAGAAAAGGTTTTAATGATAACTTGCTGTTCACAGAATGCATTAAAATCAAAGGACTGAAAGCACTAGTAGCACTTGTCCAATTAGTAATTTTTCTTTTGGAAATTAAACCCATAAACAATTCTCGTTTGAAAAGGACAGGCAGGCGGTGTAAACTAAGATCAACCTGCACTTAGGTGCAGGATGATCTTTGTCTATACCTCCTGCAAAACCTGGAATATTCCGGTTTCAGCGTGACAAAGATTAAATGGCAAGGCAAACTATTTAGTCAGTAACGTGTATTAAAAAAGTAAAATGGTTGGTTGTCGAGCTTGAGTAAGCTGTAGTTATGACATTTAAGTCTCTAAAACAACACAAATGCTACACATAAATGTCGGCCTATGTCGAAAATCAAAGGTCACCTTCGCTCTAAATGAATTATTTGATTGGTCAATTGATTATTTAACTGACAGCGAGGTTCGTCGATTTTTTCATCTCACGCAAAGCTGTGATCTCTAAAATGGCATTTGGGAAATCATTTGATCTGAATCGATTGGCTTTCTTTGTATAACCAAAATGTCAATAAATACTATTAGATATAATGAAAGAAAATAAAAATGATGAATGGACACATTATCACCTAAATTATACCAAAAACGACTTTATACCTCTGGTGATCATTTGTTTTATAGGATTTCCCCGAAGAAAGAAACACTTTCGTGTGTGCATAGAACCTTAAATTGGAAAAAAGATGTCTTATAGTAATATTTCTTTTAATCCTTTCCTGTTCAATCACCGGATTTATGCCCCTGTGATTTTTTTAATTGACAAAACATTGTAGAAAACGAAGAAATTGCTTGTAACAAGCAATTTCTTCTTTTCCCACAATATTTTCTACTCTACTGAATGGTTATTTTTCAAATTAAACGCAATTTAAATTTTCCGCTTTAAAACTTTTCAATTTGGCAAGGTCCAAGATTTTGCTGAACAGAAAATAGTCAATAAGAAATCATGTTAGACAAATAATTAGAAATCGGTCCTTGTAATACAAAGATTGTTGTTCCTGTTATTGTTGTTGTTGTTGTATACATTCATCTAAGTTTTTTTATCTCCAGTCAGAGTAGTGTGTTATGAAATAAGATAAGTCCTAAGCAATGATTAATTGACGGATCGCTGGCTACACTCACTGCCTCCGACAGGAAGTTCTACTTGAATATCAAATGACGTTATATTGTAAAATGAAGGGCCAGTAGCAAGTAGCAAAAAAGTAAGAACATTGTTAAGCGAGGTAAATGTCTCAATCGCAGCTTGAAAAAGCTGTAGTTGCAATGTTTAACTTACTAAACCAACAAAAATGCTTCATATAAATGTCTACTAATAACGGAGTTCAAAGTTCAAATGAATAATTTGTCTGGTTTATTGATTATTTGATTGACAGCCATCAGTTTTTACAAAGGCTTGTTCTATTTTTTTTTTTTTTTTTTTTATTTTTTCGGAGAGGGGAGGGAACAAGGTTTCTGCTGAAGAAAAAACGAATTCATCAGGAATGTTTTATTATAACAGTAAATAGTAATGCGACATTTTTTTCTTTGAGCTGCGCGGGGACTTTTAGATATTCCATATGACCCTTCTGACTCGTGGAATATCAAAATTTTCCCGCGCAACTCAAAGTAAATAAAGATGTTGTATCTCTATTGTAACAGAATATTCCATCTATCATATACCTACATTTTTAAATAAAAACGTTAAAAAAGAAAAAAGAATCTGTATTTCTACAAGTATTGTCCTTTCGCATTATGACACCTACGTAATGAAATGACGTCATCCTGGAATACCTTATATTTTAAACTTTCAGGTACGTAATTTTTTTCTGACTTGTCCGATTTTGCATCTATTTGTAATGCATATATGTATATATTTTAGTAATGTATATAATAACTTGTTTAATAAATAGTTTTTGGAGGGCGATCGATTTTAAATGTAAAGTCGCCATGTGACATGTTCGATTTAAACCTTATAACTTCTACAAATTTTCGTTGCAAGAAGCAGTACCAACAAACTCTCTAGATTTTAAATTAAGACCAATGCTTCATTCACATTTGTTTCATGGAACACAGGAGAGATCCCCTTTCCCCTGTTCACATATGTAAAAGCAGGGATGTCATGGGTTCGATCCCCGGCGGCGACACATACCCTTTCTGACTTTTGTCTCTCACCGATGGGTGGATAATCGTAAACCTAAGTGGGATAACAGCTGCTGGCTAGGAATGGATGTAGTTTAGTTACTGGTGCGAGAAATACCAGGAATCCATTGTTAGGTGCTCCAGCCGCCGCGATATGACTGAAATAATGTTAAAAGCGGCAATAAAACCCATTCAATCAATTAGCCAATTAGCCAATTCACCAATAGCTGACCCCGCCCACTTACTCCGTTGGGCAGGCCCAGCGATTTTGACAGGAAGTCCCTTCTTATCCGTAATATTTTGCAAAATATATAGCCAGTAGCATGCAACAAAGAGGGAGAATGGTTGATTAGCGACCTAAATGTCGTAACTACAGCTTGATGTTTTCACGAAAATTATCTTTTCTTCACGTTAAATCCTTCTGCCCTATTTTGACACTTCGAATTTGTAGGGTGAGGTCGTTATTTTTCGGGCGATGTCGATAACTACTGAATTGCTAGCGGAAGCCAATGACGTATCTGATACGTCATGGTGACGTCATGGTAACTACAAATGAGGCAATGTTCGTTGAAATCGAATTATTTATCCGACGAAGATGAACTGCGTTGACTTCTTTGGTGTGACGTAAATTATTTGCTTTTTTACAGTTATGAACAGCCAATTTCATTACAAACCCTTCCTTTAATTGTGTGAAAACATTTAAGTTAGAATTTCTGTAAACTGAGATTTGACATTTTTTATTCATAAACCAAATTATGCAACCTACGGCAGGGTGTTTTAAAGTCGCTAGATCATGGGGGAGTTTTCCTAGGCAAATCAGAGATAATATCAAATTCGAAATTGTAATCTCTCTTGTATGTTTTGACACATTAATAATGACAAACATAGGATAAAAAGGGAACACCTGAGACACAAAAACAAAATAATTAAGGTAAATGAGAGGAAAAGGCGGATGACATTTTAGAACAGATTTATCTGAACTTCGTGTTATCAAGGGATAGAATTTTTTTGTGTGGATTAAGCTTTAACCCTTTCCTGTTCAATCCAAGGTGCTTTCCTCCCCGTAAATTCATAATTGAGAAAATATTGTAGAAAAGAAAAAAAGCTAGTAACAAGATTTTTTACTTTTTCCACAATAATTTCTACCCTACTGAATGGTTATTCTCAAATTAAATCTACTTTCATCTTTCATTTGCCCAGCTTTTGAACGTGGACAGGTTTAATTACGTTGCAAAACAGGAAAGGGTGAATAATATACGTATCCCTCCCAAAAAAGGGAACCCGGATGCCCCGTTTAGCAAATATTTGAAAAAGAGATGGCCCAACCAGAGGTTTTGAAATACCTAACATATGTTACGTTACACGCAAAAAAGAGACCCTCCGAATGTCCCGTGCAAAAATACTTGAAAAAGAGAAAGGATCCACAAGTGGTTTAGAAATACCTTTGCAATAAGGTAGAATAGACATTCTCGACACTGAAATCATTAAGGGCGAACATTATCGATTCTGAACAGACCGCACAATCTAACCATGGTCGATACTTTTCGCATCATTCAGAAGTCATATTTCTCTTTAATGTTCATTTACAATTTAATTGTACCTGTTTATATAAAAAGAGTTGGGCAATTCCCTTTAGTTGAAAACTCTGTTTATATAAAACAAGTTGGATGATTATTTTTAGTTGAAAACTCTGTTTGTATGAAACAAGTTGGATATTTTCTAGTTGAAAACTCTGTTTAAAACAAGTTGGATAATTTTTTTTAGTTGAAAACTCTGTTTGTATGAAACAAGTTGGATATTTTCTAGTTGAAAACTCTGTTTAAAACAAGTTGGATAATTTTTTTTAGTTGAAAACTCTGTTTGTATGAAACAAGTTGGATATTTTCTAGTTGAAAACTCTGTTTAAAACAAGTTGGATAATTTTCTTTAGTTGAAAACTCTGTTTGTATGAAACAAGTTGGATATTTTCTAGTTGAAAACTCTGTTTAAAACAAGTTGGATAATTTTCTTTAGTTGAAAACTCTGTTTGTATGAAACAAGTTGGATAATTTTCTTTAGTTGAAAACTCTGTTTGTATGAAAAAAAAGAGTTGTATATATTTTTCTTAGTTGGAAACAACAAAATGAGTGAGCACTGAAATATTTTATACTCTTGCATACAAAGTAGTTAAAATATTACTGTTTCAATCTAGTGGAAATCTCTTGACATGTTTTTATGGTATACACCTCAAAGATATTAAACTCCAACAGTTATAATTACGTTCACATATTGCGTTTGCCTTCTTATGAGACGCCTCCTCTAACACAATGGTTCTCAATTTAACCCAGTCATACAAAATGACCTTTTTGACGCCTACCAAGAAAAACAATTTGAAAAACATTATGTAAAATGAAGAAATTGCTTGCAACAAACAATTTATTCATTTTATGAAATGGTTTCTACCAAGAATCTTTGAGAAATCTACAATTTCATAAATCTTAAATTTTCGTCCCAAATTCCTTTGTATTTGAAGTAGCCTTAAAACCTTCCGCCTGGTTCTTGGATAAATTCCCAGTATTACCCGAAATAAACAAGACCCTGAAAACACAATATTTTTACGTCTTGTTGATAAAAATGTATGAAAACGGGTTGTTGTTGTTCTTGTTGTTTTTTATGCTGCCGTTTATTTATGTTATCTTTTTTCAATTCAAAACGTGAGAATTAGCATAAATTATGAACTTGTGTCATCTAAACGTGATGTGATCTGACTATACAGTTAATACAAAAGGTTGATAAACTGAATTAAACCTTTCCTGTTTTGATTTTTTTTTTCGACCGATCATTCAGACAAAACTTCAAAGCAGATTCAATTTGAGAAATAGCCATTCAGTAGTGTAGAAGATATTGTAGAAAAGAATAAATTACTTGTTGCAATTTCTTCTTTTTCCACAATGTTTGCTCAATTATAAAATCATAGGGTCGTAGAAACCAGGAATTGAACAGGAATTAAAGCAGAAAAACCAAGCCCCCCTAAAAAATCATCATTTGGAAACTACTATTTAACCAATATGTTGTTACTTTCGACTTCGAAATTTGTTTGGCATAAATGAACCTGATAGAGTTTTGAAAGAAATTAAAATATTCGTATGTCAAGAACTGGCAATTAAAGCTCCCCCCCCCCCAGTAATATTTCAACAATTTTACGCATTCCCACTCAATGACGCTTTTGGAAGCTCCTAAATAAAACATTGTGGAAGATGAAGAAATTGCTTGTGACAGGCAATTCTTCATTTTACACTATGTTTTCTACCAAAAAAGTTGAAAAAATCTGAAATTTTACAAACTGTGAATTGTCGTCTGCAACTCCTTCAATTTGGAACGGTCTAAAATTTCACATAAAAACGCGGTCTCTTAATGATGATATACTTGGTTGAAATGTCTCTCGGTCTTAAACTTAATTCTATCAACCCTTTCATTTAAGAGTTTGGTCCTGTACTTAAAACGTCTGTTTGTCATTCGGTCATACAGCTTGTAATTTTTTCGTGAACTTAGTTCATTCATCGTGATAACATTTGGTCGATGAAGTTTTTGAGTATGATATCTTTCAAATTATTCTGTTGAAGATGATGTGTTAATAGGACTTAACCCATTCCCACACATTCCCGCTTTTATACTATCCTTTATACTACCAGTCAAGAATAAAAGCTTTAGAATAATTTTGGAAAACGAATCAATTGCTAGCCACATGAAATGTCCTCATTACTCACACTTTGTCTGACCCAAAAGACAAAAAATTCTTAGAATTTCACTAGATATAGATTGTCATGTGTAACTTCTTTGAATAGAGACCGGTATAAAATTTCGTATTCTGGTAGTGTGTGAAATATTCGAATCCCTTCCTAAAAGAGTAAAATCTGCTAACTGCCGCTATAATTCTTACCACGTAAGTTTTTGTAAAGCTTCTTTAGGCTTATTTTATTCACAGCTTTCCAAATATAGACGACCACAGCCATAACTTTTGATTATCCGGTATTATAGCTGTTGGCTATTGCACCATTATCTCCCAGTCAGTCATTTTTTGTGTTTTCCTAGTGCTTTTTAGTTTGATCCGTCTAGGAGAAGGGAATTGTCTGGAACTGAAATACATCGACCCTAGTCAGACTGTTGAGGCGGACCGGGGTCGACACTTTTCGCCTTTGGCAGATTTCTGAATCCAGAATTGTCAGTGCACCTGATTACATTTTTTTCTCAGAAATGCGACCCCTGCTGGATCTTATGTATTTTCAAAATATTTCCTTTTTCGGATTTCCGTTAAGGTTCCTTTTTGCTTAAATGGTCACATATATGTTTATAATCAGACTGATGTAAGCCTCAGGCTCGGATACCATTTCTGTTACATCGCGGGGGCTGGATTCCTGCTTCCAGCTGCTAATCATAATTATCCTCCAATTGGTTGGAGACAAATGCCGAAAAGGTTATTTGTCGCGATTGAGGATCGAACCCTGGGACTAATGATTAAGAGTCCGATGCGCTACCAATTGCACTATGGTCCCACTCTCGGGTACATTTGATAAAGCAAAGTCAACCTGTTTATTTTCGTTTTTAAAAACTCCCAAAACATGTCACAACTGAGACAATTTTTGTTGGGGTCAACAGCGGTGCTATGAAGAACGTCAGACACAGACCAATCGCTGACTCCGCCCACTTACTCCTTTAGCCACACCCTCTGACACCCGCTTCGATTTTAAAGGTTGTTATTTTGGAAAATATATGGTCAGTAGCATGTAACGAAAAATTATTATGAGAAGTTGGTTGGCGACCTAAACGTCGTAAATATAATTTGATTAAGCTGAAGTTACGACGTTTTAGCAGTTAAACCAATATAAAAAGGCGGCCAATGTCGGGGTCCAAAACTCATTTCTGTTCTGAATGAACGATTTCATTGCTCGACTGGTCATTTGATTGACAGCCGCGATCGGTCGATTGGATCTCACCACAATCAATTTCATTGGACAAGTAAGAGATTACTTAATTCTAGTCCAGAAACAAAAAGTCCGCAAAAATGGAGAAAACGAATTTTGAGAAAAGATCATAGTTAAAGAAGAAAATGCTAGTACCAATTTCTTCATTAACATCAATATTTTCTACCCTTCAATACAAACATTCGGATAATAGCTCCTTGGGATCTATTTTGTACTACATTTCAAGATTTGCCTAGGTATTTCCCAGACAAGTGACCTTGAAAAATGTACTTGCCCGTAAGTAGAAAAATCCCATGTTGGATAAGTAGGGCACGTGCATTGACCAATAGCGGCTGTCAATCAGATAACAAGTAGATCAATTAAATCATTCATGTAGACCAGTATTGAATTTTGAACTCCAACATTGGCCGCCAATTCGTTAGCCTTATTGTTGGTTTAGCGACTCAAACGTTGTAACTACAGCTTTTTCAAACTGTAGTTACGACGTTTAAGTCGCCAACCAACAATTTTTCTGTTTTGCTTTATGCTACTAGCCATACAATGTGCAAAATAACGCCGTTTAAAATCGAAGGGGGACTTCCTGTTGGAGTCAATGGGCTGGGCTAACGGAGTAGGTGGGAGGGGCCAGCGATTTATCGATTCCTCACCCGTGTTTTACTTGTCTTGTTTTTTCAGTTCATGGGCACCTTGATACGTCATCTGCTTATTTCAAACTCTTTCGTTTGCGACTAATCTAAATTCTTGCCATGAAGTAATGACTTATAAAAAACAGAACATTTTTTTAGGAAAACGCGACTTGTTCTCCTAGAGTTTCAATACCATTTTATCTTCGTTCAATGGTTTTCTTAAAGCGGACTCAAGGGAAATTCGTTTTTACATTCAGTCATTACATCAGGACGATTTTTCGGACAAATAATTGGAAACTAACGTTTTTGTATCACTTCATGTTCGGAAATGCACATTATCTTTAATTTTTGTGACTTTTAAGGGAATTTCGACGATTTTGAATAGTTCTTTTCCGAGTTAATAAGTTTGTCTTCTCAGTTTTTCCTTGATATTTTCTGAGTTCAAATCCAATTGTAGTATCAATATTCAATAACTATGTTATTTTTGCACCATTTATCTTTTATCTCTTCTAACCAATTAACAATAGTAATAATAATAACAATGAAAATAAATATGAATAACAATAAAATGATAAAGACGGTCAGATGAAAATATCTGATTTCTTTGTCATACTGAATCCGGAAGAGTCCTGTATTTGGCAGGAGGTCTAGAAAAAGATAAGGCTGCACATATGTGCAGTCTGATCTTTATCTAGACCTCCTGTTTGTCCGTTTAAAACAAGCATTGCTTTTACCATAATTTCCCTAAAAAATTACTTACCAAACATTAGTGCTTTCTGAGCTATTAGTCCTTTGATTTTGATACTATTTTGTGGAGGATATATCTAACATGACAAGGGTTGCATCTAGATATGGCAGATGTTATAAACAGAAACGGAAACACTCTCATTACCCGCTTTACTGCATGCACGTTTTGCTTCAGTATTAGGTCGATCTATCTTACCTTGAGTCGGACTGTCAATCTTGAGGTCCTGGGTTCGATCCCAGACGGCGGCACTCATCCTTTCCGACTATTTGTCTCTCACCAATGGGTCGATAATCGTAGACCTATGTGGGATAGCAGCTGGAGGCTAGGAAGGGATATAATGGTAGTACTGGTGTGAGAAAAACCAGGATTCCATTGTTAGGTGCTCCAGTCGCCGCGATATAACTGAAAGATTGTTGAAAGCGGCGTAAAACCCCATTCAAACAAACAAATTATCTTACCTTGAGTGAAAAAAAAAACTGCACAAAAGCTATACAATTCAAGAGTGGTTGGGAATGTTTTGATCTTACAAACGATTATAAAATTTCTTTAATGCAAAATTTTTTTTTAAAAAATCTGTTTCGTTTTTTTTTGTTTGCTTGTCTGAAAAAATCTGTTAATAAAATCGCGTCCTTTCGCACGTGAATTACATGACAATCTGATAAGGTTATCAGTGTCTTTGGTCCGGCTATGATGACGTTCAATATCGCGAAATGGGCAAAAGCTGGGTTCAATCTTCACAAACAGTTAGTTTATCATTTCTACGGTGATATTTTCTAGTGATTATCCACCGAGAAGTCTCGATAATCCACCTGATGGTATTAAAGAAAGTTTTACCTCTAGTCATCTTTAAATGGAAATTATGAAATCCCATTCAAACGAAGAAAATAAATAGCACCGTTTGATAGAATAAGGAACTGAAACACTTTTACTCTGGCTACCTGTACAAAGTTTTGTTCAAATATTCGAAAGGGGTTTTAACTTGCCATTTCAAAAAAAAATAAAATAATAATAATAATAATAAATAAATAAAGAGCTAAAACTGAAATGAGACTTTAAGCTATTCATTCATGTACAGTCTATCTTGCTCGAAAAACCACGTTGATTAAGTTACCATAATCGAATTCTCCATTTAGAAAGCAAACCTTTAAAGAACTGAAAGCATTTGTCTTAAAAACATCACAACAAAATCCTATGTTGTTGGATCTCATTAGAAGCATCTCAATGACTCACAAGAACAAAGGATTAAGCGAGAATGTTGTTTTCATTGCAAACCTTCATGTCTTTTACAATATAGGTTATTAAACGACCATTTTTTAAGTGACCAGATTTCGATCGTCCCTTCAGTGGTCGCTTAATACAAGATTAACTGTATATGAATAGATCTTGATAGAAAAGGGGCCCTACCAATTCAATCTGACATTTGCGCAGACTTTATCCATTATCTTTCCTACGATCTGTTGTATTTTGTCTCTTATAATGTCAGGTGAGAAACGCAACCTTTGTTTTCACAATAATAAAGAACTAATTTTAACAATTAAGAATCAGTTATCACCATCTTGTTGTGGGACTTCTCGACAAAATGTAAACAACTGATGAATTGAAAACGTCTTGCGGATCGAATACAGAAATTGCTCGACAAACATTTCCAGACGAATCATTTTGTCAGTTTAATAGTTTTTATACGCATTAATGCTGCCTTGTTTTAAAGGACTTGTTGGTAACGATTGATACTATGTGACAGAGTGGGGATTTTTAAAGGTAGGTATCGAGGTTATTTTCATGTCACATATTTTAATTATTTTTTTCCTCTCATATACTATTTGAATTCGATATGCCGCAAAGTAGTTTTGCAAAAATCAGAGGTCGCTTATCAGAAAAAAAGCAGGGTATTTCCCTAATAGCCTACGTAGGCTATTAATCTATTTTTAGATTAATCCGAGACAGTTGCGAAGATAATAGGGCATTCACGTGGTGCGCATAACCGTTCGAACCTTGCCTTTAGGTTGAATTACATAAACCAACGTCATCGTTACGTCACCAGGAGTTATGTTCGCTAGCCGGTCTGTAAAGATCAGTTCAAAACTGTCGTAATTATTATTACGAATATAAACACTTACCGTAGTTTTGCGCTTAGCCTTTCATGTGACCTGATTTAGGACGTTGGCTGTTTCGCTAGTAAGTTTGTTACCTTCATTTGACTTTGGGTCATTTGCAAATAAGGTCATTCGATGTCGACACCCGAATTCCGTGATATTTAAAAATAACCTTGAATTCCGCTGAACCTTTCCGATATAACCACAAAAAGCAACTTTAGGTCTATTAGATTACCACCAAGACTATACCTAACCTAACTTAAAGTATAAAATGTTCGTTTGAATCTATTTTTCGGCACTTGGCATTTTTTTCTTATCTAGGTTTTAGAAGCATCGATACCTCCCTTTAAAGCCTCTCTGATGGGACTAGTAGAATGATTCGTTCAACGCGTTCAAACGTTTAATTTCAGTCTTGTCTATAAAAATTCACATGATCTTATTGGCTGAAAGATTTCTTTCCGATCTTCATAAAGTACGGTACTATTTTCTACGCTTGTCCACAAATTAGACCCATGAAATATTACTCAAAATTAGTAAAAATTTTTTATGGCATTAGCCCATTCCAACTCGATCCCTCCTTTTTACGCCCCTCAAGAAAAAAACTTTGGAAAACATTGTGGAAAATGAAGAAATTGCTTGTATCAAGCAATTTCTTCATTATCCACAATGTTTTCTATCCAAAAAGACGAAAAAATTCAAAATTCTATCAACTTGAAATTGTCGTCTGCAGCTTCTTTCAATTTGGACAAGTCTAAAATTTTGCAGTGTTGGAGTAGGTTAAATGGTAAGAAAGGAAGTGATTTTTTAAAACTTTGACTGAGGTATGAACCTCTTCATACACTGTGGCCAAATTTTTAGGTTCATACCTAATGTACGGGGAAAATGTCGTAATTACAGCTTTAATAAAGCTGTATTTACGACAATTTGGTCGACCACTGACGATGTGTCTTGGTGCTATTAAATCGATCCCAATATAGTTTATCCTATACCCTATCAACTCCCCCCCATATCTTATAATCTCCCTTTACTTTATAATCTCCCTTATCCTATCATATCATATATTTGTTTTCTTATCTATAGCCTAAACCTGCTCATCTCCTATGTATCGCTTCATTTCCCATATGCATCTTATCTTCATCAAAGTATCTTATCATCTCCGATATGAATTATCATTCCCCTAGTAAGTTATGTCCTATTTATATTAAAGCTCTCCTGATAGCAAGTCATCTCTACATTATTTTCACCGCTCTTATACCTTAACATCTCCAATATGTCGTATCATCTAGCCTATATCTTATCATTTCCCCTATGTCTTATCGTATTCCATTTATCTAATCATATTCCCTTTACATTATCATATTCCCCATACCTTATCGTCTACCCTATACCTCTTTATCTCCCCTTTATCTTATAACCTCCCTTTTACTTCATTACCCCCATTTATCTTGTCATCTGTCCTTTATGTTATCATATCCTCTTTTTATCATCATCGTCCCTATTCCTTATCATTCCCATATACCTTATCATCTCCCCATATTCCCAGTTTCCCTTTACCTCACCATTTTCCCTATATCTCATCATCTTCTCTATACCTTATTATCTTCCCTATACCTAACCATTTTCCCTATACCTTATCATCTTCCCTATACCTCACATCCTTCCCCTATACCTTATAATCTTCCCTTTACCTCACCATCTTTCCTATACCTTATCATCTTCTCTATACCTCAACATCGTCCATATACCTCAAATATTTCCTATACCCCACCATTTCACCATACCGCACCATCTTCCCTAATCCTTACCATCTTCACTGTTCCTAATCATCTTCCAAAAACCGTAACTTCTTCTTTATATTTATCATGTTTCCGACAAATTATCTTCTTTCCTATATCTTATCATCTTCTCTATACCTACTCATTTTCCCTATACCGTATTTTATTCCTTATCATCTTCTCTTTTCCCTTTCATATCTCCCTTTCCTTATCGTCTCCCTTATCTAACAATCTTCCTTATACCTTACCATTCCCCCTTTACCATATCACATCCTCTATACTCTACCATTTCCCCTATTCTATATGATCTTCCTAAAGCCTAATATCACTATATGTTATCCCTTATACCTTACCATCCCCCTCAATTAATTATCACCTCTACCTTATTATCTCCCCTACCTTATCATCTCCCTTTTATCTTACCATTTCCCCTTATTGTATCTTATCCCTTATACCTTACAATCCCCTTACCTTATCATCACCTCCACATTATAATCTCCCTAATACTTTCAACTTTTTCCTTTACCTTATCGCCACTATGACTTACCTTTTCCTTTTTACCTTAGCATATCCCCGTCATTATTATCTCCCTTATATATTGACATTTCATATTTACTTTGTTATCATGTATTTATTCTAGTATATCCCCTACATTTTGTCATCTGCCCCATATAGTCACCTTACAGCTTTATACGACATGATAAGATTTGATTTTGCACCTCCATGCAAACGAATGCTAACCCCTTTAATACGTATGTTTGACCAATCGCAGCTGTCAATTAAGGAATATATCGACCAATCAAATAATTCATTCTGCCCGAAATTGAGATTTGAACTCCAACATCGGGCGCCATTTGTGTGAAACTGTTTTGTTTGTTTGGCGACTTAAACGTCGTAGCTAGAGCATATTCAAGATGAAGTTACGACGTTTATGTCGGCAACCAACCATTTTAATTTTTGTTACATGTCACTGGACACAAATTTAAAATTCAAAATAGAAGCGGGACCTTCTGTTGTTGTCAGTGGGCGTGGTCAAAGGGGTAAGCGGGCGGGGCCAGCGATTGGTTAATTATAGTATCATACTATCAAGTAAATAATCATTAAACATGTAAAAAAAGCAAAGACTTTACCAGTTTGAGAGAGGTTTTCAAGGAATAACTTTGTGGTCAAAAACATAAAATATTTCCCTGTTCATTTTCTTTGTTTTGCCTTGCTTTCATTGGGATGTGAAATCATGAAATTTCTGCATGTCAGAATTTGCCAATTTTGATAGACTTTATTAAGATTTAGTCAATGCAGAAGAAAACAAAATGAAAATGTCCATTTCAGCAGAATGCATGGTGATCTCAAAATTCAGTTTTCCCAAAAGTGTAACACAATAATTACGACTTGTACCTTCAATTTATGACACCGCGCAAATGGAGACTTAATAAAGTAGCGTGATGGATTTTCCTCTTAATGTTCGGTTTTCATTTGGCCTAATCGTCGTTTTCCGTGATTCGAGAAATCTAGTTATAAAATAAAGAGTAATTAGTTCAGAAAAAGTGGGAGACACGGCGACATGACTTGCAAACCCATTCGTGAAAAAATGCTGAGTGCATTTTTTCCCTTCAGTGGACGGAACTCTATTAGATAGACTAGCGATTTGGAACACTAATCACCGTTAATAGTCCGAGTTGACATCACATGATTTTGTCAACGTGTAATGCATAAACGTTATAAGAAAATTGGCAGGTATAGAATATAACGGAATAAAATTTCTCATCGGTGCACGACTGAAACATCCGCTTATCGAAGCTGTAGTTATGAGGTTTTGCTGACCTAAAGAGGTGTTTTTTTGTGTTTTTTTTTTCATCTGTTTACTGTCCGTACCGTATTTAAAGCTGTGGTTTATACAGCCAAAGAAATTGATGAGATGATATTCTCTATAGTACGATCAGATCTGAGCCACATTTTCGATACCTTGGCCTTATATTACGCCGTGAAAATTATGAACATTTAATATATTTTATTATAAGATACTTTCATTTCACGCTGATTAAATCGGACACGACAGAAAAAAATCCGTATCATCCATGTACTTAACTGATACGATATAAATAGATGACGTAATTTTCCCGGAAAATGACGTCTGTCAAGGAAAATGTTATTGTGAATTCAAAAATGATTTGATCTCAGACAAATTAGCTTTATAAATCTTTTATAGTAAAATTCCTTTGGTATATTATAGATTAAATACTGTGGTATAGAAGATACACAAAACTTTGTATTGAATTTTGCGGGGCATAGGAAAACTCGGTCTCGTGAAATACCCACACTAGACTCCAATACAAGGTTTTGTATCAGACCTGTAACATACAATTTCTTTTATACAGTATGTATAGCATTATACCTAGTTGCTTATCGTCAGCATAAAACTTTCGACATTACTGCGAGCTGATGAATTATCCACTGTGTATTGACGGACCGTGACTGTCACTCAAAGAATCAATTGATCAAACATGTTAACTGGGATTAGTGGGACAATGTAAGTATCATAAATCAGAGGTTCTTGACAAGCAAAGCCAATCGACACATCGCTGGTCACGCTCCAGAAAGTTCCACTTAGAATTGAACGGAGTTTTTTAACAACAATTACGACTAGTAACATATAACAAACAAATACAATGGTAATTGGAGACCTAAATGTCGTAGCTACAGCTGGAAATAGCTGTAGTTACGACGACTTAATCGCGAAACCAACCTAAATGTCGGCCAATGTAGAAGTTGTAATTTTACTTTCGGTCTAAATAAATATTTTCATTGTTTTAGTGAATCTTTGATCGGAAGCAGATTAATACAATCGGATGATTATATTTTAGGGTTATGCCTCAACGAAAACGCAAAAAGTTTCTTCATTTTTTGTAATTCAATGCCACCAAGCAAAGCAAAGCAAACAATTTACTGGTTTTGAAAATAAAAGTATGGATCTACTTTGTGCGAAAGTATGCGAAATAGTTGCGAAATAATTACGTGCTCATTTTTGCTATGGAAGGATGAAACAACCAGCCAATCAAAATGTTGAATCTTGATTGACAAAACTAAAATTAAATTATTATTACTTAAAGAAAAGATCTTTGTGACCAAAATCTTGAATTCTAGAAAAATACAATGTGAGTATATGAAGGTTGATGTTGGATAAACGTTTTGTTTCAAACGATTTAACCCTTTCTCACAGTATGACGCTTTATTACCCCCCCCCCCTAAAAACAATTGGGAAATGTTGTGAAAAATTCTTGAACCAAGCGGTTTCTTCATTTTCCGCGATGTTTTTGACCCGAGAGTCGAAAAAAAAAAATCTAACATTTCATAAACTTTGAATTGTCAATTGCAACTCCTATCAATTTGGACCAGTCTTAGATTTTGACATCTGGTAATGGAGTAATGAATTATGAATTTCTTTAAAAAGATTCGTTTTCTGGAAAATATTTTATGAGGCTTTTCCTATGTATGACAAATACTTTGAGCTTCGAATGAAATTACATTCTAACGTATCCTGGTATGTCATGTATCTATAGTTTCAAACTCAACATAGATGTCAAGATGGCATGACATTAGACTAGGGAACATGTCCAATTTACACTGCTCTCCAATATTGCTTGTATCGTAAGATTAGGACAGGCTCGCAATATCAGCTTTACGTCTTTCGTTACCTTCACTTTTACACTATTTCATGGAACCAGTAAAGTGACATTCCAGACTTTTGTAGATATGCAAATATCAGAAACATTTCGTAATTACGAAATGATATTTCCTAAATACAAAAAAGTACTTTATAAATACGAAATAGAATTTCGTAATTACGAAATGGTAGTTTGTTTTTTTATGAAATAATATTTCGAAATAAACGAAAAACTATCTCGTAATACAAATGTTTCGTAAATTATCTTCAACCCCAAAAAATCAAAGTTCTTTACAAAACATTTTCATCATTTGAAAATTGTTGTCAGCAACTTCTTTGAATTTTGACAAGTCTAAGTTTTTGTCGTCTGTATTAAAGGAGGTTTAATCTTTAAAAGACAATAATCTAACATCTCAAGTTTTAACTCAGCACTAGGCAGGAACATGCAATTAGTATTTAGACATTCTTGTTGATAATCTTTATACATAAAAAACCCAAACATTAACCACTGCAGTCAGTCTACTACAATAGCCGAGGTTTATGAAATGTGCAATAATTTATATTACAAATACGTAGACCAAATTCTTCCTCGACAAATTTTATTACAAGTTAGACAAAATGTTGCCAAAAATAAGAACATTAGTAGCGATCGTCTGTGACGTAGTAGACAAATCTCAAAAGGCAGGACAAACAATTCAGCATATCTTCTCTTGGAAATAACTGTAGATCAAACCAAATCAAAAGAAACGAATTATTTCCCTTTTTAATTTGATTTTAAATAATTTTTTGACTTGAGTTCTCATATCTTTTGTATTAATCAAAGGTGGGAAACGTTTTGTTTGTCCTACGTTTTAGCAAGCAAGGCGCATATAGTAACAAATCTTTTAAACGACCGCTGCTATTAAAGATGTTATGTTTTATGTGTGCGCATGGTGAGCTTTTGTGATCGTAACTGTCTGTCGTCCGTCGTGAGGCGTCAACAATTTAAGAGTTTGTACTCTAGAGGCTAGCTGCGATATCGTAGCCCCCTTTCTGATAATCTGCTGGCGAGCACCACGACTCCCTCCTTCTTTCCCCTTTGTTGAAAGTCTTGATATTGTATGTTTTGTGATAAGCGACTCTCTGCGGATCAATTCCATACATACGTTAGTATTATGGACAAAATCTATCAAAATCATAAGAATACAAATTGTATCAATCATATGATAACGGTTTCTTCTGAGTTTACAAAAAAAATTTCCTAAGTATGTCGGCCATGACATTTGGTTGGTCATGTGATCTATTATTACGTCACGTTGTTTACTATTGTCATGCTGAAAAAACAGGTGTTCGTAATAAACCTTAGTATCCGTTTTACCTACCATCGATGAAATCTTATCTTCAAAGATATATATACTGAATCCTCAATATCTTTATTTCTTCTATCAAATTCCTTCATACAACTTTTGTCTTATTTTCTGTAATAGCTGTTTGTTTTCCAAATACTATGTCTTCCAAATACGGTGATCTAATTTTTTATTTGCTATCGTTTTTGCGGCAAGAGCGAATCTCACGAGATCTCGCTGTCAAACGGCAAAAATGGCTGACATTTGATTCAAAATGGCAGAAAAACTTTGAATTCCCGATGGTGTAGCAAATAGAATGTCCGACTTTTTGAAGATGTATATTTATTTAGATGGATAGATAAATGGTTATGGTCAATTTTGGTATTAAACTTGTGTTTGTACTATAAACACAACATCCAATTCACTCCGGGCACTGCAACAAAGAGCAAAGAAGGGGGGGGGGTATCGTAGCCCTCGCCAGCAGATTATCAGAAAGATATGGTAGCTATATAGGGGCTAGAGGCGATTATCCTTATGTGACGTCACTTGTAACGTCCCGGGTCGCGGCCGGTCAGCAGCTGACCCGGTTTGGTGTGCATGGGTTCTAAAAATTAATTATTGGTTGTCGTGAGCAATTCAATACTCTGGCAAGAGCGGTCACAGACTGACCTCCAAAAAGCCTTCAAGTGGAATCTTGAAGTTAATCATTCGAAAGTCATGAAAATTCCACAATAGTGTCAATGCCGAAAATTCAACTTGATTTAAGCTTGTACGCGAAGTTAAGGCAAATTTGTACAGCAGACGACAGAGTTTATGATATGCACGTACAGTAGCAGTTTTCCGATTACACATTCTATGGTAGATAGCCGCGTGCCCGAAATATGTTCAAGGAGGTATGAATATTTTTTCCGGGCAATTAGAACGCCCCTTTTTGATAGACTAAACTAAGAAGTACATTATTGTTTGGATATATGTAAAGACAGTGCTGAAATTTCCTTGAGGATGGATGACACTTTTATCCCGGTATCTTGTTTACATCAACGTCCCTGAGTATCATGACGTGTTAATGTTATTTAGTGTTTTAAGCTGATTTACGTAAAAATGTCAGAAGAGAAAATCACGGACAGGCGTCCTAGCTAACCCATCACAAGACAATAAAAGTTTTTACTGTTCCGAATTGAAAGATTTAGCATATTTTTGTCTTTTTGGATAGATACATTATGGAAAATGGAGACATTGCTTGTAACAAGCAATTTCTTCATTTTCTAAAATGCTTTTCAAAGCTTTGCTCTTGAGGGGCGTCAAAAAGTGGGGTTGTGTGGTAATGGGTTTAACCCTTTCCCTCATGGTAAAATTTTAAATCCGTCCAAATTAAAAGAAGTTGCGGAATACAAATTTAAGATGTGAAATTTTAGAAATCTTTGCATTTTGGCTTAGAAAACAATTTGGCTTATGAAGAAATTGCTTGTAAAAATATTAAAGGGCTTTTTAAAGCGTGATTGTGTTGGAATTGGTAAAGGTGAACGGTGAATACTGTTAAACCGAATGAAACCAACGAACGGTGAATACTGCTAAACCGAATGAAACCAACGAACGGTGAATACTGCTAAACCGAATGAAACCAAATATGTGAATCACGTATATAACATTGTTTTATAGAAAGAGCTCAACAGTTTTGTTGCTCGCAGTCTTGCCTGGGACGATACTTTTTGTACTTGTTATTTATATTTGGGTCTCATGCTCTGTCTACGTAGTTGTAGGAAATTGATAAAAATGATATGCCAAATGTAGATCATAATTGTGCCACCAAATATCGTAACTACAGGTTGTCTTAGGTGTAGTTAAGATGTTTTGGTCGCCTTATGACGATGTATGTTTCTTAACCCATTACCATATAATGCCGACTAATGACGGCCCTCGAAAATAGTTCCTAAAAATATTTGGAAAATGTAGAAAAAGCTTGTTACAAGCAATTTCTGCATTTTCCACATTGTGTTCTACTCAGAAATATAGAATGATTTGAAACAATATCAACTTGAAATTGACGTCTGCATCTATTTTCATTTTGAAACAATCTAAATCTTAAACCATTTTGCACACAAAAACACACCGCTTTCATTTTCGAACGTCTAGCTTCATCAAAAACTTGCATGATGAAGCCTGCTATCATTTTTCAAGGGAAACGTTTCCAATTTTATGCTCTGTCTGCTTTCACATGCAGAAAAAAGAAAATTTAAATCATAACACGTCTCGTAAAATATGGTCAACTAGAAATTTCGAACAATAGATATTACAAAAAGACAATTTGTACAAGCAAACATCCAATTTAGTAGAACGACCTTTGAAACTTTAGAAAGTTAGAAGTCGGAAAGTCAAGAGTCTTGTCAGGCATGCTAGAACCGTGCAATACTTTCATATCATGCTGAATAAAAATCCTTATCTGAATTTGCATTAAAAGCAAAGGCCTGAAAGCACTGGAAGAACTAGATAAGGGTCTAAAATAATTTTGAAAAAAATCATTTTATAAAAATCTCTGTGTTGAAGGAGGCAAACAGGTGGTGTAAACTAAGATCAGACTGCACTTATGTGCAGGCTGATCTTTGTCTATACCTCCTGCAAAACAGGGATATTCCAGGTCCAGCATGATAAGAGTTATAAAAAAAAGTACGCTATTCACATATTCGTTTTTCTTTGTTCTAATTTTTATGTCATTTTACCTGAGGTTATTTTTTCTGGCGTAAAATGTTCAAGTCAAATTATCATTTATTGAGTAACGTCCTAATACGATTCTATGAAAATTCTTTCTCACTTTCTCACATAGAAAGGACTGTGTTGCTTTTGGTTCAGAAATTTAAGAGGGAAAAAGGTAAGAAAAAATAATAAGATGTGCTGCCCTGTCACGCCAACGGATAATATCTGGAAATAAAAGAGAACCATTGGAATAATGAAACATCTTAAACTAGGCATGAACGATCTGTTTCTCAAACCTCCGAGACTTTTATGGAATCAAAAACGTTTATAGTCTTGGATGGACACATTTTTACTACTGTGACCCAAATAAGGTGAATAAGGCAATTACAAGACAGCAAACTTTTAGATCGGCCCAAATAGAAAGGATTTACAGACGACAATTTAAAGTTTATGAAAGTCTAGATTTTTCCGGGTAGAAAACATTGTGTAAAAGGAAGAAATTGCTTGTTACAAGCAATTTCTTCATTTAACACAATGTTTTTCTCAAATGTTTTTGAGGGGCGTCATAAAGCATCAATGGGTAAAGTCATGAATGCCAAATAGCGCGTACAGGCCTGTTTAATATAATTTCACCCATAAGTTTAGCCCGCAAGTATATGAAAAATGCAAGCATGATAACACTAGACCAATCACGGGCCCACCCACTTACTCCTTTAGCCACGCTCACTAACTCCAACAGGAAGTCCCACTTCGAATTTAAACGACGTTATTTTGCAAGGATTATGGCCAGTAGCATATAACAAAAGAGTAGAATAGTTGGTTGGCGACCTAAACGTCGTATCTACAGCTTGTATAAGGTGTAGTTACGACGTTTAAGTCGCAAAACCAACAAAACGCATACCAAAATAGCGGCCAATGTCGGAGTTAAAAGTTAATTTTCAATCGATATGAATGATTACATTGGTCGACTGGATATTTGATTGACAGCTGCGATTGGTCGATTGATGATGCTTACTTTTCGCTGGAGCAAGCTCAAATTTTAACTCAAACGAATAAATTAAACGGGTGCACCTGTCTTATTGCACGCGTTCACGCATTCCATTACGCCTACACGGCCTAAATGGTAGACCATAGAATACTTTATCCCCTTTTCATCGCGCTTCTTAACGGTAGGAGTAATGCGTTGCTTTTTTTTTTTCACGGACAATCAATCAGGATTCGAGTGTTTAGTTATCCCTGTATAGGCATCATATTGTTATTATTTCTATCGGCATATTTCAGCTTTTGACATTTAAAGTATTGGATGGTGATGAATCAATTTTTCAAAGCTTCAAACAGCATTCTAAATGTCTTACAAGAAAGCGGCACCCAGAGCGTAAAGCTTTACAAACGTTATCAGCAATGAGAGGTTTCTGTGATCACTTTACGCATGCGCAGCTCTCCTTGGAAATAGAATATTGTGAGTCCCAGTGGGTTGATGAGAAAGAAAATCTACTGTTCAAAGTGATTGTAAGATACCGCGAACAATAACCAAAAGATCTGTATGGTTTAACCTTAAATTTCAACTCGAATTCAAACAATTAAAGATGTAAAAGTATTGATGAGTGATCAAAGGTCAATTTTGTTCATACCTTGTGTAGACAAATTGACCTTTGATCACTCACTATAAGTTGTACATGTATATAATACACAACGAACGTGCAATAGAAAGCCACATCAACACTATTGATTTAAACATATATTTTAAAAAAATGTATAACATAAATTAAAATCCCTCTCGATTCTTCTTCAGTAGTCTATCCGAATCGGTTGAAAACACTTAAGATAAACATAGTTGTAAATCGTAAATTGGCGTCCAAAAAATCGCAAATACAGTTTTATTCAAGCTGCATTTACGACATTCTTGTCTCCCACTGACGACATGCATGATATACGAATCAGACATTTATTCTCAACAGTTATGCTTATGATTTCATTTATTCAAAGAAATTATAATATCGCCTTTGCAAAATTACTAGTCTCTTGATACGTTTTAAATCTTCTATTTTTTATCTATTAATGATTTAATTTTGGTTTCGTATATAAAGATTCAAGGGTTTTATTTGGCTGATTTTTTTCTTTTCATACTTCCGAGAGCAAAATTTTGTGCACACATCTGTTTTGTATGCTTGTGCATAATGTAGACCCATAAAATTTTACTAAAAGCTTGTCAAATATTGGCTTTATTTTTCTTGGTGGAATTAAATTCTTCGAAATGAAAAGCAAATTATTTGTTTCTTTCAGGTATGAATCTAAAACCTTTATTATACTGATGTATGAAACCCGTTCGGGTATTCATGGAATTAAGTTTTTAGGTTCATACCTCAATGAGAACAAAAATATTATTTCATTTATCAATTATTACCATTAATAATAATTTAACATAATTACATCATGGCTAGAGGTTGAAATTTTGAGACGACATCTGAAAAGGAGATCGGTATCCAATATAGATCGGTAGGATTTAGTTCGTCAAAAGTAAGTTAGGTTGCCGCAATAGCACAGGTGGTAGCCCGTCGGACTCTAAATCATGGGGTCTAGGGTTCGATCCTCTGTCGCCGCATATATCCTTTCAGACACTTATTTCCTACGAATGAGTAGATTATCGTAAACCTACATGTGCTGAGCAGCTCGAGGCCTTGAAAGTATGTAGTGGTAATACTGGTGTGAGAAATACCAGGAACCCATGATAAGGTACTCCAGCCGCCGCGAAATGACTGAAAAACCGTTTAAAGTGGCTTTATAACCCATTCAAACAAACAAAACTGAATTAATGACCATTCAACGAAACAGAGAACCTCCTACTTTTGGCAACTGGGAAGTACGGAACGATACTTTTAGCTCTCCCGAAATGGTCCCATTTTGCAGGGCGGGACACATACCTTTGCCATGGGCTGCCGTTGTGTGTCACCATTATCCATTACCAAACGACAAAATTTTACACTTGTCCAAAGCGACACGGAAAAGCAATTTATCAATATCCTCAATGTTTTCAAAGCCCTTCTTCTTGAGAGAAGTCAAAAAGCGTGACTATTTCGTGATAGGTTTAGTGAGCGAGATTTGTCGAAATCTATTATAAATTCAGTTCCCTTTTGTACAAATTTATTATGGGTGAAAGTACAACAGTATTTGATCCATGTCCTAACAATCCCTCTCTTTACACCTCACAAGAAAAGGTTTGGAAATGACGTCTTAAAATGCTTGTAACAGGCAACTTTTTCATTTTCCACATAGTTCAACAACCTAAAGTCAAGTGATTTTTAAAATTCATCAACTTAATTTTTTTTCAACATCTTTGAATGAAGACCAGTCTAAATTTCGTCGTCGCGGCGGCACAAATTCTTTCCGACATTTGTATCTCACAAGTGGATGGATAATCGCAAACCTAGGTGGTATAGCAGCTGGAGGCTAGGACAGAAAGTAATGGTTGTACTGGTGCGAGATATACCAGGGATCCATTGTTAGGTCCTCAAGCCGACGCCATATGACTGAAAAGTTGTAAAAAGTGGCGTTAAACCCCATTCAAACAAACAAACAAAAATTTCGTCGTTTGGTAATGGGTTGGGGGAATCCGTGTACCTAACATTAATTTATAATGTTAAAATGTATCAAACTGACTTCAGCCCATGTATTCAATATATTTGTGCTAATTAATGTATTCTATTCTATTCCATTCTATTCTTTTCTTAGAAAGTCTTTAGAAAAATACGGTTATCAACAAATAGTGATTTTGTGTTTTCTTGAAAATTAGATTTATTCGCTCTTCTTCTTGTATTAGAAAAGTAAAGAATATTGAAGGTCGGCATTTCCGCGTCTCTCTGCTATGAGAGAACACGTTGGTTATTGAAACAAGATTTATATTCATTAATTTTAACGAGACCGGATGCCCTGAGCGGGACATATACTCCTCTGAGGATGAACGTCACTTTTTTACACGGAAAAAAAACTGTGAAAAGGCAACATGCGCGACTGTGTTGTGAAAACTAATATGGCGTCTATCAGTCAGTTGTTATGTGTTCTCAATTAACCCATTACTAGACGGCAAACTTTTAGACTGCTTAAAATTGAAAGGAAGTGCAGACGACAATTCAAAATTTATGAATTTTTAGAATTTTTCAAACGTTCTGAGTAAAAAACATTGGTACAAAGAAGAAATTGCTTGTTACAAGCAATTTCTATATTCTATACAATATTTCCCTTTTGGTTTTTGGGGCGTCTAAAAGCGTCATTTTATCGGAATGGATTAATTCATCTTTAACTGGGACAGTTTGAGGATTAATTCTTAATACTGCTATACAATAAGTCTGAATATGTTGTTGTACATCATATTATTACATATTGTATTTGTGAAATCTTCATGGGTCAAAGACAATGTTGTTAAATAAACTGTGTTCTATGTTCTATAAAACGTTTACTTTGTAACCTGCATACTGTTGGCGTAGAGGCAAGTCGTTCTTCATCAAGAGAAATGTTATCACCGCCGAATTATAGTTGTCACTATGTCATTTCGGTGTACGTGCGTAAGTGCGTTTGTGTGTTAGTGCGATACAGTGATAGTGCGTAAGTCCTTTGTCCAGAGCATATCTCCTATATTTAGAAATGAACTTAGATAACTTTACACAAATGTTCTCCATCATGTGTAGATGCGCCATTTGAAACAAACCCCTTCTTTCAGAAAGAAAGGATTTAACGCACTTACTTCTGAAATTATGTACCCGGTTATGTTTATATTTTTAAGTCGTAAGATTTATCAATAAATACTTTGCAAACAGAGAAAAGATATAAGCTTCGATATTGGCCGTCTCAGCGACACATCAAATCTCTTTAAACGCGAGAAGTGCACGCACATTTGTTTACATTTACAAATACTGTTCACGTTTTTAAAAACTGTATACTTTATAACGAAATAACAGAGTTGTCACTTTTCAGAATGCCTGCACGCTTTGAAATTAAGGAGTTAAATTTTGAACAGACCATCTTATCTTAACCAATTCCCACCCAACATAATCTTAGACTGATTCAAATTGAAGGAATCTTCAGATGACAATATCAGGTTGATTTAATTTTATCGTCTTTTTGGATAGAAAACGTTGTGGGAAAGGAAGAAATTGCTTGATATAAGCAATTTCTTCATTTTCCACAATATTTTCCACAGCTTTTTCTTAAGGGGCGTAAAAAGGAGGGATTGTGTTGGAATGGGTCATGTCAGCCTGAATTTAGTATTTTGTCACACCTTTTCTCGTTTACCTCTAAATCCCTCGGTTAATACATCCATAGCGAATAACCTTTATCAAAATAATGTTGGAATAGGATTAATTACTTGCGACAAGCAATTTCTCTTTTTCTCAAAATATTTTCCTTTTGTACGCTGTGTACTTAATTATTTATACACTTCAAGGGGTGTCTTCTGCATCGTCTTTAAATTTGGACCAGTCTAAGATTTGACTCCTGACTATGAGTAAACTCTTGCAATCGCTTGTTTTTCGGATATTGCACATGTATATAGAAAATAATGTTGAGGGGGGGGGGGGGGAGAGAAATTGTTTGTCACAAACAATAATTTTATTCTCACACTGTTTTCTTTCCCATATTATAGGAAAGGCAGACAGATAGACAGGCAGGAAAGTTCATGTCTCATTGGTGCAAAATTCATTATCACATCAAAGGTATATTTGTAAGACTATCAGTATGTGTAATAATAAGATGTTATCTTTTTATTGCATTTTCATAATTCACAAAGGTGTGTGCTTTCAAACTTGATTTACTTTAAATCGTCGTCTGCAGCTACTTTTAAACTTTACTCAACTTTGGGTATATTGTCCTCTGCTTATGAATGAATTCATTCAACCTATATTTCCAGATCGATGCTAACGATTTAAATTTCAAAACCGGAAATGACGTTGTTGAAGTAATCCCCTAATCTGATGACTTTTCCCTACTGTATAATAAAAGCCATGCATGGGACACGGTTAAAAGGAATATTTATCATGTCAACGATAACCTTAATTATGAATGTTTTGCAGGTAGGTCTGTGTTTTATACAATTTATCTGAAATGTCGGATTTATAACCTAGTTTATTTGTTTGTTTGAATGGGGTTATCGCCGCTTTTATCAAAGTTTCAGTCATATCTCGGCTGCTGGCGCACCTTACAATGAATTCCTGGTATAGCTCGCACCAGTACCACCATTACATCCTTTTCTAGCCTCCAGATGCTATCCAGATTGGTAAGAGACAATTGTCGGAAAGGATATGTGCCGCCGGGGATTGAACTCATGACACACCATGATTAAAGATTGAGAGTCCACCAACTGCGCTATGAGAGCGGCAATAACCTAGACAAATCGACAGTTTTTACCGTCGTTACCGCTGTATTTACGAGGTTTTGGTCGTCAAACGACGGCTTATTTAATTACATAATTCGGGGTCCTGCGTTGCTCAGTTGTAATGGTCGCGGACTCCTAAAATGAAAGAAATCGAGGTTTGTTGGTTCGAATGCCGACCGAGCAGCCGGTCAATTGCGTTCGGTTTTTAGGTAACATATTTTAGAGCCCGTGCCTAGCACTGGTGATTCCCATTAAGTACGTGAAAAAGAGAACTTCGCCGAAAAAGTGCTGAAAAAATGTTCAAATCGGCGTTAAACTCTAATTTACTAACACATTTGGATAATGTCTGGTTTATTTAAAAAAAAAAGGGGGGGGTTACACCAGAGAAACTACTTTCACGAGGAAAGGAAAGCATTCTGTACCATAATGTATATGTATTTAACCAATTAACACATGGCACTATTTTAGACTAGTCCAAATTCAAAGATATTGCAGACGATAATTAAGTCGGTGTATTTTTTTTTAAGTCTTTTAGGGTAGAAAACATTGAGCACATTGAAGAAATTGTCCACAATGTTTTTAAACCTTTTTTTGAGGGGCGTAAAATATGGGATTGTGTGAGGATGTGTTGAACTATCTGTCCTTCTCCGGTCAATGGACAGGTCATCATTAAGATAAATAGATTTTATAGTTTGGCCTTGGCTTATATTTACTAACTTTTGAGACCTGGATAAGTATACACAGAACAATATCTTTGTATACTTAAAATACATACACCCAGTATTGTTTCTTTTGCCCTAATATGGTGCTCTTAGGATTAAAGAATGACATCGGATCAAATAAAAGGTAAAATTTCATTTATTACGCCAGAGTTTGCAATACGCCGTAATTTAGCGCGCGCTACACTATACTAAAAGTGCATACAAACATTTTTACTTGATGATGTTTTCATCTAAAATGGGTTTTCCTCCTTACTCTATACAAATTCATGACAAAATTGCCACATATAAAAGTAATTACCATCAATCTATTACTCGCCCTGAATGTACAACCTTGTAATAGATCGGTTTACTTCCCATGATTTTGTAAAATTGTCATGAGTCAGTTTACTTGCCATTAGTCCATTTACTTGCCAAGACTATGTTAACTTGCAAGGAAACTGTTTACTTGCCACGAGTCTGTTAACGTGCCTTGAAATTGTTTACTTGGCATGAAACTGTTTACATGACATGAATCTGTTTACTTGCCATGAGTCTGTTAACGTGCCTTGAAATTGTTAACTTGCCATGAAACTGTTTACATGACATGAATCTGTTTACTTGTCATGAGTATGTTATCTTGCTATGAAGCAGTTAACTTGGCACGAATCTGTTTACTTGCCATGAGTCTGTTAACGTGCCTTGAAATTGCTTACTTGGCATGAATCTGTCAACTTGCCATGAAGCAGTTTACTTGGCATGAATCGGTTTACTTGCCATGAGTCTATTAACTTGCCTTGAAGCTGTTTACTTGGCATGAATCTGTTTACTTGGCACGAATCTGTTTACTCGGCATGAATCTGTTACTTTGCCATGAGTCTGTTTACTTGCCATGAGTCTGTTAACTTTACATGATTTTTTTAACTTGCCATGCGTCTGTTTATATGCCATGAACCTGTTTACATGCCATGAACCTGTTTTGCCATGAGTTTTTTTTTACCTGCCATGAATTTGTTAACATGCCATGAACCTGTTTAATTTCCTGGAGTCTGTTAAATTGCCACGAGTCAAGTTACTTGCCATGAATCTGTTTACTTACATGAATCTGTTACCTTGCCATGAGTCTGTTAAATTGCCCTGAATCCGTTTATTTGTCATGAATATGTGTAATTGACATAAATTTACCATGAATTTATCCATGAAGGCCAAGTAACGGTTTTTCTCCAACTGAATAATTTGAAAGATACCAGCTCTTAATCTTAACATTTTACTTCTTATCGTTAAAATTTTACCAAAATGTATCAAAACTTATAATTTGAATTAAAAATAGGAAAAACTACAAGATATGCGCGAATGACGAATAGACGATAAGTGATCTGGCCGAGGACTGAAGTAAAAGGCCGAAAAGATTGACGATAAAACTTAAGTAGACATGCCACTCAAATGGATTATTATTGGGAGACTTCAGTTATGTTTTTTTTTTTTGTTGTTGTCAATTATTAAATGTCAATGGAACTTTAACAGTTTATGGATAATGCAGCGATTTCGTGAATCTATTATATGTATAATCTTTGTCTTTCTGAACATCGTAACTACAGCTAGCTTTTTCATTTTACATAATGTTTTCTGAGCTTTCTTTTTATCAGGACCGTAGAAAGCATTATTGTTCTTGAAATGGGTTAATGTATACGGAATGTCAGCATTTCGAGGGGATAATGCAAATGAATAAATAAATCTGTAAGACGCCCTTTTCCATGTCTCGGGTAACATATTACCTTTGCTTACATATAGGCACCTTTGACGCAGAGGTGTTTGATTTTTTCTATTTCATTCATAAATATTTTACCTCTTATCTTTGTCTAAATATTTGTAGTTTCATCATTTTGACGATTCGTCTTCTTGTTTTTATTATAATTTTTATTATTATTGATATCATCATTATTGTCTTTATAACTATCAACTATCATAGCATGAAAGGGAAGTGGAGGATGAGTGTCAATTTATATTGGTCTATCAACTATCATAGCATGAAAGTGAGGTGGAGGATGAGTGTCAATTTATATTGGTCTATCAACTATCAAAGCATGAAAGTGAAGTGAAGGATGAGTGTCAATTTATATTGGTCTATCAACTAGCATAGCATGAAAGGGAAGTGGAGGATGGGTGTCAATTTATATTGGTCCTTTACTTCTGTCAAAAAGAAAAACTTACATTTCTCTATAAAATGGTAGCACCAATGTTTTAATAAACTCACGACTTACTATATAGAAGCTTTCAAACTTAAATACTCCTAGATCTGAGATGGCATTATGCCAAAGAATTTAAGACTTTCTCTCTCGCGCAATTATGTCTTTCCACCCCTTTATTATATTGATTCATCTATATAATGTTACTTCTCATATGTTGTTAATGTTGTATGGTTGTATTAATGATATTATTGATATAAAATATTCTACCCCCCTCCAAAAAAAAAGAATCTATACATTGTTTCTTCTCATATGCTGTTGTTAATGTTGTATGGTTGTATTAATGCTATTATTGAAATAAAATTTTCTACTATCTCCCAAAAATATCGAAAAGTTAATCAAAGAAGTACGAGTAATTATATTCGCAATTCTTTCCAGGAGGCCACAAGCTCAACTTCAGAAAGACGATGTAAAACAAAGTTTGGTATATTCCCTCCAGAGGAATACAATTTACATACCTGTAGTTGGTGTTACGGTTACCTGTTTGGTAAATTTAGGAAACCCCTCGTAGCGACGTTATTCAACAACTATCTCAATGCGGCCGTCAATACGTCCGAGTTCCCTAGAGGGGCCATTCTGCTACCTGACCCTTACAATAAAACGTCACGTGATTTGGTGTGTTCAACGTTGACGTCAGACGAATGCGTCACTTGGGAAACATGTTGTTCCGGTGCCAGACAATGTTGTCAGAGACAGCTACAAACGGAAAGTGACGTCATCGACAATTCAACGTGTCTTAGTACGTGGGACGGGATTGGTTGCTGGGACAAAGCGTTAGCAGGGACACAGAATTACATCACGTGTCCAAATTACATGCAGTATTTCCTACCAACAAGTAAGTTTTCGTATGCGTATGAATATTTAATCTGTATGTGTAGAAAGTCGTGTCATAGGTCAACTAAGCACACGCGATTGCGGCATTTATATGGTCCTGTGATACGAAGAATGTTTTTGCGTGTAGACTAAGACATCAATACCTCAAATAAATGCACGAAGATCGAGATGTTTGTTTGGTACTGTGATACAAAGAATGTTTTCATGTGTAGATTCGCGCATCATCAAATAAATGCACGAAAGTTCAGATATTTGTTGGGTCCTGTGATTCAAAGAAAGTTTCGCGTGCAGACTGGCGCATCAAGACCTCAAATAAATGCACGAAGGTTGAGATATTTGTTTGCTTCTGTGATACAAGGTATATCTTTAACCCTTTCCTGTTTTGCAAACTTTTATACCTTTCCAAATTAAAATGTTTTGCAGATGAAATTAGAAAGTGGATTAAATTTGAAAAATAACCATCAAGTAGGGTAGAAAATATTGTGGAAAAAGAAGAAATTGCTTTTCACAAGCAATTTCTTCTTTTTCTACAATTTTTCTTAATTATATCTAAAGGGACGTAAAAACTGGGACCGAACATGAAAGGGTTAAATGGAATATTTGGTCATTTAATCGGGGAAAAAAGATCGCGTTGTCGTACTTTCTTTAAGTGAAACGAGTCCTAACCTCGAGTAGTACTGAAAAGTTTATTATGGTCTCCAAATCTCGTTCCTGTTGTTATGTTTGTAGTTTTATAAGGTCCCTCCGAAATCTCTCTTTATAACTTTTTTATTAAGGAATCGGTCACTATCGACTTGAGCCGATGAAAATCTCACAACAAATTTTAAATTTATGAAAATATCTGATAAATGTTATGATTCCTTTGTTTGTTTGTTTGTTGTTGTTGTTGTTGTTGTTTGACAGAACGGATTTGAAATACATGTATCTCAACATCACTATTTAATTCATTCCCAAACGACATAATTTTAGACTGGTCCAAATCGAAAGCAGCTGCAGACGACAATTCAAAGTTTATGGAATTCTGTTTTTTTTTTAACTCTTTGGGTAGAAAACACTGTGGAAAATGAAGAAAGTACTTGGTACAATCAATTTCTTCATTTTACACACTGCTTTCCTAAATACTTTTTGATGGGCTTCAAAAAGTGTCATTGAGTAGGAATGGGTTAAAGACAGGATGATTGATCGATTATGATAAGTATTTCCTTGAGTGAGCAACAAAAAGCTATATTTTCTCGTTCGATTGGCCAATATAGCTTTTGTTGTTCACGAAATGAATGATTAATCGCTCTAACAGAAAAACACGCGATGATTCTAGTTCCTTAATACAAAAAGAAAAGAGACAAAGTATGATTTTTAAAGAAAAATTCTGATAACGCGGCATTTCGCACGTGAATTGCATGACAACCTGATGGGGTAATCAATTTCTTTAGCCCCGCTGATTGGACATTTAGTAGCGCTAAATGATCGAAAGCGGGGCTAAATCTACTGAAACAGTGAATTGATAATTTCAAAAGAAATACTGTTTTTTCCACACAATTATCAATAAATATCCAATCGACAATTCTCGATAATCCATCGGAAATCATGACATAATTCTGTCTATCCCCTTTTGCTTCTAGAAATGGCTGTGAAGACGTGTAACAGTGATGGAAATTGGTTCAAAAAAGGTGGGAGAGAATGGACGGATTACACGCCCTGCTTGCAATATCAGGTATTACTTCATTTCATTTACCTGGGGCAACGTGGATATTAACCCTTTCCTGTTTTATGAAATTTTAGACTGGTCCAATTTGAAAGAGGTTGCAGACGACAATGAAATATGCATGCAATTTGAAATCTGACCTCCCTATGTGGTAGAAAATATTGTGGGAAAAGGAGAAATTGCTATTACAAGCAATTTCTCCCTTTTCAACAATGTTTTCCCTAGTATAAAAACACAGTGACGTAAAATCCCGATTTTGTCCAGGAAAGAGTTAAGATATGATTGAAGCTCTATTTACGCGTATAGTAACCTGGTCAATAAAATATTGCAGATTATCTATTACCTCGAACGAAATTTAAAGAACGACAAAGGAATTCTCGGTTCTTTTTTTTTTTTTTTTTTTGTCTCTTGTTGAAGCATCTACAACAGTCTCTTTCAAAATCATTATTCCATGTTCAAATTATTATGTTTTTTCCTTAATTCTGATACGCAATAATAGTATAGTTAACCCATTAACACACGACAAAATTTTAGACTGGTCTGAAATTGCAAAGTGGTTGCAGAGGACAATTCAAAGTTGTGATATTTAGATTTGTTCAACTTTCTGGGTAGAAAACGTTATTGAAAATGAAGAAATTGCTTGTTTCAAGCAATTTCTTCATTTTTTTAAATGTTTTGTCTGTGTGTTTTTCTGGGAGGGCTTCAAACAGCGTCATTGTGTGCTAATGTGTTAAAACAATGATCGATGTAGGGGTATTTGTATTGCCTGCAATGCTGGTGCTGAAGACCTGGAATAGACTCTCATTTATTAACGATGCAATATTGTCCGTGTTTTTGTTTTTAGCTCTACTGCCCGAAGACCAGAAGAGCTATAGCGATGGCGTGTTTGCCGTCACACGTACGTTGGAGCGTCCGACAGTCGTCCGCCCGTCCAATAACCATGTTTCCAAAGTTTTCTTTGAATTGGCTTTAAACTTTCACAGGATGACAGTACCATCATATGGATCGCCGCTTGCGAAACTGGGTCCGATCTGTCAAATATCACTGAAAAATAGGCCTTATGAAAATTTCATTAAAAATCCTCGTTAACGTAATAAACTCAAAATATTTCATCGGATTCTCTTCAAACTTTCTCAAAATGATTGTACCATCATAAGAATCGATCCTTTCGAACTTGGGTCCGGTCTGTCAAGAAACACGGAAAAGGGGGGCTTTATGAAACTTCCATTAAAATTCCTCGTTATCATCTGATTCTCTTGAAACTGTCATGTGATTATTTTAGGGTCACAAGGAAGGTTCTTTTCCGAAATCAATTGGATCCGTCTGAAAACACGTAAAAAGAGGCCTTTTTGATTTACAATCAGGTTATTATCGTATAAGGAATTAAGTCTATAATTGTTTAAAGGGAAGGTCCGTCGGAAAAAATCAGGAAAATCGGCCTTTTTTCACTCAAAATATTCTCGTTTATTTGATATTCACAATTATTAAGGAATGTTGCTCAAAATAATATGGGGATAAATTCCAATTTGTTATTTTCATTCTTTGCGTTCTTTTTTAAGCAATTAAGTTCCTTTAAATTAAACTTAATCATGGGGAACTTGATAGCCAGTAGAGTGTGTCATACCCTCGTTGGCTTCTTGTTTAAAAGACGTATTACAGGTTCATGTGTTTACGTTTATGTTAAGCCCTACGGTGCAAGTGTGAAATAAACCCGTTGACTATCATAGACATTAAACGGGTCAGAATACACGAATTTGTTAAGTACGCAGATTAGCTGCAGATCTAAAGAGTTGTTTTTTTTTTCTCTCTGATTTTTTATTACCGTGAAAAGATGGCATGGTGCAAGTAATGACGTCATTTTACAAACGGTGTTACATATTCCGCAGAATTTCCTTAATCGTAAGTTCGTAATATTTTTTTCTTTATCTCAATTTTTTGTCATATAGACTATTAAATTCGTGTTCGTGAAACATCCAATTTATTAAACTCTATCTGCTATGACCGATAAAATCATGACAGTGGCCTAGGGTATTAGATTCGGTATTTAACGATAATTGAATATTTTAATATTTTTCTCTATTTTCACCCGTATAGATAATAAGATTGTATCTTTTCCAGGAACTTCGAATCACAATATTTATTGGAGTAGGCTGTCAAATAGCCAGCTTACTGTTGTTGATACCTTCACTAGGAATATTTCTTAATTACAAGTAAGTCATTTATTAATAATTTAATTTTTATTTTCGTCTATCAAAAAACGAGCGTTCTGTTTGGTCGAAAAAAATATTCATACCTCCATGAACTAGCTTTTGAGCATGCAGCTATTTTGTATGTTTCCGCACGACATAGTTCCATAAAAAAATATCAAAATTTGTAAAACCTTGTTTTGTTTAGTTCGCTTGAGGTAATTAGATTATTTGAAAAGGAGAAAGGTTTTTTTTGTGTTTTCAAGGAGGTATGAAACGAGAAAAAGTAATCACTATTTTGTATGAATCCGCTTCGGGTATTCAAACAGCGTGATTAGTTTCTTCGTTTCATACCTCCGTAAAAACAAAAAGTATTCCCTTCATCTATTAACTACATCTAGTGGTCTTCTAACGGGCTCCTTAGAAACTTTACAAAGGGAATACTTTTAAATGTCTACTAGAAACTAGAAAAAGGATAAACCGAATAAATATAGTTTATAATATGACCTACAATGCTGGAGTGAAATAAATTCGTTGAACATTTTTGATATTGCACGGGTAATATTCAATTATTGCAATCACTATGCAAACTGGACTCCATACTAACGCGTTTTTGTAACTGTGAAAATGACATCATTATGAAAATGATGATGTTATGATGTTAACGTAAAAATCTGCATCATATGTTCACCGAGAGAGCCAAAAGATAGATTTTGTCTTATAGTTAGGTAACTGATAATCATTTGTTTAACCCATTCCCACACAATTGAATTTTAGACCAGTCTGAATTCAAAGAAGTTGCAGACGGCAATTTTAAGTTGATGAAATTTTTAATATCTTTGTCCTTTTTGGGAAGAAGACGCTGTGGATATTGAAGAAATTGCTTGTAACAAGCAATTTCTTCATTTCCCGTGATGTTTTCCAAAGCTTCCATATTGAGGAGAGTTTAAAAGCGTGACGGTGTGAGTATGTATTTAGCGTTAGGTCAATTTATCTTCCAATTGATGATCAGCAAAAACTATAGTATCAGCTGATCTGAGCACGGAGTGCTCAAGGTGAGTAATTGTTATACCTATCGTCCGTCCTTCTTTAGGAGTGCGTCGTCCACAGTATTTCTAAACATCTTCTTCTTCTTAATTCGTGAGCCAAACGTGGTTAAACTTGGCAGGGAGATTCTATACGACAAATTTTACCAAAGTTGTTCAAATAATTGAAATCTGCCCATAACTATGGTTGCCATGGCAACATAAATGACAAAAATGATAAAATCTCTAAATACTTTCTTCTCAAAAGTCCTAGATATTTTTTATGATGACTCTTTGGTCATGTTCTGGCTCAGCCAGGTATCACCCTATTTTACAAAGAAGCAAGGAATGAAAGCTAAAAAAATCCTGAAACCAAAGAGTTAGAGTTTTGATATTTAGTGCGCAGCATTGTCTAGTTGACCTGTACCAAGTTTGTTAGTATGATGACTTTTCGGGCATATTTGGACTCTATCCGGTCTCATCCCATTTTACATAGAAACGAAACAAAGAAGGAAATGTTTAGATATTTTTCATATTTGGGCTCCGCCCGGGCTCAATCTGTTTTTACTTTGAAACAAAGAAGAAAACCTTTGAAAAGTCTTCTTCTTTGAAATGAAAACATCAAGAGTAATTGTGTTTTTTCTGTGCATATTGACGTAGTGGACATCTGCGACTTTTGTTCATAAAATTTCCTTTGAGTTATTTTTGTCTTCTGTCCATGCCAAACTGTTTTACGTAGTAGAAGCATACAGAAAATCCTTCTAAATCTTCATCAGTGAAGCCAACAGGTATATGACTTTTTTTTATCTGGTATACAGCTATACTCAAAGCAGAAGTCTATCAAGTTTGTTCATATGATGACCCTTGGTTCAGACTGTAGCTCCCACCAGGCTAACCAAAATTTATACAGAAGGAAATGTACTTTTATTCTAAAAACTAATGGCCAAAAACTTTGGACGCATCTCCTAGCTGTACTCTACCAAGTTATTTTATAGAAAAAAACGTGGTTTGCTATTTCGGTTCTTCGAAGTTTCATCAAAATTTTATAAAGAAACAAGTAATGAAATCTTTAACAATCTTTTTTTCTGAATCCAAAAGGCCTAGAGCTTTTATGAAGCATCACCAAGCAGACTTCTACTAAGCTTGTGCATGCTATGACGCAAACTTCATATTTTGGCTTTGCCGGGATGCACCCTATTGTGCAATGAAACGAAAAAAAAGAGAGAGTAAATTTCCCGATACTCTCTTTTGTGAATCAAAAGGCCTGGAGATTTGGTATTTCGTATTTAATATCACCTACTGGACCTCTATGAGGTTTGTGCATATAAATGACCCGGGGTCATATCTGGGCTTTTCTTCCATTCAACCTGTTTTATAAAGAAACTAGGACGGAATTATTAAGCAATTTTCTATTCTGAAACATTTTGTCCTAGTCAAAGGCCCAAAGCTTTTGTGTTTGTTATGAAGCCTCTTCTAGTGAACTGCTACCGAGACCGTTGATACTTCTTATATAAGCTATCTCTTCAAAACATGAACAACAAAAAAAGATAGATAGATAAAAACTAGGCATTGATTAATTATTTGTTGCCTACTTTCGTTTTTTTAAAACTACATGTTCAGCTGTGAAACTTTTTCCTTCAAATTTACACGATTCACAATATAGTCTTTTCGGTGAAATATTTGTCAGCGAGTATCACAAACAAGATAAATAACTTAAGTGTCACTTTTGACGCATAAACAGTTTAAAAACCCGTAGTTTTTATGCTTTCCTGACAGAAACTTGTCAAAAGGTTGGTAATCTAAAATTTGAATAATTTTCATCAAATCTCTCAGAAGACCAACTTATAATTAGCATAGTTTCCGCATGTCTTACTCACAGGAATATCGGCTTCATTTTTAGCTCACCTGAGCACGTAGTGCTCAAGTGAGCTATTGTGATCCCCTTTTGTCCGGCGTCCGTCCGTCGTGCGTCGTCGGTCGTGTGTCGTGCGTCGTGCGTCGTCCGTCAACAATTTCTTTAAACAACATCTCCTCCCAAACCACTGGGCCGATTTTTACCAAATTTGGCAGAAATGTTCCTTAGGTGGTCCCCTTCAAAAATAGCTAAAAGAATTGAAATCCGTTAAAACTCTGGTTGCCATGGCAACAAAAGTGAAATTTTAAAATGATCTTTAAAAATCTTCTCCTCCTGACCCAGAAGGCGTAGAGCCTTGATATTTTGCATGAAGCATCAGTATATTGACCTCTTTCAAAATAGCTAAAATCATGATCCTCAGGTCCCCAGGGGCAGAGCCCCAGGGGGGTTAGGTTTATATAGAAATAAAGAACGATTTTTTAAATGACATCTCCTCCCAAACCACTTGGCCGATTTGTACCAAATTTTGCAGAAATGTTCCTTTGGTGGTCCCCCTTCAAAAATAGCTAAGAGAATTGAAATCCGTTTAAAACTCTGGTTGCCATGGCAACAAAAGTGAAATTTCAAAATAATCTTTAAGAATCTTCTCCTCCTGACCCAGAAGGCATAGAGCCTTGATATTTTGCATGAAGCATCAGTTTATTGATCTCTTACAAAATAGCTAAAATTATGATCCTCGGGTCTCCAGGGGCCGACCAAGGGGGGGGGGGGGGTATAGGCATGAAGCATCAGTTCACAGACTTCTTTCTTATTTCTGAAATTATAACCGATGGAAAAGTTTTTTCCCTCTTTCAAATCAGCACTAAAGCCTTGGAATTTGTAATTTAGACTTTTGGATCCCCAGGTTCATAGTCTTTATATGTAATTGTGGCCCACTTGTTTCATAATCCTAACCTTAACATGAAATTAGACTGTTGAAAGGAAAAGAGCCTTTATCTCAGGTGAGCGCCCCAGGGCAAACGGCCCTCTTGTTATTCTTTTATTTTGAAAATAGTTAGAGAAAAATGAATAAAGGAATTACCTGTTTCCATACACAAAAGAGTATTTATGCCCTTTGAAATTATTGAGTGATAATTTAAGGAGAAACCTCGATAATGGACTGAAAAGCACCAAAGATTTTGTGTTAAAACGTGTAGTTTACCGCAAATGACAAGAAAAATCTGGAACCACGTAAGGTGTTTGCAAAGAAAGAAATAAGTAAGATAATTAAGACAATATCAGAATTTCCGGTAACTATCCATGAATGGTTCAACCTCACGTGTTACGCCGCAGTAACACGAATATCACGACAACTGTTTTGATGTCTTCATAAGTCACTTTCATTTATAGTGGTAGTGAATTTGGTAATGATAATGACATGACGAAAAGTTTTCCAATGATGTTATTTATTGTATCAAAAAGCCTTAGACATTATATTAGCCACTGTATCTAAGAACATTCAAAGGGAGATTTAGTAGTTTATCAAAATCGAATCTATGTACCATAGTATATTCGAATTTCATCTATATACAAACTACCTATTCTTTTGTACTTTTCGATAGCAATAATACATCTTTAGAATTTTTTAGATGGTACAAATTAAAAGAAGTTGTGGGCCGTGCATGCTGACCGTGGGGTGAATCTTTTGGAAGCTTTAGACGTTCTTTCTTGCCATAAAAGTTTTAGCCCATTCCAAGTCTATGACGCTTTTGGACGCCCCGGAAAAAACTTTAGAAAACATTGTGGAAATTGAAGAAATTGCACGTTTCAAGCGATTTCTCCATTATTCGCAATGTTTTCTATCCAGAGGGTGAAAAAAGTAGATAAATAAACAAAACAGTACAAAAATCATAATCTTAAAATTATCGTCTGCTTCTCCTTTCAATTTGGACCAGTCTAAAATTTTGCCTTCTGGTAATGGTTTAAGAAATGAGAAAAGGGTGCTATCAATGACAACCTTTTTAATGCGGAATGAAGCTATGTGATTCAAAGCTACAAAACGGACTGTTACAGAAGTATGATTAGGCGTTTGTGTTGATTCACATTTTTCAACAAAAACGAAGAATTTTCCTCCATTCTGTATCAGTTTAGAAGCACAAAGGCTGATGAAATCGGGAAAAAATGCATACCTGGATAACTTAAATTTTAGCTACATCTTTCAAGAAAGGGCGGTCTGACTGGTCGAACAAAATTATTCAAACCACAATGAACAAAATTTTGAGCACGCAGCTATTTTGTATGCTTCCGTACAAAATAGTCACATCCATGGTATAAACATTTGTAAAGATTTTTTTTTCACTCGGTGTAATGAAATTATAGGAAATGAAGAGAATATTTTTGTTTTCATGGAAGTATGGAGAATATGGATTGACACTTATGTACGAATCCGCTTATGTACGAATCCGGTTCATACCTCCACGAAGACAAAAAAAAAAAAAAATTCTCTTCATATCTTGAATGAATATTTTAATTATCAAATATAAAAATTAGCAAAAGATCAGACTTTATTCAAGATAGTAAAAAACGAAATTCTTTGGTAACAGGAATTACAATGGCATTTTTTCTATTTGTTTAAAAAGAATAAGCAAAGGCGTTCCATACTTTTCTGATTTTTAAGCCCTTGTGGAATTAAAGAATTGTTTTAAGAACCACCGTTAAACTTGAAATTGCTTATTAAAAGCAAATCCTCATTTTTTGTTTGTGTGTCGGTTTGTGTAAGGCTAACTTTACAATATGTCTATATGCTCACTGACATTATAATACTTTGCGTTAATAATTTTCTATACCGCAGAGCACAAGAAAACAAGTGTGAACTGTTACATGTTTATAAAAAAAATAAAAAGATAAGTGAGATAATTTAGACCATATCCGAATTTCCGGTAACTAGCCATGAATCGTTCAATCTCACGTGCTACGCTGCACTTACAGATAGACAACACGAATATTGTGGCAACTGTTTTGATGGCTTCATCTATTTTAAGTGACGGCGAATTTGGTAATGATACTGAAAAGCGTTCCGCTGATGTTGTTTTTAAATTGTATCAAAAAGCCTTGAGATTCCATACACATTTTTACACGTTAAAGGAGAGGGAGATGTTTTTGTTAAGAATCTTCTTCTTTTTTTTTTTTTTTTTTTTTTTTTTCTTTTTTTTTTGTATAGGTGGCTTTAACGTCGTATTAACAGCTTAAAAAAGCTATATTCTGACGTTTATCCTATTGACAAATCGCTGACCCTGGGCACTGCCTCCTTTGGCCACGCCAATTGACTCCAACAGGAAGTCCCGCTTCGATTTTAAACGGCGTTTTTTTGAAATAAATTAATTTGTTGGCGACCTTAACGTCGTAACTACAGCTTGAATAACCTGCAGCTACGACGTTTAAGTCGCCCAACGACATAAATATAATAATTGGAAATGTCACGCGATGGCTCGAATACTGGAATTCCAATTCGATTGCATTACACGTGACTGGGCACATTTGCATTTTCTGAAACCAAGGAAAGCGAGAATAATCTAGCACACTGAAAGAGGTTGTTGTTTCACTTATTTCCCAATCATGACTGATAAAAGACAAAATACAATTATCTTTATCATTATCAATGCATGTTTTTATATAGTTAAGGACGTATCAACATCTCTTATTCCATTAAAACTGCTTCATTTCAATCTGTCACGGAATAACAAATTGTTTCTGAAAAACACTATTTGTATCGTGTTTAGATCGTACACTTATCCTGGTATTTATGACAGAATTTGCTTTTTGTTTTTTGTGGGGTGTCATGGGGTGTCATGGGTTCGATCCCCGACAGCGGCACATATCCTTTCCGACGTTTGTCTCTCGAAGATGGGTGGATCATCGTAAACCTAATTGGGGTAGCAGCTGGAGGCTAGGAAAGGATGTAATGGTGGTACTGGTGTGAGATGTACCAGGAATTCAGTGTTTGGTGCTCCAGCCGCCGCGAGATGACTGAAAAATTGTTAAAGCGGTGGTAAACCCCATTCAAAACAAAACTATTTGTTTTTGGACGCATTGTTATTAATTCATTCATGTAAAAAAGGTAAAACAGAATGTAAAGGTTGGTGTCACCCCTATTGAAAGTGCCAGCCAGTTTTGGCTCATGAGACAGTTTGTTTTTTAATGTACTGAACCTCTCAAATCCTTTCTATTTATTGTCGATCGCCTCGCAGAGATGAGCCTACGGTAACCAATCGTTTAACTAGGCTGGCGACTCATCATTTGACAGCGTCATTTCTGAGTAAGCCAGCCTCCACTTGGATTCGAATCTAAGACCTTACGCTTCCAAAGCCGTGCCCTAACCATTCGTCCACGGACAATCAAGTATCTTCCGACTAGCCGTTACCATTCATTGTGATGATACTCATCACATGTTTCACTGTGATAATTAACCGTCACTGGCTAATATCGAAAAAAAAAATAAAATAAAGAAATCATTAGAGAGAATGATGACAATCCATCACTTGTAAAAAAAAAAGAAAAAAGAATTGACGACTTTTTTTTCACAAGTAGTGGATTTATTAAAGATTTAAACACTTTGTTAAACTGTGATAAGACTTTAGAAACCGTGATGACTAAGTACATTTGGACATTACGTTCCTTGTGTCGATGAATTTCATACCAATTTGATTTACAAAATATGGTATTTGCTTAAATATAAAGCGTTTTCGATGTGTTGCTAATCGTTTTACTTGATAAATCACCTCTAACGATGAAAAACACAAAAAAAGTTCGATTCCAATTGAGGGAATTTTCATATTCCTCGCATGGACATTAAACAATTGTTTTGAGAAGGGATAAAATTCATTAATATGAAATAATTACGTTGTGACAATTTACCGTCATATCAGTATGTACCGGTTATCGATTAAATACTAGACTGATCGAAGCAATAAATTTCTTTGCTGCTTTTTCATTCTCTAAGAAGAACAGCTGGTGACCACTTATTATTCTGAAGGAAATTAAGATAAGAAATTATTGGAATCTATATAAGAATATGGCTTCATAGGCTTATTATTTATTTATTTATTTAATTTTCTAGGGGGGGGGGGTCAACTTTTCAATAACAAAGGATATACACGTACCAAGGGTTCACAATTCACAATCAAGACAGATGAACCACAGCAGAAACCTAATCCCATACTCAAACAATCGCGCCTTTCTTCACACACCCCAGACGCAACGTCTTCATTAGCCACAATATTTTCTACTCGTCAAGACAAAGATGTTTAATACATCATCATCTAAAAAGTGTCGTCTGCAACTTCTTTCAGTTTGGACAAGTCTAAAATTTTATTATCTGGTTATGGGTTGTTCCATGTATTACGTTTTCATCACTTTTCCGAGAAAACTTAACTATACTGTCGAACAGTTACACAGAAATTTCACAATTTACAATCAAAACCAGATTGGTGAACTAACGTAGAAACTTTAACCTATCACAACACGGCAAAATCTTAGACTGATTCATACTGAAAGGAGTTGCAAACGACAATTTGAAGTTGGTCGAAATTAGAAATTCCTTGTCTGGTAGGGTCGAAAACAGTGTGGACATTGAAGAAATTGCTTGTTACAAATATTTCATTCAATATTCCTAAACGGTATTGAGTGGGAATAGGCTAAAGCGATGTCGATGATCGACCTTGTGAACGTTTGAACCCTAATGAAGTTAAATTACACACTAAGTATGGGGACTGATTTCATTATACTTGCTGTAATTATCTAAATTAGTGCCTAAGGTAATACTATCTCAATTTGAGAAACTGCTATATCAGTGAAATTATCAAGTAATGAACTACTTATAGAAATACACGTATCCGCGTGACTTTGCCTTTATCCAATGAAGTGCCGCGGCCTTGGCGCAGTGATAGCACATTGGACTACAAGTCATGGGGTCCCGGGTTCGACCCCCGGTCGCGGCGAATACCCTTCCCGACATTTGTCTCCCATCTATGGATAGATAATCGTAAACCTTAGTGGGGTGAGCAGCTTGAGGCTCGGAGAGGTTGTAATGGTAGTGTAATATAATCTCGGCCTTTTCTCCTGGTTCTACCATGTTTCTTCTCAGTGATCGTATAGTGGAATTGTATGTATCAACTCGAGACTGCTAATACTGACAATATTTATTTAATATTTAGCTATACATCAACTACAGCACTCCGATAATAACGCATCAATCCGAATCGTATCCCGTCTCCCCCTCCTAAATTGAAAACTCTACCTTTTATACTCGTCCGTTTCAGCCCTCTGTCCGCCCACAGCGACCCAATGTTATGCTTTTATTGGATATCGTCTGTGACCACTAACTTCATATCATTATGCAAATATTTTTGGGTGGACCATTTGACCATTCCTATTTCTTAATAACTGGAATATAACAATCTCACAGAGCCCGCCGATACCCCAATACTCCATTTACCGATGCATTAGACCATTATATTACAGTAGCACTTGTGTGAGAAATACTAGGAATCCATTTATTGGTGCTCAAGCCGCTGGATATGGAATGCGTTAAACCTCATCCAATCATTCAATCAATTTGATAAAGTATGTTTTAGTACGGAAAATTATAATATATCGTAAATCAGTGGTGTTAAAATATTATAACATTCAAATGTTAGCTGTTTGTAACCAAACTGAGCACATTAGTTCGGTAAAACGGCGTGCAGAAGAAAAAGAATGCTTGAAAAGGCTGTAGGACAAGGAGAATTTGCTTAAAGCAAACACATTGATTTGAGAAAAAGAAAATCTACGTGGGAATTCCCTTTCCTCAAATTTGAATGTACATTGAAAAGCAGTGTGCGACAAATAGTGAGCTATTTGGCCCTACCGAAATTCTGTCTTCAGATAATGGATTAGGAGGGTTCTTAACCTGTCTCACATATATCAAATAGCGCAGTTGGCAGTGCATCAAACTCCCAATCTTCAATTATGCGGTGTCATGGGTTCAATCCCCGGACGACAAATATCTTTTCCGACACTTGTCTCCAACCAGTAGGTGGATTATCGTACACCTAAGTGTGATAGCAGCTGGAGGTTAGGAAATGATGTAAAGGTGGTACTGGTGCGAGATATACAAGGAATCCATTATTAGGTGCTCCAGCCGCCGCGATTTGACTGAAAAAGTGTTAAAAGCTGTGTTAAAACCCATTCAAACAAACCATATATCTTAAATCAAATTCCATATAGACTATGATACTAAAGCTTGTTTATAGGGACCAGTATTCTACTGTTTTGTTCAAAACCACAACGTGTCAATAGATCATATGGTCTTTGTGATTTTGACCTAATATTAATTTTCTGCAGTCTTGTTTAGATTTCAAAACGGCTCACCAGCACTCGTAATGAATTAGTGATAATATTGTAGAAAAAATAGGTAGTTGCTTGTAACAAGTAATTTCTTATTTTTTTCACAACATTTTCTGCCCGACTGAATGGTTATTTTCAAATTAAATTCATTTGAATTTTTCGTCTACAAAACCTTTGAATTTGGACAGGTCTAAAATTGTGCGAAACAAGAAAGGGTCAAGGAGAATCAAGCAAGTCGGTCTGGTCAAATTAAAGTTACAATTCATCATTAGCTGACAAACGCTGACGTTGATTTCCTTCCTTAATTGTTGTTTCTGTCTGGCAGAAAGTCGTGCTGACCACACATGTTCAACCTTTATACTTAACAGAATAACAAAGAACCAAGTCGTTAGTGAGTTAGCAAAAATAGAGATCAACCCATTCCCAGTTGACAGTATTTGAGACTGGTCTAAATTGAAAGAGGTTGCAAACGACAAAACAAAGTTTATTTAAATTGAAAGATTGATTGATTAATTGCTTGATTGAAAGATTGATTGATTAATTGCTTGATTGATTGATTGATTGATTGATTGATTGATTGATTGATTGATTGATTGGAGTGCATCCTAGTTGCGGCGATGATCAGGCTGGTATGCCCTTGTTTCTGCTTGGTACTTCTAAGACGTTTCAGAGCGCAAGCCTAGAGCTGGTGATACCTAGATACACGAATAACGCCGTGATATAACTGCAAGATTGTTCAAAGTGATTTTAAAACCCATACAAAACATTCACCTTTGTTTCTAGCGTATCTACACGCATAAATACAGTTACAGACGTTTGATATTTTTAAGCCCCGGCCATGTAATGACGACGATACATAGCGTTATCTCTGTCCGTGTTCGAGTGTGTGCGTGTGTGTGTGTCCAATACTTGTCCGGAGCACATAGTCTACATTAAATGATGAATATCAAATAACTAAGCAAAGTTGTTCTTCCGTGAGAATAGTTTTGCCATGTGTAAAGCCCTGTTGGATACTTCCATATTCAAGGTCGCAGCTATAGGTCATGTGACAGGCACTTTGGCGGGGTCATCCATGTCTATAACACATTTCTAGAATTATTCTCAAACTAATTTTGTGTTCTTCCAGGCAGCTACGTAACCAACACAGAATTCGTCTTCACATCAACTTCTTCATTTCCTTCATTATGAACGGGGTTGCTACCATACTGTGGAACGTACTTGTCACCTACGATAAACTCGCCAACCCAGAGGTCACCGATACACTTATATATAAAAACCTGGTTTGCTTCTTTAAATATATATTATTTTTTCCTGTTACTTGATTACCTGTTACCACACATTGACGCTTTCTGACGCCCCGAATAAATGTGGCGATGGAAAACGTAATGGGAAAAGGAGAATTTGCTTCTCACAATGTTTCCTACCCTGTTTGGCACTTATAGTCCTACTTTAGTGCACCTTGAAATATCGTCTGCAACTTCTTTCAATTTGGACCAGTCTAAAATGTTGTTGTGTAAGACTGGGTTAGATAACTCTTAATCATATGAAAACTAACGGATCGCTGGGGGCACCCACTGAGGTTCCACTTAAATTTTAAACGACAGGATTTGCAAAATTTATGTCAGGAATATGTAAAGAAAAAGTACAATGTTTACTTGGCGATATAAACGTCTGTACTTTAATTAAGCTGTAGTTAAGACGTTCAAGGGGCAAACAAAAATGCTTTATTCTAATTTCTGTCAATATCGGAGTTCAAGGTTCACTTCCTGTTTAAATGAATGAATTAATTGGTCGATTTATTCTTTGATTGACAGACGCGATTCGTCAATTCAACAAACAATTCAAAACAATTCTGCCCCGAAGAGGCTCTACATGGGTCGGTTAAAGTCCTTATGAAGGTGGCTGGTCAAGAAAGTTTGACTGTTTTATACTAATAATTTGATAGTAAGTTACGTCTTTCAAAAACGAGCGTTTTGATTGGCCGAAAATAATTATTCATACTTCGATTAACAAAATTCTGAGCACTCAGCTATTTTGTATGCTTGCGCACAATATAGTTCCATAAAAATGTATCAAAATCCGTTGTTGTTTTTATGTTTTCGTTTGATGTCATAACTTCAAAAAAAGAAGAGAATATTTTCTTTGTTTTCGTGGAGTTATGAAGCGAAAAAGCTAATCACACTGTATGAATCCACTTCGCGTAATCATACAGTGTGATTTTTTTCTTTTCTTTTCTTTTTTTTTTTTTTCGTTTCATACTACCAAGAAAACAAAAAACAAAAACAAAAAAATCACAATTTACGTTGAGTTTCTATAGATATTTATAGATATTTCTTTGGATATGTTCTTTCCATTATTACTATCTATGGATCTAGAATTTTAAAGATGGCATTTGAAAAAAAAGTATATTTCTAAAAGCAAACGTCTGTATCCGAATGTTATGCACAAGTAGGTGCCTTATATATTAGTAATTATCTTGATATACGTTAGCTTTTACCATGATATCACAATATAGTTGAGCGTATACCCTTGTCATGCTGAACCCAGAATATTCCGGTTTTAGCAGAAGGTATAGACAAAGATCAGACTGCACATAAGTACAGTCTGATCTTAGTCTACACCACCTGTCTGTCCTTTTGAAACAAGAGTTGTTTATGAAATTAATTTTCTAAAGAAGTATTGACAACTGAACAACAAGTACTACCAGTGCTTTCAGCCCTTTGATTTTTATACATTCTTAGAAGTATTTTATTCAGCATGACAATGGTTAATTAATAAAGATATGAGTAGCAATAGTAATGATATCCTTTGGTTTTTATCATCATTTACCTCATATATATTATAGCTCTTACGGAGATATACGTTAGCTTTAACCACGATATATGTTTCTTTATAGGCGTCCTGCAAGGTGTTGTCTTTTCTCAAGCTCTATTTCACTAGTACAAACTACGTCTGGGTATTTTGTGAGGGGTTTTACCTATACAGACTCATCGCCAATGCGTTCTCACCACCAAAGAGGCTACTTGGTCTATATATAGCGGGATGGGGTAAGGCTCAATTGTGCTGTTCGGTCAGATAAAATGATTTTTTTGTTTTTGTTTGTTTTCAAAGAGGTTTGACAGTAAAGGTTTATTTTTCAAGCAGCTATTGGTGCGGATTCAAATGCGAATACAAGTTTGATTAGGAAAAATTTCCATTCCTTACAATCTATTATCATCAAAGCATATACGATAGAAATATGTCCAAATGGCAAAAATTTAGATACCAGTTTGAGAAAGTCGATGAAACTTCTTTTATGAGCCAATTTTGTACTATTTTCTAATAAAAGGGAACCAGCAGATTTTCAAAGACAGAACTAAATGTAGGACGTTTGTTTATAACAAACCATAAGTAACATAACAGAAAAGGCGATGTTTCACACGTTTCTTGTATTCTACTTTATTTCAGGAATACCATTTTTATACACCATGGCGTATGCTGTCGTGAGACTAACGCAAGCAAACGAAAGGTAATTAGACTGAAGTCATTCACATTGGTGTATTTTCTTTTTTTCATTAACTAAACCCGTTCCTGTTAAAACCCGGGATTTTACATCGCTTTGATTTTATACTTGAGGAAACATTTTGGAAAAAGAAGACATTGCTTGTAACAAGCAATTTCTCCTTTTCCCGCGCCATTTCTACCACATAGGATGATTTCATTTCAAATTGCAACCAATTTTCATTGTCGGCTACACTCTATTTCAAACTGGACCAATCTTAAATTTCTATAAACGGGAAAGGGTTAGTGTCATTTTTAAATAAGACCTTAAGAAGAGTCACTTTGAAAATATAGTACATATTAGTAAATATACATACAGTATATCATAATATGATAAACCGCACTACCCAGCATAACGGAAAACTTATTTTGAGTACCCAGTCTAAACAAGCATTTCATTTTAGACGAGAAATATGTCTTGCCAAATCAGAGCTGTCGTTATTTGATTTTTAATTAAGATTATGAACTAGACTTTTTAGTTTATAAGGACCCATTAGACTGGTGAATCTCCAATCTACGCTCCTCTCCGACATTGGGCTTGTGCCGTAAGATTATGGGAGGATTGCCAGTCAAGGATCCAATCTACCAGTCTAATCACAAATCCATTTCAAAATTTCACAACGAGGGCTCGAATTTGGCGAGACAAATTATGTCTCTGCCAATCTGGACCGTTGTTATGGAGTTCGAATTCCACTCTCCTATTTACTGCGAACTTAATTGAAGAAATTCCTTAGTATCAACTTTCGTAATGCACAAACGAAGATTAAAAGAAAAAAAATCTTTTAATTGCAAATTCATGATATTAGAAATAAAATACTGATAAATTTGACTTATAATTAACTCGGTACAGTGGAACCATTTTCATTACGAACCCAATAAAAGCAAAACATAAGGTGCAACTTGCTAAATGCACAAACGTAGATTTATAGAGAAAACAATATTCCTATTACTAGAAACAAAATGTTGATAAATTTGTATTGCAATTTAATCGGTACAGTGGATATATTTTAATTGCGAACCTATTTCTGAATGCGCAAACATAAATTTGTAGAACATATTTTCTTTGTCTTGCAAATTCCTGTTATTAGAAACAAAATGCTGACAAATTTGTCTTTCAATTATCTCGATATAGTGGAACCATTTCGATTGCGACGCAGGTAAATTATAGAACACATTTTCTTTTAATTGCAAATTCCTGTTATTAGACACGTAGTGCTGTCAAAGTAGTCTTACAATTAACCCATATCTAGAAGGCACAATTTTACAGACAAGCCGGAATTCAAAGAAGATGCAGAAGACAGGATTTATTTTCTTATCTTTAAAAAAAAAACAAAAAAAACACGTTGTTGTTTTGTGTAGAAAATATGTTTAAACGACCATATTTATACAATATTTCCAAAGCTTTATTCCTTCCCTATACACGGTTTCAATTTTTTCTACGTAATACACTCTTTTTTTTTGCCACTGGAAGATTTTAACGGGGTTCCGCTGTACAATATTTTCTTAGTTTTATGTACAATATTACAATCTTTTCTCAGCGAAACTCCCTTTTCCCTCATGGACGTGTTTTGATGGGAATCCAATGTACAATATTTCAAGCTTTTCTCATAAAAAGTTTCCTTATTTCCTTTTGGGCGTGCTTGGATTTTATTCCAATATACAATAGTTCAAGCTCTTCTCATAATTAGACATTCTTTTTCCTTAGGGACGTTTTTGGGTCGGATGCCAATACATAATATTTCAAGCTTTACTCAGTAATAGACTTTCTTATTCCCTTTGTGACGTGTTTTGATGGGATTAAACTGTACAATATTTCAGTAATAGCCTCTCTTTTCGCCATGTCTATTTTCAGTTGTTGGGCCATCAGTCTGGGTGGTATAGAGTGGATCATGTATGCCCCGAATTTAGCTTGTCTAGTGGTAAATATATTCATCCATGAAAATTTGCAGTCCCCTTGCCTTTGTTTTCTTTCTGCCTGTTATTTTCCCTCTCTTTCTTCATCTCTTTTTCTCTTCGTCTCTCTGCATCTGTCTCTCGCGCTCTCTCTTTCTATCTTCAGTTATTTTTTTATTCATTTATTTGTTTATTTATTCATTTATGTATGTATTTTGTATTTTCTTTGTTCGTTTCTTTCAATCCTTCTTTTCTTTTTATCTTTCCAATTTGCTTATCTTTTTCATGCCATCCACTTTCTAAGTTTTAGCTTTTTTTGTGATTTCCTCCACCATTATTGCTTTCTTGTATTATCATCATAAGACAATCATTTTCGGGTCCCTTCCGTTTCATATTAACCATTTGTCCGTCGATTAGTATAACTCCCAGTACCTGTGATCACTTTATTGTCTGTAATAACAATTTAACCAATTCCCACACAGTCCCTCTTTTGTATGCCCTTCAAAAGCTAGAGGCGCTTGAGCGCCCGATTGGCGCCACTATCCTGAATTTACTTATCACGAAAGTCATTCCTTTTCTTTAACATTTGAAGCAAGTCATTAACGAAAGGATTTGTTTTTTTTGTAACTTACATTAAGGGAGGTAACTTTCTTTTATGTAACAAATATTCTCAGTCAAGCAGTTTCAGTTATTGAACATGTATTTCTCTTGCATCTCTATGTGATCTCTACTTGAAATTCGACCAATCTCTCAAGTTTTTTTTTATCAAAACTAATAAAAATTTCTTAAATTTACCAAAGAACAATTCTGTTATATTTGGTCAAAACTATCCTCTTATCTCGGAGAACACGAGTTTCAACATATTCACCATATACCATATATACGGCATTAGCCACGCCGGCAAGAGCCACGTTTTTTAACACAAACCCGCCCTTGACGCCCTTCATAAAGACTTTCGAAACAATCTGGAAAATGAAAAAATTGCTTGTCAAAAGTTATTTCCCCTTTATCCACAATGTCTTCGATCTAAAATTTCATAAACCTGAAATTGTCGTCTACAACTCCTCTCGATTTGATCCAATCTAAGATTTTACCGTCTGGTAATGGGTTAAACCACATACCGATGGATCAGCGCGAAACAGTTGTAACTGCAAATAAACATATAGGCAGTTACAACTGTTTCACGCTGAACTATCGATATTCTGTGTACTTACATGTATTTGAATTTTTGTGCTATCTTTCGAATTGATACCCACATCATAGGGTTTCAAATAGATAAGATCATACGTATTTGATGATTCTATCTAGATATCCGCTGTATGGTCTAAAAAGTTCCTGCTGTTTAAGACCTAAATGAAAAAAAAAATCACCTACGTCGACGGTTTAATATAGTTGGCCTTATTGTACTGTGTTTTTCTCCATCATTTCTTCGCTTTTTTTCAAATTTGAAAAATTACAAATGAAGATTTTGCGAATTTTGAAATTGGCTTGAACAGCAAGTTTTTTTCTTACAGAAATGAATCAAAACTATACTGAAGAAATGTTTTCAAAAATCGAAACGACCTCGGGTAAGAAGAAATATTGTCGATGGGTAACGTAAACAGAATAAATATAGCGTACGACATATGATGTTTTGAGCTCACTCTACTCATGTAAAAACCATAAACAAGTGGCCTAATGATTTTAAAATTCTTTTTCGTTTTCTTTTATCCATTATCAAACAGCAAAATATAAGGCAAGTCCAAATTGAAAGAGTTTGCCGACAACAAAATTAATGGATCAAATGAAAAATAGGGATCATATATAAGGTAGGAACATTCTGACAAAACAAGAAATTGTTTATATCAAGCAACTGCTTCTTTTCTCATAATTCTTTTTAACCATTGTCATGGTGAACCCAGAATATTCCTGTTTTGACAGGAGGTATAGACAAAGATCAGCGGGTAGATACGTGCCGGATGATCTTAGTGAACACCACCTGTCTGTCCCAGTGAAGCCAAAATTGTTTATAGAAATCAGTTTTCAAAAGAAATAGTGACCCACGATCAATTAATGCAGCGCTCTTAGTCCTTTGATTTCGAAGTAATTCTGATGAAGCTATTCACTCACCATGACAAGGGTTAATAACTATATTTCTATGACACGTAAAATGCGGTTTGTATGGGAAGGGTTAAAAGGCAGTTTTAGACTAATACACAACAACTAGTCGATTTCGGGAGCATGCTGCTACACCAAATGAACACGAATCATATTAGTGTTGTTTTCTATTTTGAGTTCAGGCAAACATATATTTTCTGTTTTTGATTTCAGACGAATATATGTTTTCTGTTTTTTATTTCAGGCAAACATATTTTTTCTGTCGAATATTTTACGAATCCTTTTAACCCAACTTCAAGCCCACCCTAACGAACCAAGTAATTTCAGGTAAGACATTTATAACAGGGAATTGAGATAGAAAAAAAACCGAAATCTCCCCACTCTAGTTATATAAATCTAGTTTCCTAATTCCAGTCGCTAACCCACGCAATATTTTCTTCATGTAGAGTATTGTTAACCCTTCCCTGTTTTACAGAATTATAGACCTGTGCAAATTCAAAGGTTTTGCAGACGAAAGTGGGTTTAAATTGGAAGTAGGGTAGGAAATATTGTGGAAAAGAAGAAATTGCTTGTGTTATATCCTGTAACAAAACGGTGCGTTTTATTAGCCGGTAATAGTGTCGGAGATTGTAGTACGTAATCTCGGTAAAACCGGATGGTTAGGATTTCTTAAAAAAGCTGAAAAACTTAAATTTCCTTTTGTTGTTTTATCTTCTGACCTATTTTTTCTGATGTCAAGTTTCTTTTGAAGACCAAACAGAGATCTTACAGAACTTTACAGGTTGCATTTTACCACAGTTGCTTTGAATAACGGATAGCGACATTTCGGAAGTTTGTCACGTGAATTTTTGAAATAGTTCTACGATGTACATCTGAAATTTTTTAATACGTAATATTGAACGAGCAGTTCCGATTGAGGGAACCATTGTTATGACCTCGTGAACCTCGAGCCTGTCCCATTTGAGGTGACAGAAATGATGAGTGGCATCTCTTACCGATATGCCAACTTGAATCACACCAACTGGTCTTTGACACTGTTTTAACATCTTAATCGATCGGCCTGGCATTACTTTGTAGAGTTGTGTAGTTGATGGATTTGTAACTATAACAGTTATCGGCAGGCGACCAAAGCCTTGTAACTACAGCTTGAATAAAGCTGTAACTACGAGTCTTTGGTCGCCATCCGACGATATAGATTTTGATGAACACATGACAAGCGATAATTTCGTTTACCTGGATTTTGTGGGATTAAGCTGGTCAGTTATACGAATAATCTATGGTTAACATTTGATGCTTGGTACAAATTAACAAAAGAAAATAGTTATCGTTTAGTTGTGACGTCTGAATATGAAAATCGGGTAATCATATTGATATATTTTATCCAGTCAGTGTTTTTTATTGTGCAAAGTAAATGTCTTATATTATTCCTCTTGGTAGTACATATTTCCCTTTTGATAGCTAACATATACTTCAAGTTTCGAGTATCTTTGATTATATATCTATTAAAGATATCGCAAATAGTCTACGTTTTTTGAACGAGAACAACGACACCGCTGTGAAAGTATTGTTTGGTTACTCCAAAATCGGATGAGCGAAAAACACAAAAACTGTCTTCATTCTTTACAAAAGATCATCTTAAGTCCTGTTATTATTCTAGGCGTGCCATAAAAGCCACATTTGTCCTCATTCCACTGTTTGGTGTCCAGCTTGTTGTTATTATATACAGACTGCCGCCCACTGCACCGGGGGCCATCCACTATGAACGCTTCTCGGAGGTTGTATCAAATTCTCAGGTAAAAACAGTGGACTTTTAAACCATTACCAGAGGGCAAAACGTAAGACTGGTCCAAATTGAACAAAGTTACAGGCGAAAATTCAGTGAAACTTTGAAATCCTTCATTTTTCTGCGTAGAAAGTATTATGGGAAATCGTTACGAGCAATTTCTTCATTTTACACGATTCTTTCCAAGCCGATTTCTTGACATGCGTAGAAAAGCTGGACTGTGTGGGACTGAGTGGATTATTGTCACTGAAAAGATGAAAATACCCTTATCCTTCAAAAATTGAAGGAACAAGTACAACGCCCACTGATTGATTGGCGACATGGCAATTCGACAGTACTAATAAACGAAGATTGTTTACAAAATATATGAACGGGACCTGATTCAAAAAGCAAATCGGCTCGATCCCGTGATCTTGAAATACTATATTTTAGTTTATGAAGTTATTGAAAAGTCAGAGTACGTTTTACTTCATTGCGATACAAAGTCATTAGACGCGCGGGAATGAATTTAAATAGGCTTTTTCGTAAAGTGTTCTTTTGTTATCATCATTTCTGTCGTCATTTTGTTACATTATTATGATTATATTTCAGGGTTTTGTGGTTGCCCTTATTTACTGCTTGTGCAATAGCGAGGTACGTGTATATATCTGAATGATTTATTTTTTTAGTTTCCTATATTAAAGCGAGCGTTCTGATTGGCCTGAAAAAAAATAATAACTCCACGAACAAAATTTTGTGCACGCATCGATCTTACATGCTTGTGCACAAAATAGTTCCATCAAAAAGGTATCAACTTTCGTAAAATATTTGCTTTTTTGCTTGGTGTCTTTATGCCATAAGAAATGAGGAGAATATATTTTTGTTTCATAGATGTATGAACCCAAAAACCTAATCACACTTATGCATGAAATCCGAATCGCGTATTCCTACAGTTTGATACGTTTTTTGTTTCATACCTCTATGAAAAAATATTCTCTTCATCTATCAAATATCCCCATTTAATTTCAGCAGCAATTTAATTCTTTCCCCTTGCGAGAATGGGAAAAGTTGCAGACGACCACTTCAAGTACATGGAATTTTTGGGGGGGTTGTATTACTTGTGAGAAATTTTTTTATTAAGAAATGGAAACTGGCTTTTTGCAGGTAGTGTCTTCATTTTTCAGAATGTTTTCCAATGTTTTCCGATGACTGTCTTGAAGGACATAAAAACAGAAATGTGTTAGAATGAATTGAAGGTGTCATGTATCAGTTTCAAAAAAATGAAGCCAGTGCCTTTGTTCACTCTTTCTCCGAAAAAAAATGGATTTTATTCAAAAACGTTTTCTCTGATACACCTCTAGTGGATTTCACAATTTTAGTAACCTTCAGTAAAAAAGAATAAAATAAAATGAAATAAAAATAAATAAAATTCTAATTGAAGACCAAAAGTATTTGTCCAAATATGGTGATACTTGCCTTTAAATGTTTAAACCATTCCAACTCGGCAAAATTTTAGACTTGTCAAAATTGAACGAAGCTGCAGACGACAATTTCAAGTAGATGGAATTTCTCTTTTTTCCTTCTTCTTTTGGATAGAAAACATTGTGGATAATGAAGAAATTGCTTGAAACAAGCAATTTCTTCATTGTCCACAATGTTTCCTAAAGCCTTTTCTTGTATGGGAATGGTTCAACTATAACCTAGGAGAAGATCTTGTACCCTGGTCAGACAGTGCAGAATGCGCAGACTGATCAGGGTCGAAACATTTAGCTCTAGGTAGATTTTCTTTGTCTAGAATTGTTGTTCTTGCTAACTTTATGTTTACAATAAGTAATTCGATATAGTCATTCATTTCTAATTGACGAGTCGCTGGTCCCGCTATACTTCTTTGGCCACGCCAAATGACTCCAACAGAAACTCCCGCAATTCGATTTTAAACGGCGTTATTTTGCAAAATACAATGGTTAGTAGCATATAATAGAAAAAGTAGACTTGTTGGTTGGCGACCTAAACGTCGTAACTGCAGCTTGAATAAGCTGTAGTTACGACGTTGAAGTCGTTAGACAACAAAGGTTGTCTACACAAATGGCGCCTAATGTTGGAGTTCAAAGCTCAATTCTGGGCTGAATGAATAATTTGATTGGTCTATATTTTCCTTGATTGACATTCCGATTTGTCAATTCCAGGTTATTGCCCAATTAAAACGATCAGTAAGGCACGTCCGTTTTGATAGACCACCCAGTTCTAGAAAGTTCACCGCAACAATGATTCTCAACTTTAACAACTCCATATCACGTCGGTCAACGGATCACGGTGAGATGTCACGACGTCATAGCATCGAGCCATGTTTAAAAACGGAGCTGACGTCAGACACGTTACAGTCTAGAGTGTGATCGGATATTAACGTATTGACGTCACAGTACGCAGCCATGCCTAAAAATAAACCACATCATATACCAAGAGTGAGAAGTATTAACCACGCACCCCAGGGATGAATACTCTCATCAAATAAGCAATTGTTAGAAATGATCCAAATTTGTTTTTAGAAAACGTTACTCGCGTCAGATAGCGTGGTTATAATTAGAAAACCAATTTGAGAGAAAAAATAGATATACAACCATTTAGGACCATTGATTGTAGTTGTCTTATGATATTGCATAACTACCACTCCTTTATGACAGCAAAATATACTTCGCCGTAAATGTTTTAATTAGAATGTAAAAGAAAAGAACACCGGGGCCCGAGATTATAAAACTAATTTACCTATATAGTGTTTCATCTTCATGCACTTGGCTTAGAATTTAAGCTAATATTCATCTTTCATTTCGAATCGAACACTCATTCTACAGTTAACATTAAAAGACGACATTTATTTAAGCTTGAAGTTTGAAGAAATTCTCACCTGATTACGAAAAAGTAAGATTCCGTTTTATAAAATCTTAGTGCTTGCATTAAGGAAAGTGAAAACATACACAATTTTTCTTAGATAATTTCTGTAGTGAATGGACTTGCAAAGTTTTCTTTCACATTCAAGAGGTAAACAATATAGAGCCAGTATTGACGGATCGCTGGTCATGCCTCCGATCTCCGACAGGAAGTTCCACCTCGATTCTAAACGGCTTTATTTTGATAAAATTATTGTCAGTAACATGCAACTAAAAAGTGAAGCGGGTTGCTGGCGATCTAAAGGCTAAACTACAGTTTGAATACTCTGTAATTACGAAAAAAATGTTTTGTATAAATGTCGGCAAATGTCGGAGATAAAGGTTTACTTCTGGACTAAATAAAATATTTTGGTCATCAATTGGTAATTTGATTGATACGATCTGACAATTAAAGTCAAATTAGCATGGTCATCTTTTAACTGTGTGTATTGTCATATATAAAATGTATTGTAAATAGTCATCATATTTAAGATTTGTTGTCGATTGTTGATAGAATCGCTTCTATATTTTGTAAAATACAAGAAACCAGCATTAAAAAAGTTCATCAATTCACTAAATAGCTTATCATTTAATATTCTGATTTGAAAGAGGAGAACCCATATCCGCGAAATTAACAAGACAATCCGCTAACAAGTCATATTTACCCCCCCCCCCCTTTTTTTTTTATTAGCTCACATGAGCACAAAGGGATCAAGTGAGCTATTATGACCACCTTTGTCCGGTGTCCGTGCGACGTCGGTCGTCCGTCAACGATTTCTTTAAACAACATAGCCTCCCGGAGAACTGGGCCAATTTGAACCAAATTTGGCAAGGGGTGGGGTTCATTTAGAAATAAAACACGGTTTTAAACAATATCTTCTTTCAAACCATTTGGCCAATATGACCCAAATTTGTGACCCTGTATCAAAAAAGCCAAAAGAACCTAAATCTGTTGAAAACTCTGGTTGCCATGGCAACAAAAGTGAAACTTAAAACAAAATGTTTAAATCTTCTCCCCCTGACTCAAAAGTAGTAGAACCTTGGTATTTTGAACAAAACATCGGTATATTGACTATTTTGAATGGCATCTCCCAAACCAATTGACCGATTTCAACCACATTTGGTAAAAATGTTCCTAAGGTAGTCCTGTTTCACAATAGCTAAAATGATAGAAATCTAATGGGAGAACTCCGGTTGCCATGACAGGAAAGTTAAATCTTCAAAAACCTTCTCCAGTCATGACCTAGCTGGCCTTCAGGCTTGATATTTAGCATGAAACATCGGTTCATTGACTTCTTTTATGTTTCTAAAATTATTACACATTGTTCCAGAGGGAAGAAAAGATGTTCTCCTTCTTTCATATTAGTCCTAAAGCCTTTGAAATTGTCATTAAGACTTTGGGATCCCCAGGTACAGACTCTATATATGTATAATGTATGGTCAGGCCCACTTATATCATAATTCTAATCTTGATATTAGATTAGAATGTTGAAAGAATAAGAGCCATTATCTCAGATCAGCGCCCCAGGGCAAACGGACCTGTTGTCCAAATCCGTCTTTACGTGATCTACCTGTCATATGAAAGTTTTCATCTGGGAATATTGGAATGTTTCGATCCTGATCAGGCTGCGCCGGCAATTCCGATCTTTGAAGATTTTACCATATCGTCAGGTTTTGGTTTTTTTTTGTTTTTTTTTTATTTTTTTTGTTGTTGTTTTTAGCTTACCTGACCACGTGCCAAAGGTAAGTAATTGTTATCACCCAATGTTCGGCTTCCGGTGTCTTCGTCGTGAGTAGTGCGTCTTGGTGAAAATTGGCAGGAATGTTCCTTGGTGAAGCTCTTCTGAGATTGTTCAATAATTGAAATCCATCCTTATCTCTGGTTACCATGGCAGCAAAAAGGTTGAAAATAGCGAGGTCTTTAAACATCTTCTCAAAACTAAGATGACCTAGAGATTTGATATTTTGTATTTATCGGGCTTGCTGAAAGGATGCCCCTTGGGTCATATTTGGGGCCCTCCCGATCGCACCCCTTTTTATATTGAAACATGGAAGGAAAAGGCTTGGAGCTTCCTATTTTAATATAGATATAAAGCAGTTGGCCTAAAGTATTGAATGGACGGACTGCTGACAACTCCGACTGAGCTCCTACAGGAAATTCCAATTAGACATTAACCTATAAACTAACGACAAAATTTTAGACTGGTCCAAATTGAAAGTAATTGCATACCAAAGTTTAAAGTTTATTAAACTTTAGATTTTTTCAACTTTCTATGTAGAAACAAAGAAATTGCTTGTTGCAAGCAATTTCTTCATTTTCGACAATGTTTTCCGTGTTGTTTTCCTTGAAGGGTGTCAAAAAGCGTCATTGCATCGGAATTAGTAAGACGGGGTTATTTTTGCAAAATGTATGGCTAGTTATACGTTATAAAAAGTAAGATGGTTCGTTTGCCATCCCATACGTCGTAACTGCAGCTTTAATAAGCCATAGTTACGACGTTTAAGTCACAAACCAACAAAATGCTTCACCTTAATTGTCCAATGCTAAGGTCAAAGTTCATTTCTAGTCTAAATGAATAATTTTAGTTGGTCGATTGGTTCTTTGTTTGACATCCGCGATACGACAACATTTATGAATGGTCCAAATCGAAAGAAGTCGCAGACGACAATAAAAAAGTGATGAAATTTGAGATTTTTTTCAACTTTCGGGGCAGAAAACAGTTGAAAATGAAGAAATTGCTTGTTCAAAGCAATTTCTTCCTTTTCAACATTTTTTTCTAAAATCGTTTTTCTAGAGTGTGGGAATGGGTTAACCCCACCCCCCAAAAAAAAGAAAAACACAACGAACACACGTAGTTCATTGTGATATTAATGGTAAATTATACGTTTACATATTCACATAGATAATAATATATACAGCTTAAATTCAACAAAACACCTGCCTATGCAAGAAACCCTGCTTTGCAGATTTTTTGATACCCTACCAATGATCTGACTCGAAATTAGAAGGCAGCTTATTTAGCCCAAGTCATGCTGATCCCGGGAAATTTTTGCTTTTGCAGGAGGTATAGACAAAGATCAGCCTTCACATATGTGCAGTCTGATCTTATTCTACATCATGGTCGATTCTAGCCAGAACTGTTTATGAAATGAAATATTTACCTGCAATTAGCGGTTGTAGTGCCTGAATTTTGTATAATTCTAAACAGGTTTTCATTCAGCATGACAAGGGTTTAGAAAGATGATATTTTTGTTCACATTGAGGCGTTAACCTAAAAACTTAATCACACTAATGTATTGCGCGTATTCACACATTAACGTGATAAAGTTTTAAGTTCATACAAAAAAATACAAATATTTTACTAGTTTTAGTACAATTTTATGGACCTTTTTTGTGCGCAAGCATACAAAATAGTTAAGCGCTTAAAATCCGGTTCATGGAAGTATGGAAAATTCAAACAAGCAAAACGCTTGAATGTTGATAGACGCAACTAGAATTAAATCATAAAATATTCAACACATCTTCAAAAGAACTGTATATATAGCCAATTTATCACTCTAATAAAACAGTAAGTTCACTTTCGTCCCAAATTTAATGAAAAAAGTTCACCCGAAGTACATATACTTTAAATTACTTAAAAAGTTCGGCACTCAAGTCGGCAATCTATTAACTACATATCATGGAAACGTAGCTAGAGCTTTGACACCCATTATGAACAAATCCACCATTTTCACAAAGATCTAATCTATCAGTTCCATCCGAACATGTCACATTCGTCAGCCACTGGCTGGTTTCTAAATCCATATCTTCGACTGGCGTTGCCGAACCCTCCCGGAAACCTAGCTGTTTACATACAACTTCCGTTTCCGTTCTACCCCATCCATCATGACAAACAGGTCTCCAGGCATTTTCGTGGTAGATTTCTAGTTTACCTGTATGCCTTGACAGCTCGATATCTTCTTCATTTGGTTCTAGTCTAATCATATGGTCTGGAAAATGTGAAAATAAGGTAAGGTCGAGCTGCAGTAATTGTTTGCCTTGAAAGCTTTGTTATTGTAACGGTTCCAGGGGATGTAATTTGCCGTGATATGCAAATTTGGGAACCTTCAGTAAGTCAAGTGACTGTTTGGAGTTATATATAGACAAGGTCGACCCATTTAGGGTTAAGGATCCTTTTTTCTGAATGGATAAGCTTTGTCTATACTAGCTCGGAACGTTACATTGGTGGCAGCGGTGGGATGATGACAACTGCCAGACCGGAGTTGCCTTACCCACGCATCTCACAGGCCAAGTCTTCTCGGAGGGGAGAGTAATGTAACGGTTCCAGGGGAGGTAATTCGCCGTGATATGCAAATCTGGGAACCTTCAGTATGCCAAGTGAATGTTTGGAGATATGAATAGACAAGGTCGACCCATTTAGGGTTAAGGATCCTTTTCTCTAAATGGATTGGCTTTGTCTACTAGCTCGGAACGTTACCATATCAAACCTAAAACATTAAACATGAAAGCTTCAAATGGTTTGCTAGCGTATTCCTATTCAAATTTGAATACAAACAAGGTATCATTCCGCATATTCTAGTAGGTTGTGATCAGGTTGTGCAATTGACCAATCGCGGCTGTCAGTCAAGGAATCAAAACAACCAATCAAATCATCTATTCAGCCCGTGCCTGAGTTTTCAACTCCGTTATTGGCCGCCATTTTTGTTAACCTTTTTTGCTAGTTTGGCGACTTAAATGTCGTAACTACAGCTTGAATAATTTTAAGTTTTTTGTTACATGCTACTTGCCGTAAATTTAGAAAAAATAGAGCCGTTAAAAATCGAAGCGGAACTTTCTGTTTGAGTTAATGGGCGGTGAGTAGGGAGTCAGTGACCGGGGCCAGCGATTGGTCATTTTGATAGGGTGCACTAATCATGCAGATATGAACCAACGAGTCATTTTTCAATCAGATTGTTGAAATAAAGAGTCGGAAATGACGCAAATTTAAAAGAAAAAAAGAAGAAAAAAAAAAAGAAACGTTCAATTACTTTCGAATTAACTACGACGTTACATAAAGGCGTGAACAATATCTGAATTTACATGTATTACATACCAAACCGATTTTCCTCATGAGATACTTTTATTCTAGACGGACAAAACTGCACTCGACAGAAAAAAGTCTGCATCATCCATGTACTATCTTATACGGCTATTGTTAGATTACGTCATATTCCCCGTAAAATAACGTCACGCCGCTGATAACGTTGTTTTAGAGTTTCGTAAGGTTCTTTTATCTAATATAGTTAACGTTCGTTTGTATATATCAAATAGAATACTTTAATGTAGAAGTGCTACAAAACTGTGTAATGGATTCTCGACGCGTTAGAAAATATTGAGATTTTCCTACGCGACCGTGACTCGAAGCCAATACAAGGTTTCGTATCATTACTAAAATACATTATTGATTATTGACTCACCGCATAAAACGCCGACATCGTTTTCGTGACTGTAGAAGAGCGGGTCATGGACATGGTGGACTGCAGAACACCATCTCGTTCTTAAGCACGTGACATTGAGATTCCAGAAGACACCACTTCCGGGACCAAATGATCCTCTTCCGGCGGCATTGCCACCCAAATACCCTAGTCGTCGACAAATGTAGGACGCTTCCACGTGACTAATTGGACCGGGAAGGGTCCCCCATTGACCCTTGTAATAGATTTCGACTCTCCCTTCTTTGTCACTGCTTCCATTTAACAGTGTGATGTAGGGTTCTGAAATGAAAATTCGACATTAAGTTTATTTGCTTAATATTTATTGTTTAATAGATTCTAAGGAATGCTTGCATCTCGTGATTTTATTGGCAAATGAAAGATTCAAAGGCATACAAGTATTCTTGTAGAGTAAAAGGCAAGCAAATCTGACTTATCTTAGGTGAATTGTATTGTATTATGGAATCTATCTTTACGCCATACATAGATTGTATTAAATACCAAAAAGATAGATTTTAGCTTATAAAGCTTAACGGCGAAGATAAAAACCAGAATTTATCAATTTAGTAAAAACACATGGAGCAATTCTGGAGTGTAGAAATATTACAAGGGAAGCAACTGATATGCAACAAACATAGGTTGTCAATATTATTCCCCTTTAACCCATTCCCACAACAAGACGCTTTCAGATGCCCCAAAGGAACAAAGCTTTTAAAGACATTTTGGAAAATGAACAAATTGCTTGTTACAAGCAATTTCTTATTTTTCCACGATGTTTTCTACTCAGAAAGAAGAATAAATCCAAAATTTCATAAACTTTAAATTTTCGATAGCAGTTTCTTTTAATTTTGGCCTGTTTAAAATAAATAAGTCTTAAAATATTAGTCCCATTTCAACTTATCAAAATCTTTCCCAAATATCTATTTAATCTATTCCCACACAATCCTGTTTTTACGTCCCTCAAAGAAAGGCTTTGGAAAGCATTGTGGAAAATGAAGATTTTCCACAATGTTTCCTACCAAAAAGGTCCAAGATCTTTAAAATTTTATCTGCAACTCCTTTGAATATGGACCAGTCTAAAATTTTGTGGTGTGATAATGAGTTGAAGAACATCGAGAAAATATCAATGATTATCCTTGTAAAATTGACTTGATATTGGACGAATGTTCAAATATTTGTTCTCGTCCATATCATTGGTTATTATTTAGGATAAAACCTAAGCGATTTATATAATATATGGGAATTGAAATCCCCATTGTCAACCCGATTAGCTCAGTTGGTAGAGCACTTGACTTCAAACCTCAAAACCACAGGTTCGTACCCTGGGCTGACCATAACTAATAAACTAATTGCCTTTCGGATGAGACATTAAACCGGGGCCCCTTGTGACGGCGCTATCCACCGAGCACGTTAAAGAACCAGCCGGAGCTCTCAGCAGTTTCGTCCTTTATCCTTGCAGTATCCCCCGTAGCAACTAACCGTCTTCTGTGGGGCGTCGCTCATATGGGCATGTGCTACGGTAGCGATGGTAGATACACGGAAATACACATAAAACACCCCCCCCCCCACAAACCAACAATAAAGGTTAGTAAATTGGCGGCCAATGTTGAAGTTTAAAGTTCTGGTGCGGGCTGAATAAATTATTTGATTGGTCGGTTTATTCCTTGATTGACAGCCGTGATTGGTCAATTCTTTCTCTCAGATGATCCAATCATGGGTCACTGGCCACGCCCACTGATCTCCGACAGGAAGTTAGATTTATATTCAACGGCCTAATCTTAAAAAAACTATCGATGGTAATATGTAACTAAGTAGTAGTTACGACGTTTGAGTCGCAAAACCAACAGAAAATTTTCATAAATGTCTACCAATGTTGGAGTTCAAAGTTCACTCTGAAAGAAAGATTTGATTGTTCGATTACACCTAAACTGACACACACGATTTGCAAATCGAATGAAAAAAGTCAATTGAAATAATACGTAATGTCACTCTCAAATTACACTAGATACTTTTTAACTACGCTGAGAAATGACGAAATACATTCTATGGGCCGCGAATTTTTTCCTATAGAATTGTGAATAATAATAATAATAAAAAAAATCTGTTTAAAAAAGGTATATTCTCTTTTTTCTTTGAAATAAAATTGGACCTCATTTCATTTCACCGATTTGTAAATATATTTGACATAAAGTATTAATCAATTCCCACAGAGTCCCACCTTTTACGCCTCTCGAGAAAGAGCTTGGGATTACATGATGGAAAATGAATAAATTTTTTATAACAAGTCTCCTTTTTATTTTTCGAAAAAAAATTCCTCCCAGGAAAGACAACTATCTTTTTTCAAATTTCAACTGTAAATTTTGTCTGCGCCTTCTTCCAATTTGGACCAATCTAAAACTTTGTAGTAAAGGGTTAATAGATACTAATGGAAAACAAAGAAAGGGAGAGATAACAGGGACCAGGTATACCACCGGTGGTGAAATGGATCCCTCAACCAAGTCATAACAGTGGCAAGTGGCTTATCAGCTAGAAGTGTGGAGAGAATTTATTTACGCTTTATCAGAAATTCCTGTTTCCCACGCTTTTCAATGCTTGGGGTATCAAATAAAGTTTTCTGTCAAAATTTGTTTCTCTATTTTCTTTTCGAACGAATAAATTTAACAGCTTTCTTAGCTCCCAGCTCACTGTGACCAAAACCAATAATTCAATACAACGTCTTTTCTACATTTCTAACGTAATTGACCTATCGCTGGCCCGCCAACTTACTCCTTTAGACACGCCCATTGACTCCGACAGATAGTTCTGCTTAGCTTTTTACGGCGTTATTTAGCAAGACTTATGGCCAGTAACAAATAAGGAGAATGGTTGGTTGGCAACCTGAACGTCGTAACTACAGCTTTAATAAGCTGTAGTTACGACATTTAAGTCGACGAACCAAGAAAAAAGATAAACTAAATGGCAGCCAATATCGTAGTTTAAATCGTAATTCCATACTGAATGGATGATTTGTTTGGTCGATATATTTCTTGATTGACAGCCGCGATTTGTCAATTGTTGACATTTCTTAAACAATAATTCTAGACTGCCCGTTTTTCATTACGTCCTTAACAATCACGTGTTAACGCTCTCGCAAAACGGTCCTTTAACCCATTACTAGACGGCAACATTTTAGAGTGATTCAAATCTATATTAGAAAAAGTGAAAACCAGTCCGCATCGTTTTACCAGGCTCACAAGGTTCGAAAGTTCCCAGACTAGCGAGCTGTTCTCTTTTGGTATAACGGAAACATTTGTATTTTTCCTCTCATAATACAATGTCTCCCGTTAAAACCCTTTCCTGTTTTAAATATTTTTAGACCTGTCCAAATTCAAAGGTTTTGCAGACAAAAATTATAGTGGATTTAATTTGAAAAATAACCAGTTGGTAGAAAATATTGTTGAAAAAGAAGAAATTGCTTCTTTTCCCACAATGTTTTCCCAAGTATAAAATCACAAGGAAGTAACAACAAGTGATTGTACAGGAAAGGGTTAACCCATTAGTGGACAATGTCGCTTTATGACACTCCCCATGAAAAGAGTTCAGAAAACAATAAGGAAAATGTATACATTGCTTGTTACAAGCAATGTATGCATTTTAAACATTGTTTTATACAAAAAAGAAGAGATATTTGAAATTCTTTAAATTGCATTTTGTCGTCTTCAACTTCTTCAAAATTGGACGAGTCTAAATGTGTGTTGTCTGGGAACGGGTTTACGTACTTGAAGTAATACAGTTACAGGATATTTTTTTTAATGCAAGATCGTTTTATCTTTGATTGAACAATTTACAAGTAGCTAAAGCAAAAGTGGGTATATAGTTTTTATCATATAACAGCTGACAAGTAACTCGATCTAACAACGAAACAAACCATTGTTGTCAGTTGTTTTCATTAACCCTTTCCTGTTCTACAAAAGTTTAGATCGATCCAAATTCGAAGGTTTTGCAGACCACAATTTAGAGTTAATTTTATCTGAAAAATAATCACTAAGTAGTGTAGAAAATATTGTAGGAAAAGAAGAAATCGATTGTGACAAGCAATTTCTTCTTTTTCCACAATGTTTTCTCAAGTATAAAAACACGGACGCGCCAAACCAGGGATTAAACAGTAAATGATTTAATTTAAAGGTCAGTATGAAAGTATGATAAATTCAACTCCAAACAGCGAGTTTATAATTTATTCATAAATTTCACCGGTCTATCAATTGAAACGATAAAATCCACTGAAAATCTCTACATTTCGTTTAAAAGTATCATTAAAGAAATGTTAATATTCTCATATATACGTACACTTATATGTTTATATTATGGAGAAACCATCAATGTATTCTAAAACTAAAAGAGTTGAGTTAAGCCACGCGGTAGCTAATCGAAAGACAGACATTGGCCTATTTACCTAATTTTTCAATTATGTTTTATATTATGTTTATATCGCAACTCTTAGAGTGGAACTGGTCGTTTTATTGCTTAGCTTAGCATCTTTGAATATTATGCGAATTGCACTCAAAGGTTTTTGAATAGTATATTTTATTTCCCAGTGTCGTTATCCATCCAGTGGCCTTATTTATTTATTATCCAGGAATCGTAATTTCTTAATTACAAGAGGCAATATTTAGTTAAGACATATTTCGTTTTTTTCCGATTGTTTTTTTGAGGGAGGGGGGCATCATTCTTTCATACAAGAAATATTATCATAGACAGGACGTGCATCACAGTGTCGACATCCGACATTATGTAAAGTATTCTTTGTTGATATGGTACTTCAATATCGTAACTACAGCTAACTAAATAAGTTTACACCAACAAGTCCATCATTGAAAGATCGCTTGCCTAGCTCAAGAGATCCGACAGGACGTTCGATTTAGATATTAAACGGATTTTTTTGGAAAGTTCATGGCAAGAAACGCGTAACAAAACATTGAAATGATTGGTTGGCGAAATAAACGTCGTAACTTCAGCTTGAATAAGCTGAAGTTACGATGTTTAGTTCGCAAAAACCAACAAAAACGATTCACATACTTGATTTGTCGATTAATTGGTTGGTTGACAACTGAGATCGGTCAATAGTTTTGAATCAACAACCACAATTTTTGCAAACTACTGTCAAACTACCTTGTCGGCGGATCCCGGACGAGGATAGAAATCATTCAAATATATGCTACATTTGAAAATGACTAAGTAAAAAGAGCGCAGCATACCAATACGATGGAAGCCTTACAACTCGGAATGCGGAAGTCCACAATTTATTACTAATTCTATAAGACACCGATATTTCAGTTGCATACAAAAATGTTTTGTTATTGTGCTTTCTTACCCTCTTTGTTAGACAACGCAAGTGTTTGGGAGTTCTTTTTTATGTCACAATGAACGGTAAATATTCAGTTAATTAGACACAAAGAATTCGAAAAACAAGAAACGGTTAGTGAATAATTCTATCGCTCTGATTTATAGATGATACAACGCAAAACAACCTTTTCGGGTTCAACTTTCGGCTTTTTTTTCCTTGGCAGCAAAGTAAAAGTCTGTGTAAAATCACGAAACTCTTCGAAAAAAATCCCAAACAAAGAGATTTAGTCATAGGCAAATTGTTTTGAAATGTGCTAAATGTAATAAAATCCTATCCTTTTGGATATACTCACATACAATGGCATTTGATTATTTTTAGTTGAATCAATTCAATATAATATTACCAGGGAGTGAAATAAACCCGTTGAATATTTTTGATATTACACAGGTCATATCACAACTATAGCTGTAATAACTATGCAAAATGAGATCGTGGCCTAATGTAAGGTCTTTCCATTTCCGCCAAAATGACGTTGTATAACGCATATAAATGAAGTCATTTTACTAACGGCGTTATATGCTTCGCATAATATCATTTATTGATGAATTCCATTATTTTTTTTATTTTTTTATCTATTTCTTTTTTTTTTTTTTTTTGAGATTTATTGTAAACTTTAATGTCATATTATAAACAGAATATCAAATTCGTGTTCATAGAATCCAGTATTTATTAAATCCGTCATCCAAAACAGATGAAAACTCGATAGAGTCTCGTTTTTATCTGTCTATAGATGACTCGTTAAATAACGTTGGTATTCATAATCACTCATTTATCTGATCCTTGTCGCCACATAGTTATCTGTCTTTTTAGAAAGAATAGGTAACAAAACACTTGTTTATATTTCTTGACTCGTGGACACATTTATAACTTATGTATTCGTGTATCTGTTTTACTTTGAAAAAGTTATAATTTGAATTAGATAGTAGACAGTATCTTGTTTGTGTTTCGTGGTAATTGATTTTAGTTGTTAATATTCTTGACTGAATTTTCATAGACGTTATCACATGTATTCATTTCATATGGGCTGGTGGCCTAAATACATTATTGAATCGAATTGAATTTTACATTACAAATAGAAGATTTTAATACACAAGGAATATTTTTTTAGTTATAATACAAAACCCTGAATTGGATTCGAGCTACGTAGTGGAATTTGGATATTTCCAGAGACCGTAGGTTTCCCATGGTCGAGAATCCAATACAAGGTTTAGTATCACTTTTACATTATAATACTCGATTTATTATATACCAACACTGTTTGCCTACAAAAGATAAAAGAATCGTACAAAACTTAACAACCTTATGATTTGATATTTAGTTACGTGTATCAAAAGCGGTTGCTCCATGCTTTACAACTGCATATTGATTACGTCTTGTGAGTTCTTTTTGACGAAAAGCTTATTCCATTAAGAAAAGAAACTGCATTCTTTGTCTTATTTTCAGTTGAGGACAAAATTAGGATTAAATACGTATAAGTTACAAGGGTAGCTTTAATTTACTTACCTGGCTCTCCTAATAAATTGGTCAGAGCCGGTATCAATCTATTTAGCTTGATACTGGTTCCGTGCACAAACTCCATCATGTCCGCCATTATAAAACTCTGATTAGTCAGCGCTGACAGATCGGCTACTTCCGGTGTACGATGAAGACAATTCTGTTTTGATCTTTCAGCTAAATCGTCTTCAATCGTGCTTCTAAATCTGTTTAGCATTTTATTAAGATTTGCTTGTGACTTAAGTATTTCAGATGTCAACACTTTTTGTGGTGTTAAAACTGATGAAGCCTGCTCTTGCTGTTGGGAAGACATTTCATTAGTCGTTGCTACCAGATCATTTGTTAATTTCATTGTCTTGTTTACCTGACTTTCAACAAATCTCACGCTATGAAAAAGATAGGGGATCCATCCCGTGTTTGAGGCGATTGCCTCGGTTAATTGATAAATCCATTCTGTTCTGTTTAGCAAATCTTTCATGCACTCATTCGCTCCGATCCTCGGGTCATCCCGTGCGAACTTCTCTGCCTTCTTAAAAACGTGATTGTTTAAAGTGGGCTCTTGACGTTTATGTAACCTATCGATCTCACCCTCAAGTCTACTTATACTTAGCTGCATAGCCGACGTGCTTGTGGTCGCTAGTTCGGTAAGTAGTTCAATGACCTGTGTTCCATTGTAAGATAACTGTGAAATTTCTTCTATCAATTCTGTTGACACCTTACACTCGTTTTGTTTCCGTACCGTATCATCTTTTTCATTTTTTCTTTTAAAGTTCACAAATTCCCCTGCATCAGGCAAGGTTTCATTGAAAAGGTCTAGAGTTCCGTTGAGTATATACGATCGAAGATCGTCGCGTAATCGTAGCTGATCACTCGCTATAAGTTCTGCATCCGCAATTACCCGTTCTATTAGACTACCCGTGTGTTTATACAATGTTACTGACTGATATATGTTATCATTCACCGTTGAGAGAGCTCTCAGAAGTCTGCGTGATTGATTCCTGAATGACATGCCACCGATAACATTGGGAGAACAAGTTACTTGTTTATTCTGGTCACTGACCTGAGTTAAGTTCTTTATCCTGTTTTCAAACAATTGAATCATTTTACTGCATGTTTCATGCGATATTGTGGCATCGACCTTTGATTTTTTGTAGTTTCCATTTTCAAATATTTCACTTCTAGAAAATAGATTCTGACGACTGACATCGTCCAGCGAGACATTCGAGAAGAATGTTGACAACCCGTTTCGTACTTCTATAGAATCCAAAGCTAATTGGGAGACACTGTCGTTTATTGTTTTAACAGCATGTTCGGTCTTTGATGCATGGGGAATTATATTTTCAGTAACATCTTGTTGAATATGTTCTGTTATATTCAGCAAAAACAGTGTTCCTTTAGCTACATCTGATATCATAACCATCGACTTTTCCGTGTTAAGAAGAACATCTGTTTGAATATTAACAACAGTTTCGGTGTCAACTCTAAGTTCATTTGTATCATTCTTTACTTCTTCGATCGCTTTATTTGCTTTGTCCATATCTCCTTTCATCTCCTCAAGACGACTTTGCATATCTTTATGAAAATGAACCAAATTTTGTTCTATAGCTTGAAAAAGTCCAGTGTTAAGAGACTGTAAATCCTGCATCTCCTTCTTAATTGAGTCTATTCCTATATTAAATTCTTTATTCTGCTGGTCTATGTGATCAAATTGTCTATTTAATCCATGTAACGAGGTATCTACAGTATGTAGGTGTGTGTTAATCACCCTAAAACTTCTCACGTTGTAATACTGAATACTATGAACACCTCTTTCTAAAGTCGATAACCTTTTACTTAATGTAGTAAACTTTTCATCGACGATGTCTAACAATTCGTCGAGAAGATATTGATCAATTGGGTCTATTTCTTTAGGTCGTTTTTTCGCTTTAGGAGTTGGTGCAGTGGAATAGATATTCTGTGCTGTTGGATTAGTTTTCAAACTTTCGACCTTTCCTATAGTTGTTATATGATTGTCAATAGGCGTTGTCACGCCAATCGAGATATCACCAGTCGTGTAAATCATGTCATCTTTTATCTCATTTTGAGCTCGTTCTTTGTCCTCGGCTTCGCAGTAGACAAGAGGCACGGTGAAACAAGATACAAACAATAGAATAATTACCGCTCCTCTTAAAACCATGTTGGCGGATAGTTGTTGTACAAAACAAAACTTCGCAGAATATCTGTAAATAGACAAAGGTTAGTTGTTATCAAAATTAGAGCCGTTTGAGCGCTTGTATCGATCCACAGGCCTTAATGTATTGATTAAAAAAAATCAGGAAATCAGTGTACCCCGAATCATCTTTGCCACATATGGCAGATAAATCTAGTCCCCGAAGTCTTTGAAATAGTACTAGAGAAGCATTTAAAACTTTTCGTTGTTTTACAAAGACAGTTTCTTGGAAAGAATCTGATAAAGGGTCACACAGGGACAATTCCGGTAAAATTTGGTTGAAATTGGTTTCTGAGAAGTAGATTTTGAAAACTTTCGCCCTTTATGGAAATCATCCCCGCCCATTAAAGCCATGCTTCAATCCGATCAAAATTCTAAGAATCTGATAAAGGGTGGCAAAAGGATCGTTTCTGTGACAATTGGTTGAATTCTGTTATTGACTTCCCGAGGAGAAGATTTTTTAAATAAAAGTTTTCGGACGGAAGGACGCACGACGAACACAACATCATGACAATAGCTTCATGGCTTTCAGCCAGTGGATCAAAAAATGACAAAGTGAATTTTAAACTTGTTATAAAACTAGTGTTACCTTCAACTCAGTGCTGCAAATTCGACGAATAGAAATATCGGCCTCAATAAGAGATTATGTCAGTTAGACTACAAACAGATTTGATCTCTAATCAAGAAAATCCTACGTAACTAAATGGCAAAAATGACAGTTTCTGTTTGTTTTTTGTTTTTCCGATACTGGAGCCGAAACTATAAACTGGTCCAAATTTAAAGAACACAAGCTTTAGTTGATGGACTTTATGGGGCATGTCTTTCGGGATGGAAAATATTGCTAATAATGACTAACTCGTTTAACCAGAGCCATTAATTTATTTTTCACAGTGTTTTCTAAAACAATTATCACACTATTGTGGCGTATTTAAAATATTTCACTTTCCAACGCCATACAGTGACGTCATTTATACGTCATTTAGACGTCAGGTTTTCCTGAAAACGGATCATAAATAAACGAAATCAAACATCAAATATTTTCCAACGTCCAGATTTTCAACAGATCAAAGGTGCGTTATTTTCGTCCAGATGAACAATCACCCTAAATAAGACTTATGACACGTTTTAAAGAACGATTTTTGTTATTTTGAGTGAAAATATTTGACGTCCTCAAGCCTACATGTTTAAGCCAATGCTGAGTACGCTTAAATTCCTCATTAAGAATTCTCATTCAGCCGCTTAAAAAAAAATAATCTAAAGAACGCTTTTTCTTAAAATTGTAAATAAGAATCTTTAGAATCTCGGCGAAAAGAACGCACATCAGACATAACTGATGACGTCAAGAAAACTTTGCAATTTTCCAACCATTTTTTCTGGGTCCTATCGGCCTTTGTTTGACATTGCTAGCAAGTGTGAACAAATATTCTAAAATACAGAACTTGAGAACATAACATAACTTACGCATATTTTAGATTTAAAGATTGTGCATCTTACATTTGTAATAATTGACCAATGGTGTGTAGATCAATCAAATAATAAGTCGACCAAGGAAACCATTCATTAAGACTGGAAATTAACTTCAGACTCCGACATATGCGGCAATTTATGAAGGAATCTTGTTGGTTTGGCGACTTTAACGTCATAACTGCAGCTGATTCAAACTGCATTGGCGGGGCAGACGAAAAAGTGGACGAGGTCAGCGATTGGTCAGTTTCACAGGTGCATAAAGCAATAACCTTGCCTGAGCAGCCTAGACAAATACATAAGCCAAAGCCTTACTATCCAGAGCGTGTCGGCTCAGATCAGACTATGCGGATGTACAGGCTGATTCGCACATGCTGTTCTAGGCTCATACGTATTTGGTAGAATGTTATAAAAAGACCCATTTATATGCATGGTCTAAAAGGAATTAGGAATGAATAATAAATAATACGTCTTACCTTTGAATCTAATTCCAACCGCATTTATTCCAGAACGAATTCCAACGCACCATCTTTGAGATGGTATAACATTTGGGCAGAAATTTTAATCTAGATTGTGGGTCCGTTAACATTAATTCGATTCCAAAACCAAGAAAATAGAAACATGTCATTTATCATAAACAGAAAAAATGCACCAAGCACGCGAACTACACACGCGTGAATTAATTTCGTTTTAACCCCTCTACTCATGCATTATGTCATGCACAGTATAGACAGCGAGGCTTTTCCAGCTTCCCCCATCAAAACACCATATGGCTCGCATTTTCACGAGTCTATCTGCTTACTACCAAAACCCTTATCTATCTCACGCCAGTTAATCATTATATACCTATCCTTTCATCATCCTCTCCGAATATAGATCTTGAAACATTCATAAAATATTCAACACAATATTGCATGTGTAGTTACGACGTTTTGGTCTCCCAAGGACAAAATATCTTTAGTCCATTTCCAGTTCAATCCCTGGATTTTACGACCCTGTGAATTTATAATTGAGAAAATATTGTAGAAAAAGAAGAAATTGCCTGTTTCAAGCAATTTCTTCTTTTTCTACAATATTTTCTACTCTACTGAATGGTTATTTTTCAAACTAAATTAACTTTAGATTTTCATCTTCAAAACCTTTGAATTTGGACATGTCTAAAGTTTTGCAATACAGAAAAGGGTTAATATACAAAAGTTGTAGAGACAGGAGATATTTCCTTGGACAATATTTTTTTTTATTTTTTTTTTTTTTTTTCTAGTTTTTCAATATTTTTATTAGAATAATCAGACTCACGAAGAATCGTACGAACGTTCATGAAAATGCCCAACTAACGGAGCGAAAAACTTTTAGCATAAAGCCAATATACTGTCCTGCAAAGGACATCCCCTCCTTAAACACAAACACACAAACAAACAACAACAACACCACATAATTTGACGAACATAAAGCCAATGTTCTGACCTGCAAAGGACACACCCTTCCTTAAACATACACACACACACACACAACAACAACAACAACAACTGATGCCCTTTTTTCCTTCCTTTTCCTTAATTTGAGATTGACTGTCACCACAATGAAAACGATAATCAACATAACAATCAACGTCAACGTATATCTTCCTTTAGAAATCTCGATTGAAATTCGAGGCATTTCGAATATGATCGGATTTGATACATAACTATTCAGTAGAGTAGAAAATATTATGGAAACAGAAGAAATTGCTTGTTACAAGCAATCTTTTCTTTTTCTACTACGATTTCTCAATTATAAAATCACAGGGACGTAAAACCAGGGATTGACAAGGAAAGGTTTAAATTATCTTTTTATATCTTTTTATGAAAATGCGTTACATTTGAAAAGTTTGTAATGGTTTTGACTTTGGTGGTGGTCTATTAACATGGGATCTATTGGATCTAGGATAAACAAACAAGATGATTCATACAGATATTGACTCATTGTGGTTCATTTGCTAATTTTCTGATAGAAATGTACCAAAGGCCCATTGCTAATTTAACCCATTCCCACTCTTGAATAAGCTGTAGTTACGACGTTCAAGTCGACTAACCAACAAAAAATGTTAACAAAGTGGTGGCCAATGTTGGAGATCAAAACTCATTTCTGGTCTCAAAGAATGATTTCATTGGTCGACTTGTCATTTGATTGACAGCCGCGATTGATCAATTCTAATGACTTCCGACAACATAGGAACAATCTAGGATTCTGTAATAACTTATGTATGCAATCGAGCCAATCCTTCAAATATTTTACAAAAATGATTTAAACGACCACTCTCTTAAGCGACCATTTTGGCCGTCCCAAGAGTGGTCCTTGTACACAAGATTTACTGTGGTAATAGCAATTTTTCTTCATCAAAACAAAGACTACCGGCGAATAAGTTTTAGCTGATTTGTTATTTGTAAGGCATGAGTTTAGGATTTAGTATAAACCATTTTTTCATGTCTTCAATACGAAATCTACTGGTTAATATTTTTTGCATTTTACTGATTATTTGTCAGACCGGCTTTTTTATAAACATTATTCAGTTCTTCAATGTACAAAACACTTTTAATAATATTGCATTTATGCTTTATTTTCAAATCCAGCGTTCAGGGCCCCTTTTAAGTCCTTTTTCCAGTTCTTCCATACAAAAACTACTCGTAAATTATTTTGTATTTTTTGAATTGTAATTTCTAAGGCCTGCGTCATAAGCAATTTTTCCGGTTTTCATTTAAAGAACTTTTCGTTGACAATTTTGCATTTTATGTGTTAATTGTAAGGTGTAGGGTCGAACCGATTTATGAACTATTTTCAGTTCATAAATACAAAAAAAAAAAAAAAAAAAAAACTCTTGAAAACTTTTGAATTTCATTGGTTATAAGTACCACATTTTTATAACACCCTCCCCCATTAAAAAAAATCTTCAAAACGTTGCATTTTATGTGTCACTTGTAAGGCCCGCGTTCAGAATCTATATAAACCCCCTTTTCAGTTCTTCAATACAAAAACTAATGGTGCATAATTTGTATATTATTTGTTAAGTTTAGGATCTATGTTAACCCATTGCATTCTTGAAATTTTAGACTGGTCCAAATTAAAAGAATTTGCAGACGACAAAAATCGGATGTAATTTGAAATGAAACCATCCTATGTGGTAGAAAATATTGTGGAAAAGGAGAAATTGTTTGTTACAAACAGTTTCTTCTTTTCCACAATATTTTCTCAAGTATGAAATCGCAACATCGTATATTCCCGAGTTTGTACGGGAAAGGATTTCAATTTCCGCGGTCTCCAATTACACGTTTCACTTTTTGAGTATGTAACGTAAAAAGAGTAAGTATTCAAAGTATCGAATTCACATCAGAGGAAATAGTTCACATGGGCGTTCACTCGTGTGGCCTTGGTTTAAGTATTTACAATTGTGGTAATTAGAAATAAAACAAGAGCTGACAGCATAATTACCATCGCATATTCATACAGTGTGATTGATTTTTGGTTTCATGCCTCCATGAAAACAAAAAATATTCTGTTCGTCTCTTAAATATATTGACAATCTTTCCAGTCCATATAAAAATGAAATAAATAAATAAACAATTTTTACTATTCATGCGCCTCGAAAACACGATACTGGGATATCCGGTAATGCTATACCGTCGATTCGTTGGCCGGGTTATGCTAAGAGTAAAGAAAAAAATGTATACTATACATTGAAATGAAACATTATGTAAAATAGTAAAACAAAACATAAATACACGAAAACAACAACAACAACAACAACAAAACCCCCAGAATTTTTGGCCAAGATCATAATCAATGCACACAGTCTTCAAATTCGCTCTGAGCCAAATCGCATGATATATTAAGATTCTATATCTTAAACAATGAAAAGTGCAAACCTTATGTTCTGATTATTGTTTTCTTTTCTAGTATTACAATATAATCATTATTTTCTCACATCGAAACATTTTATTTAAAACGGTGGCTAGCTGGAAGAAGTTGTAAAAAAAATAAATGCTTTTCCATGGGTTATCGAGATTTCTCGGTAGAATGTATCTCGATAATTTCTCCGTAAAACAAGAGGACCATGATCATGCTAAATCGCTCACCTGAATTATCTACTGTTACACAAAATACAACTTGAGCCTAATAATTATAGCCAGTTTTGTGAAGATCGAGGCAAAACTGTAGCCATTAGAGTGTAAACAAACAAACAAGTCACTAAAGCCCTATTTCTCGTGTATTCCAATGGAACATTTCCACTTTCGATAGAGTTCATCCTTATAATCTACTCATTATTCTGACCAACTTTCGTGAAGATTAATCATATCTGTGGCCTCTAGATAGTAAACAAAGAAATTGGCTAATCGCGGCTGTCATTCAAGGAATCAAACGACCAATCAAATCATCTATTCAGTCCGGACTTGAGCTTTCAAACCGCCATTTTTTGTTGATTTGGAGACTTAAACGTCGTAAGTACAGCTTTTTCAACCAATCATTTTACTTTTCTGTTACATGCTTTTGGCCATAAGTTTTGCGAAATAACGCCGATAAAAATCGAACGGAACTTCCCGTTGGAATTACTGGATGGGCCTAAGGAGTCAGTAGGTGGGGCCAGCGATTGGTCAAATGTCATCAAGGTTCCTTTCCCCACGTTTTGTGATAGAGCCTTCCAATAATCAATAGGGTTCGTCTTTGACCCACTACTATCCTCTTCACAGATGGGTAGACCGACACTGGTTATTAAATTCGTTCCTATTAACCCGCACCGATGACGGTGGGGCTCGAACCGGTGACCTCGGGATCATTAGTCGAGAGCATTCGCCACTCGTCCATCGAGACAGTCAACGAGGCTTTTCAAATAAGCAGAATGAATAAATCGGAAGTCCTTGGTCTTGGACTCTAAAATGAACGATAGATCTAGAGGCAATATCAGTCTAGCAATATTGTTAAACTTGCGTTATTCGCCTTACTAGAATTAGGCCCGGCCTTAATAGTCGTCCTTTTTCACTGGTGATCTGATCAAGGCTCACCTAGCCCTTTCCTGTGACATCCCTGGCTTTAACGTCCCAGTGTTTTAATACTCGAGAAAGCATTGTTGGAAAAGAGAAATTGATTGTCACAAGCAATTTCTTCTTTTTCCGTAATATTTGATACTTTATTGAATGATTATTTTTCCAATAGAATCGACTTTAAATTGTCGTCTGTAAAACCATTAGCTTGAAATTTACCCAATAGTATCTGGGAAAAAGATTCTTAAAGTATTACTATATACTAAATTTTGAATTAAGCCTCGTCCTTAAGATCCCTGTTTCAGTAATTCATCCAATCATGTTTAATGAAATAATAAGAAATGATTCTGTGGTATAGCAGAGATCGTCTATGCGAGATATAACAGGTGTTCAATATTAGGTGCTCCAGCCGCCGCGATATGACTGAAAAAGATGCCCATGAGGGCCTGAGACGCTCTACTGGTTATCACGTTTTCTGTTAAAGAAATCTGATATTTAAGGAAGTTAGTTGCAGAAAGAAGAATGCATAAAAATATTAACAAATAGGACACTATCCCCTTTATTATTTTGAGCAACAATTTGTAAGGCACCTTTTCCCGTGTTTCATTACAGATCCACTTCATCTCCAAAGGAAGTTTCTTTATGACCCTACAATCATACTGTGAAATTTTCATTAGAATGCGATAATAATTGTGGTCTTTATCATGTAAACAGGATCATTTTGAGTGATTTCCATACGGTCCCTTTTCTTGTGTTTTCTTAAGGATCCGTTTCATTTCCGAAAGGAACTTTCCTTACGACCATACAATAGTCCTATATGAAGTTTTAAAGACCATCTTATAATACCTGTGAACTTCCTCATATAAACAAGAATGTTTTGAATGATAATCCGTAAGGCCCCTTTTCCTGTGTTTAAAATGTCACAATTATTCCTTGCTTCTTTGAAGAGAATCCGATTAGAACTGTGGACTGTATTGAGTTAACGAAGATATTCCAATCAATATGAACTAATGATTATTCTTGACGAGTTGCATGAAGATAGAGCCAAAATTGTGGCCTCTAGAATGTAAAAAGAAATTGTCATTAACTCCCTTTCCCTAGTTTTGAACAAGAATCGTTCTTTATTCGATAGGATCAATCCTTATGACCTAACAATTATTCTGACCAAGTTTCTTGAAGATTGAGTCACAACTGAAGCCTTTAGAGTGTAAACACTTTAATTGTTGACGCCGCATAACGGACGACGGTCATTCAATGATGAGCTCAGGTGAGCTAAAAAAAGCAATGAAATTATCAAAATGATAAACCCACTGTTTTTGTAGAATTAGTCCTGCTAACCCCCGATCTGTATTGTGTTAACGAAGATACTTAAATCAAGTTCTCATAAAGCCCCTTTTTCCGTGACTGTTTATTGGTGGTTTAATCATTCTGTGAAAGCTTAAAGTGAATCCGATGAAATAAGGGGCGTCATTATGTTAACTAGAATATCTTTAAAAAAAAAAAAATAAAAAAAATCATATTGCCCGTTTTTACATGATACTTGACGGATTGTGCCCAATTCTGAAAAGAACTATCCTTGTAATTGTACAATCATTCTGTGAAATCTTTAAGTGAATCCGGTGAAATTTAGAGACATCATTGTATTGACTAGAATAATTAAGAAATTTTTTTCACAAGGCCCCTTTTCATGTGATAATTGCTGTATCAGATCCACTGTCAAAATCAACAATAGTAATGATGGTACAACCAATCTATTGTAATCTTTGGATTTATTGTGTTAATGAGTTCATAGTGAAATCTTCATAGGACCTTTTTTCCCATGATACTTTACAGAACAAACCAAAAATCATTGTCATTGATGTACCCGTCATTAAAGCCACTGTTTTCATGTTTTTCATTATCGGGCCAAAGATTTCTTCAGCAAATCTGATAAGGGGTCACTTAGGCTATTCAATTGTCTATCATGGTGAAACTTTGTGCCCAAAGCCTCATTAAATCAGCATACCCATGCTTCGGTTTTGTCTTGCATCGATGATAGGATTTTAGCCCCGCACTCAAATGATTTTAACTTTTTTCATTACCGGGCCAAAATTTTCTTCAGTAAACTCGATAAGGTCACTTAGGCAATTTAAATGTCAATCATGGTGAAATTTGTTTAAATAGACAGGTTAGTTATTTCTAAGGCAATGTCTGTCCTAATCTTATGTTGGAGACTGACGAGAAAAAGACAGGTTTTTAAGTCTAACTATATCATTTGACAGGTGAGCCTGTCCTAATCTGACGATATCGGACAGAAGCGTAGATGGGACAGACTTACCAGTCTAACCATATCATTTGCAAACTTTCCAGTCTAATAATTCTTCGTATATTTCACGTCTTAGTGAATATTACACATCGATGGTCGACGAGAAATCGTTTTCATCGCTAATGAATTAAATTGATTGTGACATGCCCCTGAACTACGTGAAAAATCCTAAAGATTAACAGGTTTCCTTCATAGAGATGCCTCCAACAAATAGAAGCCGTTCTCGGTCACCGCTACGTGATGACGATGCCAAAATAGACAAAAGAAGGGGGTCCAGATCAAGATCTCGATCCAGGGAAAGGAAACATAAACGAGAAAGGTAACCTACTCTTTAATTACATCAATTATATCCATCCTAGTTCATCAAAATATTATATTTTGTACCGTCAACTTGCCTATGTTTATAAAGGCTGAAATGTTTTCCTTGATGATTTCGTTCCTGAATCATTTCGTACATGGGTGATATTAGCTCCGATATCGTAGCCCTCTTTCTGATAATCTGCTGGCGAGGGCTACGACTCCCACCTTCTTTGCGCTTTGTTGCAAGTCCTAATATTGCATATTTTGTGATATGGATGAATTCCTTACATACGTTAACATTATGGACAAATTCTATCAAAATAATAAGAATATCGATTGTATCAATCGTTTAATACCGGTTTCTTTTCAGTTCATAAAAAATTTTCCTTAGTTCAGCGACCATGACATTTGGTTGGTCATGCAATCTATTATTAGGTCACATTGTTAACTACTGTCATGCTGTCAAAACAGGTGCTCGTAAAAAAGTATACTGTATCTTCCCTAAATGTCTGGACAGGAAAAAATAATTAATATTTTTTGTGTCCGAAAATTAAGGAAATTATTTTCCTTAGTGTCCGAACTTTTAGGGTTACAACTGTACTGCAGGGAAAGTCCGACATATTTATGGGTAAATGCTCGCGGCGGGAGATTTACGGACGAGTCTAAGGATTTTTTTAAAACGCTGACAAATGCGTGATTAATCCAAAAATTATCTCATTTAAAGTTTCCAGTAATAGAATCCTCATAAACATCCCCGGCTTAAAACTACAATATTATGAAACAGCTTTACACAGATTCACAAAAACTGCATTACAGTTAAAAAACAAATAGGGCCGGGTACGCATTTGAGATGATGCAATAATTACTACTGCTGTATTTAGCTGTAGTCACAAATTTTTTGTCGCCCATCAACTAAACAGATGAGTCTGCAACATCCAAACAAATCATTGTATTTATACAATTCTCCGTAGTGACAATGTTTTGGCAGACGACGGATGACGTCCCAAATGCATGATTTAGTTTGGGATGTTTTTTTCTGAAGTTTTATGTCATGTCCTTACAAAAAACAAGGACTAGCTTCACTTTAAAATATTTTATTCGATAAATACAACAATATAGACAATAGAACGGCTGATACATTTCTGTGATTTTCGGCCATCACTTCTGTCTGAAAAGGAAAAAAATAACAATGAAAAGAAAGGCAACAGGATACAGAATCAGAAAGCGATCAATTCAAACACAAATAGTCGGTGGGCGATTAAATGCCGTAATTTCTCCAGGAATAAGCTGCAGTTACGACAGTTTTGGTCGCCTTTTGACGGCGAAGGAAAGACAGCCACCTATTCGACCGTTTTCATTTGCGGTTTTATTTTTTTTATTTTTTATCATCTTAAACATCAGATTTATGCAAAATCAATTTATGTTAAGATGATAAAAAAATCTCTCTCTGTGTTCGGATTAGAATAAGGTAAGGGTAAATCTTGGCTCTCGTCCAAAATTCAGCGATGCTCGATCGGGACGTCTCAATGGTCACGTGTCGAACTACCAACTCTGTCCAGTTATGTAAAGCATATAACTGCATCTTTGTATGTGTATCGATAGACATACGGCTCTATTGCTTTACTTATTATAAGTCTAGACATATCTAAGTGTATTAATGGCATGTTGTCACCGAGGTCTACTTAACTGTCATTTACTAAATGAATCAGTCCAATTTGTTAACCACCGTCATTTTTGTGCTAGACTACGTAGCATTATTAAACCCCGCAATATCCGATCATCGTCTGCTAGCCCCATTTTAAATTGATTTAACACAATATGATAAATAAGAATAAGGCGTCTCTCACATGAACAAGCTTTGGGTTACGACGATTTAATTTAGTAATGAAGTAACCCTCCGTTAAAATTACTCCCGAGTCTTTTTTACTGTTCGTCGTAGTTCTTTCTACACCTTACAAGAATCTTTAGTTTTACATAAACAGTTTGTCCGTAGGTGTTAATTTATAATGTCACGTATTGTAAAGCTTGACTGGAATATCCACGTGTCAAACTAATTAACAGGAGATTAACTGATGGCAAACAAAGGAATACGTCTTACAGGAATATAGACGATCTCGTGAATGGTTAAACAGGTACGGTACATCTTTCGTCGTTGACAAGATTTGTACTTCGTAAGTACGTGTCCGAAAATTAAGGGATGTCAAATCCATTCTGTGTCCGAAATTAGGGACAAAAAATAAATTATTTTTGAAAATAATTAATGGTGTCCAAAATTTTCGGGTGTTGGAACATATCGGGAAAATACGGTAGTATCCGTTTTTACCTACCATTGATAAAATTTTAACTTCACAGGTACTGAATCTTCAATATCTTAATTTCATCTATCAAATTCAATTAACTCTTGAATTACTTTCATTCAACTTTTTTCTTACTTTCAATCAGAACCGCCCTGTTTTCAAAAAATACTATGTGTTCCAAATATGGTGACCTAAATAATCATTTGCTGTCGTTTTGGCGGGAAACCCAAGATCTCAAGAGATCTCGCTGTCAAACAGCAAAAATGGATGACATTTGATTCAAAATGGCCAAAAAATTCGAGTTTCCGATGGTGCAGCGAATTGAGACTTAAATACAAAATATATCCGACTTTCTTTAAATTTTGAAAGACAGGAAAGGTTGAAAGAACTATTTATTTGACGTTCAGAGTTTTGTAAGTCTGCTCAGAGTTTTGTAATGTTAAGTTAAATCAATATCATGCAGGGCTCTCACTAGGATGGTGAAAGTAGGATTCCAGGAATCCAATTTAGGAAAAAGTTGGATTCCAACCAGAAAAGTTGGGATTCCAGCCTAATTGGGCAGGATTTTCATACTTAATGAAAACGGTATATTTGGATGCATTTACACAATAAACCTTGCTTGTAGACACATCTTAAACCAGAAAAACGTTCTTATGTCTTGAAATAAATATTATATACAATCCTGAGGTCCTTTTTGGTTTGTTCTATGTGCTTTACAGTTTGTCCGACAATGGAGTTTTTGGGTGCATTCAATTGCTGGGAATCATTATTTGTGTCATTGAATAATGTAAAATGCGATTATTGGGTCCTTTCCAGTCCTTTCCAATGTCCTTTTCGATTTTTCCAAAAATAGATTGTTTGGACATGTTAAAACAAGGGAACCCTTATTTTTGGACGCATTTTACACCAGTGAAACATTGTTGTGTGATAGAAATGCTTCCTTTGCAATTCTGAGGTCCTTTCCAGTTTTTCCAATGTCCTTTTCGGTTTTTCCATAGTCCTTTTCGGTTTTTCAGAAAATAGAGTGTTTGGACGTGTTTAAACCACGGAACCCTTGTGTTTGGACGCATTTTACACCAGTCAAACATTGTTGTGTAATAAAAATGCTTTATTAGCAATTTTGAGGTCTTTTCCTGTTTTTCCTATGTCCTTTTCATTTTTCCATGGTACTCTTTGGTCCTTTTTGGTTTTTCCGAAAACAGTATATTTGGATGCGTTTAGACAATAAACCTTGCTTTTAGACGCTTCTTAAACCAGAAAAACGTTTTTGTGTCTTGAAATAAATATCATATACAATCCTGAGGTCCGAAAACGGTATATTTCGACGCATTTAAACAATAAACCTTGCTTTTAGACGCATCTTAAACCAGAAAAACGTTATTGTGTCTTGAAATAAATATTATATACAATTCTGAGGTCCTTTTTGGTTTGTTCTATTTGCTTTACAGTTTGTCCGACAACGGAGTTTGTGGGTGCATTCAATTGCTGGGAATCATTAATTGGGGTCCTTTCCGGTCCTTTCCATTTTTTCCATTGTCCTCTCCGGTCTTTTTCGGTCCTTTTTGGTCCTTTTCCGTCCTTTTTGGCCCTTTCCGGTCCTTTTTGGTCCTTTCCGGTCCTTTTTGGTCCTTTCGGGTTTTTCCATCCACCCACGGCGGAGTGGTAATTGTCAATCAAGCTGGGTGTTATCAATGATTGTGGTGCATGTTAGGATAATCAATTAACTTTTTCCAATGATATACTTACTATTTTAATGACCCTTGAACCATGGCAGATGATTTTACAGAGTCACTAAGATATAAGACTGCTACCGTCGGATGCATGTCATTGAAAAGAATTGTCATCCGCTGTAATCCTTTGATAAGATTTTTTGTTGTCCCTTGGGGAAAGTTGTACTGTTGTTTCCAAGAGCCCTTTTATGGCTCCGAAATTTTGTGAAATGTTCTTGTTTGGTGTTAGTTGAGTGTGCTACATGGTATTGGTGGTTCTCAGGGCAATGGAAAGAGGGTGAAAGCAAACATCCTGTGAAAAAATAAGGTACCAAAGCTCACTGAGGCAACTTATTGGGGTCATGCACAATAACATAGGTAGGCATGTTAATTGAGATTTGGCAATATATGTATCACTTTATCAATTTATGTCATGATTTTATATTTATGTTTTGTATTACAAGTTTTTAGCTCACCTGAGCACAAAGTGCGAGGTGAGCTATTGTGATTGGTCGTTGTCCGTCGTCCGTCCGTCTGTCCGTCCGTCCACAATTTCTTTAAAAATCTTCTCCTCCTAAACCAGAAGGCCAATCAAGCTGAAACTTTGCAGGGATGTTCCTTGGGTGAAGTTCTACAAAAGTTGTTAAAAGAATTTAATTCCGTCACAACATCTGGCTGCCGCGGCATGTGAAAATGGGAATGTTTAGTAAATCTGTAAAAATCTTTAAAAATTTTCTCCTCCTAAACCAGAAGGCCAATCAAGCTGAAACTTTGCAGGAATGTTCCTTAGGTGTAGTTCTACAAAAGTTGTTAAAAGAATTTAATTCTGTGAAAAACTCTGGCAGCCGCGGCATGTGAAAATGGGAATCTTTAGTTAATCTGTTAAAATCTTTAAAAATCTTTTCCTCCTAAACCAGTAGGCCAATCAACCTGAAACTTTGCAGGGATGTTCTTTGGGTGAAGTTCTACAAAAGTTGTTAAAAGAATTTAATTCCGTCAAAAACTCTGGTTGCCGTGGCATGTGAAAATGGGAATCTTTAGTAAATCTGTAAAAATCTTTAAAAATCTTCTCCTCCTAAACCAGTAGGCCAATCAAGCTGAAACTTTGCAGGGATGTTCCTTGGTTGAAGCTCTTTAAAAGTTTTTAAAAGAATTTAATTCTGTGAAAAACTCTTGTAACCGTGGCATATGAAAATGGGAAATTTTAGAAAATCTATGTTGTCTTTTTTCTCACAGACTACAAGGCCAAAAGCATTTATTTTTTATATAGAGCTTAATCATATGGTTCTCTACCAAGTTTTTAAATATTTAATCTCTGGGGTCTAAAATGGCCCCGCCCTAGAGGTCCGAAGTTTGGAAAAATGCTTACTTAGAGCAATTTCAAAAGACTTCTCCTCCTAAACTATAAGGTCTAGGATATTCATATTTGGTATGGAGCATAACTAGATGGTTTTGTACTATATCACTAAAAGTTGTCTTCCTCAGGTCAAAAACGGCCCTGCACTAAGGGGTCAAAAATTGGGAAAAACACAAAATTTGAGTATTGAAAAAAAAATTCTTCATTTTAAGGAGGAGGGCATTTATATTTTGAGTGTAGCATAGCCTGGCTATTATCTATCAGTTTTGATCAAATTATGCCTGTAGGTTAATAAACACCCCTTCCCTGGGTGTCCAAAGTTTGTAAAAAAACTCAATTAGACCATGTTCAATAGTCTTTTCCTCCCAATTTACAAAGTCTAAGGCATTCATATTTTGTATATAGCATAACCAGATGGTTCTCTACCATGTTAGCTAAAATGTTAGCCCTGGGATAAAATATGGCACTGCCCGAGAGGTCAAATTTTTTTTGAAAACGCTCAATTAGAGCAACATCAAAAGTCTTCTCCTTCTGAAATATAAGGTGAAGGGCATACATATTTGGTATGTAGCATGTCTAAATAATTTTGTACTATATAACAGGAAAATATGCTCTTAGGATAAAAAATGTCTCTGCTCCTGGGGTAGAAAATTGCGTAAATTGCATTGAAAGAGTTCTTCTTAAATATAGGCTCTAGAGCATTTACATTAAAAACAAAGGATAACATTAATGTTATCTACAATGTTTATATCCTTTGACAAACATGGCCCTTCCCAAGGCATCCAAAGATATGAAAAACGCTAAATAAGAGCATGTTCAAATATCTTCCACTCCTCATGTATAAGTTGTAATGCATTCATATTTTGATGTATAGTACATCCAGATTGTTCTCTACCAAGGTTGCTAAAATTACACCCATTGAAGTTGCAGACAGTAATTAGAGTTTGATTGAAATCTAAATACAAAGAATTACAGGTAGAAAACACTGTGAGAAATGGATAAATTGCTTGTCACTCCCTTTCTCACTATGTATTTTTCAACCCTATTTTCCCTGAGGGTGACAAATTCTGGAATAGTTTGGTAATGGATTAAACTATAAAGCCTAAGGCATTCATTATTATTGTAAAACATTACTGGATTGTTTTGTACAAAGCCCAAAATCTTATATATCTTTTATAAGTTGTGTCTTTTTTATACTAAAAAGTACTGTAATTTGGAGATGCCTCAGGTGAGCGATTTAGGACCATCATGGTCCTCTTGTTTTGTATTTAGTTTTTCAAGCTTTAATAAGGTTCCCTTTCCAAAAATGTTATTCCTAATGATTAATCTAACATAATGGTGCATTTGAACATCTTTTCAGTCCTTTAGTTCCAGGTCGGATCTCTGGAAGTGGGGGTTATGCTTTCTGACATTTGGATGGATAATCATAAATCTTAAGTAGGATTAGCAGCTAGGGACTCAGAAAGCAAGGTCTGAGAAATATCAGGGATCTATGATTAGGTGCTCCAGCTGCCAAAATGACTTAAATACTGTTGAAAGTAGTGTTAAACTCCTTTCAATCAATCAATCAAATTTCTTTGTTTTTCTTTGTTTTCTTTTTTCCCCCTATAACATTTAGGTAATCAGTGTCTAATCCGGGATTTGAAAAACACGGGGATCTCTCAAAACTATGCGATTGAAAGGTCCACCAAATAACAAAAATTTTAACTTGTCCAAACTGAAAGACGTGAAGACATACTTTCAAAGTTTGATCAAGCTAATATAAAATGTAGCTGCTAATAGTATACGCTTGTTTTTCAAGTGTTTGACAGACAGTAGAAACAACGGACAGTTTGTAGTCTTAAGACTCAACAAGTCTCTGTATTGTAGAGGTTCTAAAATGATTTGTACCACTTGTAAATGTGTTTGACATATTGTTATCAATGCAATAAGTGTACTTCTTGAGCCCATCATAATACTTTAAACAGGGCCATTCTTAGAGACGTTTACTTGGAAAATTTTGACTGTGTGCATTTTATTACGAATCTGCGGTAGCTTCCTCTGTTTGTGACTGCAAATCTGGGGGCAGTTCTGTTTTGGTGACAATGGTCGAGAATACCAGAAATCGGTTATACACTGTTTTCTCCAGTCCGGTCCTTTATATATGAAAGAAAATGCAGACAACTCTTTCATTACTATGAAGTCAAATGTGCCTAAAATTAGAATATTCCCTTAAAAGAAATCAACTTTTGTATAATTTCATCAATAGTAATGTATTTGGACAGACAAACTTAATTCATCAATTTTTAAACTAATGAATTTCATAAAAAGTTTATTATTGACAAAATTTATGTTTCCTCACACAATGATACTACAAATCAATTCAGTTTTAAATTCTTTTCTTTAACCCATTACTTGACAGTACAAATTTAGATTGGTCCAAGTTGAAAGGAGTTGCAAATAAAAATTTGAAGTTTTTGAAATTTTAGAATTTCTCCACCTTGGTTAGAAAGCATTGTGCAAAATGAAGAAATTGCTTGTAACAAGCAATTTCTTCATTTTCCACAACCTTTTAAAGTAAGGAGCGTCAGAAAGTGTTATGTTGCTATGTTGGAATTGGTTAAAAAGATTCTTAAAATCATGAGTCAATTTGTCATTCAAACGCTACTAATATTCCTACAATTGTAGCAACAACTATAGTTACTATTGTATAATTATCTGTTGAGGTCGACAATAGTAAAAAAAAAAGGGAAGTCATTCTAATGATACTGGTTGAAAAAAGATTAACAATTAGGCATGACTTACTGTATAAGGCTAGTTTTATTGAAATTCCTCCTAGTTTTTTATGCACAACTGTCCCATGCTTGGTTCAAAAATGTCTTTCAGAAATTACAGGGAATCTCGCAATCGCCCGTCCTAGATCTGACACTGGATAGTGTGACTCTCTTAATCAATTCCCACACAATGACACCTTTTGACGCCCCTCATGAAAAACAATTGGGAAAACATTATGTAGAACTAGCAATTTCTTCACTTTGTCTATCTAGTATTTTGAAAAAAAATTCAATTTTCAAAAACTTTAAATTGTTGTCCGCAACATCTTTCAATTTGGACCAGTCTAAAATTTTTCATCTGGAAATGGGTTAACTTTTCTATTTCTCATCAGGCGCAAGAGCCGGTCAAGGAGTAGAGAAAGAAGACACAGAAGTAGGAGCAGAGAAAAGAAAAGTAGCAAGCATAAACACAGAGAGAAGGATGCAAAAAGAGAGAAGTAATTGAAAACCAATATTTCTCTTTATAAATGTTCCATTCCACAAACACCATTGTATGTCCTGTTTTAATATTGGCGAAATGCTGACTAAAGGGTGGAAATATGTTGCCATACAATATTTGTATATAAAATGGAAAACAACCCAAAAGAAGGGGTCGGTGGGTAAAGAAGTTATTGACATAAGACAATCAATTTTACAAATAATTTAATTGTTAGTTTCGTCTATCAAAAACAAGCGTTCTGATTGGTCGGAAAATTGAATTCATACCTCCATGAACAAAATTTTGAGCATGCAGTGATTTTGTATGCTTCCACACAAAATAGTCCCATACAGAAAGGCTTCACGAATTCATAGAGTGTGATTAGTTTTTTCGGTTCATACCTCCATGAAAACAAAAAATATAAAATATTCTCTTCATCTCTTAAATCAACACATTTCTTGGCAGCTAAAAGATTGTTACCTAAGGCATTTCTTCTTTGCTTATGCAGTCATTTGGATCCCAAGTTAACTAGTTGATGATTTCAACCTCTGATACTGTTTTTTTATTCATTGCCCAGACAACTTGGAAATGGGAAAGGAAATCTATTCTATTTGTTGCTAAAATGGATTTTGAAATTGTTAGACTTGTTCTGTAAAAAATACCAGTTCAACATAAAGATATTAATATTTCTGAAATTATGGATAGAGGGTCTACACAATTTTAATGAATATTTTAAGATTCCTTTCAGTGAAAAAGATGATTATTTCTATGAATGATGATTTCAGGGATGAAGATGGAGAGATTAAAGAAGAAACAGATGATAAAAGCAACAAAAAGGTTCCACTGTCACTTGAAGAACTTCTGGCTAAGAAAAAGGCCGAAGAGGAAGCTCAGTCAAAGGTAAATATCCCATAAGCCTTTTGTGTCTATCTAAGTGAAAAATCTGGTTAACACATTTCCATGCAATCTCCTTGTTTACACCCCTCAAGTAAATAAATTTTGGAAAACATTGTGGAAAATGATGACATTGCTTGTAACAATTAGTCAACTTGAAATCGATATCTGCAATTTCTTTGAATTTTGGCTAGTCTAAAATTTTTTGTCAGGTAAATAGTTAAAGCATTGTAGTGGTAATGCAGCTTGAATAAATTTTTGGATGCATTAGGTCACAAAGAAATCAAACATTTGTCTGGAGACAAGAGGAGGCTAAAAGATACTTCAACTAAATATTTTCATCTGCAACTTTAAGTTTTGACAAGTCTATAATTATTGTGATGTTACTTTAGTAATGGGTCAATGTACAAAAAATTGTTGTCATCTGTTAAGGGGATAGTGTACAAAAATCAGAAAGGTAGTTATTTCTAAAATTTGAAGAAAATGAAAATATTAAATTATTAGTTATTCAGGTAAGTTTTCCTAGATAACTGACCATATTGTTTCTGTTCTACTGCCGACCTTCTTGAGTAGAGGACTATAAATGGTTGAATTATCTTAAAGTTTGCTTTGTTGTTTTACAGTCTATTAACCCAGTTCTCAAAATACTTTCTTTCCTATCTAACACTTATTTTCAGTATAATTGCCATTCAAAACATTGTCTGCTACTTCTTTCAATTTGGACAAGAAATAAATTTTGTCATTTGGTAGTGGGTGAACCCATTTCCACACAGTGTCGCTTTTTGATGCCCCTTAAGTAAAAAGGAATCTGGAAAACATTGTGAAAAATGAAGAAATTCCTTGTAACAAGCAATTTCTTCATTTTAACACAATGTTTGCTACCGAGTAAGGGAAAAAACCTAAAATTTCATCAACTAAAAAGTGTCGTATTCAACTTCTTTCAGTTTGGAACAGTAAAATTTTGTTGTGTGTTAGTGGGTTAAACAAAAGAACTATAGATGATGGTATCATCACAAAACTTGCTTTGTTGTTTTTCAGCCTGTGTTTTTGACAAAAGAACAGAGAGCTGCAGAAGCATTGAAAAGGAGACAGGAACAAGTTGATGAGCAGAGAAAGAGAATGGAAGAAGAGAAAAAGAAACAAATAGATTTCTTGAGTAAAGGAAAAGAAAGAGGTAGTTTTACTGCTGCAGTTTTGATGTTTACTATTGACAAATATTTGCCCTTTAACCTTTTACTACATAACAAAATTTTAGACTGGTCACTTGATACATTTTCCACAATTTTTTTCCTAAGCTTTTTTCTTGAGCGTAAAAAGGAGGGATTGTTGAGGAAAGGATTTAACCCATGTGGACATATGTATAAACTGGAATGTTCCTTAGTTGCACCTTTTAAAAGATTTTTGTAAAATTTTGATTTGTGATAAAAATGGGAGTGTGGCAGGGTAAGCTTCTCAGACTTAGAGAAATCATGAAATAATCCTGTCCAAGTTTTTATGCCCTCAAAGGGAGGCATATAGTAATCAAACTGTCCAACTGTCTGTCCATCAGTCATTAAGTTCGTCTGTCCCGCTTTCCAGTCTGCTCTGTAACTTCTACATGCAATAGTGGATTTCAATATTACTTTGCACAAATGTTCACCGCTTTAAGACGAAGTGTTGCAAAATAACCCCAGATCAAGGTCACAATCTGGGGTCAAAGGTAAAAAATGGGTAATTTTTGCCGTGTCCGCTCTGTAACTTCTATAATCAGGCACACAGGTACAAATTTCTTTCATACAAATGTTCACCACCTTCACATGACGTGTTGCGAAAAAAAAACAGGTTCCTATCTCAAAGGTCAAGGTCACAATCTGGGGTCAAAGGTAAAAAATCGGCACTTATTGCCGTGTCTGCTCTGTAACTTCTATAATCATGCAGGCTAGTACATATTTCTTTCATACAAATGTTCACCACCTTCAGGTGACGTGTCGCTAAAAGGACCCAGTTTCCTATCTCAAAGATCAAGGTCACATTTTGGGATCAAAGGTAAAAAAGCGGCACTTATTGCCGTGTCCGCTCTGTTACTTCTATAATCATGCAGGCAGGTGCAATTTCTTTCATACAAATGTTCACCATCTTCAGAAGATGAGATGCGAAAAAAACCTAGGTTCCTATCTCAAAGGTCAAGGTCACAATCTTGGGTCAAAGCGGCGTCCAGAATGGTTAAATTGCACCTCGAATGGTTAATTGTATTTACTCTCTTATTCTTAAATGGATTGCTTCCATATTTTGACAGATGCTTAATTGGGTAGACCACTTGACATGACTATGACCTTGACCCAGTCACCTTGACCTTTGACCTACTATTTTTTTCGCATTTGGCGACAATGGCGATCGGCAGCGCGAACCCTGGCTCAGAAAAATCTGTCCATAATGCATTTCGCGATTTTTCATTCTGAATTTGTAGAAATTATTATATGTATTAAAATTTCATTTATTAAAAACCCAGGCGTATAGATCACAAATGCATGTGGTTGTGTTTACAAAACAAATCAAAGTGCCACATCCTTGACCCTGTCCTTTGGGGGCATTTGTCACATGACTGTGACCAGCTCTTGTTTGATTTGTGATAAAAATGTTAGTGTGGCAGGGTATGCTTCTCAGACTTAGAGAAATCATAAAATAATTCCGCCAAGTTTTTTTCTTTTTGATAAAAATGGTAGTGTGGCAGGGTAAGCTTATCAGACTTAGAGAAATCATGAAATAATCCCGTCCAAGATTTTTGATTTTTGATAAAAGCGGTAGTGTGGCAGGGTAAACTTATCAGACTTATTCCTTCCAAACGACTGAGCCTATTTGGACCAAAAAGTCCTTTGTCAAGAATGTTCCTTAGGTGACCCTTTTCAAACTTTCATTGATGAAGTTTGGGCATGCTCCGAAACCATTGGGCAAATTTGACTGAACTTGGCAGGAATGATCTTTGGATGACCCTTTTCAAAATTTTTTTGCAAATTCTTGATTTGTGTAAAAATATAGATGTGGCAGGGCTTAGCTTATCAGACTTCGAGAAAGCATAAAACATTTCTCAAGTGAGTGATTTAGGGCCATTTGTCCCTCTTGTTTTTAGCTCACCTGAGCACAACGTGCTCAAGGTGAGCTTTTGGTATCACCTTTTGTCCGTCGTGCGTCGTGCGTCGGAAGTCGTCAACAATTCTTTAAACATCTTCTCCTCAGTAACCACTGGGCGGAATTCAACCAAACTTGGTAGGAATGTTCCTTGGGTGACCCTCCTCAAAAGTTGTTCGCGGATTTTTGATTGACCCCCAAATATGGGCGTGGCAGGGCGTGGCAGTTTTTAACTTAGAAATCTTTAAACATCTTCTCCTCAGTAAGCATTGGGCCAATTTCAACCAAATTTGGTATGAGTGTTCCTTGGGTCACCCTTTTCAAAATTTGTTCGTGGAATTTTGATTTATGCCCAAATATGGGCGTGGCAGGGCGTGGTAGTTTTTGACTTAGGAATCTTTAAACATCTTCTCCTCAGTAACCATTGGGCCAATTTCAACCAAATTTGGCATGAATGTTCCTTTGGTGACCCTTTTCAAAAGTTGTTCGTGGAATTTTGATTTACGCCCAAATATGGGCGTGGCAGGGCGTGGCAGTTTTTGACTTAGAAATCTTTAAACATCTTCTCCTCAGTAACCATTGGGCCAATTTCAACCAAACTTGGCATGAATGTTCCTTGGGTGACCCTTTTCAAAAGTTGTTCATGGAATTTTAATTTATGCCCAAATATGGGCGTGGCAGTTTTTGACTTAGAAATCTTTAAACATCTTCTCCTCAGTAACCATTGGGCCAATTTCATCCAAACTTGGCATGAATGTTCCTTGGATGACCCTTTTTAAAAGTTGTTCGCAGAATTTTGATTTATGCCCAAATATGGGCGTGGCCGGGCGTGGCAGTTTTTGACTTTGAAATTTTTAAACATCTACACCTCAGGAACCATTGGGCCAATTTCAACAATACTTGGTATGAATGTTCCTTGGGTGACCCTTTTCAAAAGTTGTTTGGCAGAATTTCGTTTCACGCCCAAATATGGGCGTGGCAGTTTTTGACTTTGAAATCTTTAAACATCTACTCCTCAGTAACTATTGGGCCAATTACAACCAAATTTGGTATGAATGTTCCTTGGGTGACCCTTTTCAAAAGTTGTTCGCAGAATTTTGATTTATGCCAAAATATGGGTGTGGCAGTTTTTTTAACTTTGAAATCTTTAAACATCTTATCCTCAGTAACAGTTGGGTCAATTTCAACCAAACTTTGCATGAATGTTCCTTTGGTGACCCTTTTCAAAAGTTGTTCCTGGAATTTTGATTTATGCCCAAATATGGGCGTGGCAGGGTCAGGCACTTTTTTGACTTTGAAATCTTTAAACATCTTCTCCTCAGTAACTATTGGGCCAATTTCAACCAAATTTGGTATGAATGTTCCTTGAGTGATCCTTTTCAAAAGTTGTTCTAGAATTTTGATTGATGACCAAATAAGGGCTTGGAAGGGTAGGGCAGTTTTTGGCTTTGAAATCTTTAAACATCTTCTCCTCAGTAACCATTGGGCCAATTTCAATTTTGAATCATCTTACATTAGTCAGGTGAGCGATTTTAGGGCCATTCTGGCCCTCTTGTTGAATAAGGATTTATTGAATCCTAATTTTAAGAGACACATTATCCATTCATTTTTTTGGCTGTAAGTGTACAATAACAAAACAGAAGAATTTGGATATACATGTATGTCAAAATTGTTGTTTTCAGACGACAGAGACCGTAGAGATAGATATGATCGTGACCGAGATCGACGGCGCGATGATGACAGGTTCCGTGACAGAGACCGGGACAGAGAGCGACCAGAAAGATCAGATAGACAGAATGAGGGAGAGTCAGATAAGAGAAGAGAAGACAAGGACAAAGAGAAGGAATTGGCAGCCATAAAAGTATGTTGATGTGCATATATCAGAATATAAATCACATTAGCAGATGACCGAATTTTAGACTTAACCAAATTTGAAGAAGTTGTTGACAATAATTTTAAATCATATTGAAACTGAATTATAATTGCCAAAAAGCATATGAAAAATTGTAAGAAAAGGAGCAATTGTTTTGCTTGTTTTTTAAAGCTATTTTTGTATTGAGCCTTAAAATATGGGATTGTGTGTGTGTGTTTTTTCCAAACATCTTTTCTTAAACTCTCATCTTAAGTTGTTCTAAATACTACATATAAGTCCAGAATTTTTTCGCCATACTTCTTAGCCAATTCATTAACCCTTGTGATGCTGTATAAATTACCTTACTGAATTTCTATCAAATCAAAGGGCTGAAAGCACTGATAGAACTTGTTAAAAAATCAATATTTTATATTTTAGAAATCAACTTAATAAACAACTCTGTCAGGAAAAGAACAAGCAGGAGGTGTAGACTAAGATCAGCCTGCACATAAGTGCAGTCTGATCTTAGTCTACACCTCCTGCCAAAACCGGAATATTCCGGGTTCAGCATGACAAGGGTTAATCTTGCTTAACTTTTTCCAATGTGTGTAAACGTTTTTGAAAGGTATCTGCTAAATCATTTAATTGCAAATTTATGTGACACAATCCATACAGTGTAACATCATCTCATATTTTTGATTATTGTAAAGTTTTACAAGATTCGTTTTTCTCTATCAGGAGCGTTATCTCGGTATAAAAAAGAAGAAGAAGAGAATAAGACGTCTAAATGATCGTAAATTTGTGTTTGACTGGGATGCTGGTGATGACACTGCAGTAGACTATAATCCCATCTACAAAGAGAAACATGAAGTCCAATTCTTTGGTAGGGGGCATATAGCTGGTATAGATATTAATGTAAGTATCCAGATTTTAACCCTTTCCCACACATTCCCTCCTTTTTACGTCCCTCAAGAAAAAAGCTTTGGAAAAGATAGCAGAAATGAAGAAATCTGCTTGTTACAAGCTATTACTTCTTATCTACCATGTTTTCTACACAAAAAAAGACAAAAGTTTTTTAAATAAATTGACTAATAATTGACTTACATGACTTCTTTCAATTTGGACCTGTACAAATTTTTGCTGTGTAGGAATATTTTAGCCCTTTCCTATACAACCCTGTGAAATTATACTCTGGCATATAGCACTTTTTTGAAAAAAAAAAGGCTTTATTCCATTGACAAAATGTTTTTTCTGTGACATGGAGTCATTGAGATGTATTAATCCTTTACTGTTCAATCCCTGGTTTTCACGTCCCTGTGATTTTATAATTGATAAAACATTGTAGTAAAAGAAGAAATTCCTTGTAACAAGCAATTTCTTCTTTTTCCACCGTAATTTATACCCTACTAATTGGTTATTTTCCAAATGAAATCCACTTTAAATTTTGTTCTGTAAAACCTTTGAATTTGGAAATGTCTTGAAAAGGGTTACTTGAACACAGTGATTGTCTAATTTGTTTCTGTGTATGATTAATTTATCTTACATCAAATGAACAACAAAAGCTCTGTTTTCATGAGTGAAGAAATAAATGATTTATCCACCTTATATTATCTATTTAGTGAAAATAGAGACTTTTCTTTTCAAACAAAAGCCAAAGCATGCAATTTTGCATGCAAAGAGCATGTAAAAGCTATAACCTCATTGTATCTCGTGCCCACTGTGAAGATGATAAGTAGCTAAAAAAAGAAAAAGACAGGGCTATTTTCTTTAAACAATGAGTTAACGATTTTAGTTATTTCAGTGGTTTCTTGGCGAAATAATGAAATGATAATCCAGCATAAAATCTAGATAATCCATCCCAAAATATGAAAGAGATAGCTATAATATTCTATCACCAATGATTCCTTATGTTATGTGAAAACATTTTTATTAGCTAGGCTGTTTTTGGAGAAAAACTGAGGTATTGTGCTCACCTTGGCGTTGTTCACATCGGCATTGGCATTAACAAACTTTAACCTTGGTCATATCTCTGTTGTTATTGAAGATATCCTAATTAAACTTGCCATGTGTATTGACCATCACAAGAGCTATCTAGACTATCAAGGGGGATAACTCTAAAAGTGTTTTTGTAAGAGTTATGCCCCTTTTTTACTTAGATTTTTTTGTATTATCCAGCACCTGCAGCCGAGCATTGGCACCAGTGGGCCAAGCTCTTGGTCATTCAAACATTGGCCCAAAAGAAGTACCAATCCAAATAATTGAAAAGATAGCTTTTCAATGAAGGATTTATTGATCTAACTCAAAACAATTATTCTATTTTTTATTACTCAAGATTTACAAAATTTGATTATGTGTGCCAAAGTCCTTGAAAGAGCATTAATCTAGCTTGTGAATTATTAATTTCAAAGTTTGTAGCCCGACGACACTAACAGTAACTTGGAGCCCACAAAAATAACATCCAGTAGCCAGAATGAATGAAAGCTTGGCTGAATCTAACAAAATGGAGAATTAGATAATTTTGATGATTTCACTGCTCTATTGGTGAAATAATGAGGTGATATTTTCAAGAAATCTAATTCATCCAAAAGCATGAAAGAATAAGTTTGTCTTTTAACTTATTAAGGACTTCTTTAGCAATTTGAAAATGTCATTTATTTGTTCACCCATTTTAGGCTCAGAAGAAAGACCAGTCCAAATTCTACGGAGATTTGCTGGAGAAGAGAAGAACAGAAGATGAGAAGACTCAAGAAAAGTAGGTTTTTGATAAGAAACCAACAATTTTTAACTTCAGCATATTTAATCTTTTCCTGTTCAATCCCTGGTGTTTACGTCCCTGTGGTTTTATAATTGAGAAACAATTTTAGAAAAGAGCTAATTGCTTGTAATAAGCAATTTCTTCTTTTTCTACAATCTTTTTTACCCTACTGAATGGTTATTTGTCAAAATTAATCAATCGAAATTTTTGTCTGAAAAAACATTGAATTTGAACGGATCTGAAATTTTGAAAAAACATGAAAGGGTTAATCCATTCCAGAACAATCCTGATTTTTACAACTCTAAAGAAGAAAGCTATTGAAGCAATTTCTTTATTCTCCTTTTTTCCTTCCCCAAAAGACAAAAAAAAAATTAGGAACTTAACCCTTGTCATGCTAAACTCTTAATATTCCTGATTTTGCAGGAGGCAAAGCCAAAGATCAGCCTGCACATATGTGCAGTCTGATCTTTGTCTACACCACCTGTTTGTCCATTTCAGACCAGAATTGAGTATGGAATATATATTCAAAGAAATATTGACCCATTTCTTTTGCTTCCAGTTCTTTCAATCCTTTGATTTTTATGCTTTTCTATAGAGGATTTGTCCAGCATGACAAGGGTTAGAATTGTTGTCTGTGACTTCTTTCAGATTGGACCAGTATAAAACTTTTTTATCTGATAATGGGTTTAACTAGAGTTACACGGATTTTGTCAGCCAAATACAATGTATTACTCATACAATCTACCTATAGAAAGGTCAAATGCTTGTTAGCCCCTTGTCATGCTGAACCTGGGATATTTCTGCTTTGGTTAAAGGTAAAAACAAAGATCAAACTACACAAATGTGCAGTCTGATCTTAATTTCCCAAACTTGTTTAGATGTTTAGTCTATCCCAAAAGTAATGCATTTCAGTGCTTTCAGCCCTTTGATGCTAATTCAAGTCTTTAAAGGGATTTTATTCAGTATTACAAGGGATTATTTGAAAAAGAACTTATCCTAACTAAATCCTGTGTTTTGTTTTAACTCATTAGAACTGTCTCAATTTAAGCAATACTCTAACGAGGTTGAACAATATGGAATTAAGTGAGATTTGTGGAACATATTGCGTATTCAATTAAATCATTTCTTTTAACCCATTCCCACACAGTGACGCTTTTTATCGCCCCTTAAGAAAATCAATTGGGAAAGCATTATGGAAAATGAAAAAATTGCTTGTTACAAGAAATTTCTTCGTTTTATACAATGTTTTCTATCCAGAAAGTTGAAAAAAATGAAAATTTCTCAAACTTTAAATTGTAGTCTGCTACTCCTTTCAATATGGACATGTCTAAAATTTTGTTGTGTTGGAAAGGGTTAACTGTTACAAGAGAGTGTATTAAGCTCTTCAGTAACAAATTTTGTTGTTCCCTTATGCAGTTTTACTTTCAAAAATGGTCCTCTGTCTTTTAGAGTAGAGCTTGTGTAACTTGTAGTTATTTGTTATGATGTGACTCAAGACAAGACTTTTCAATCTGTTTTAGTTTTCCTTCTCTCTTCAAACTCTTATCATGTAAAAATCATCCATGTCAAATTTGAAGGTTTTTGTAGCTTTTGTATTACCCTTTCCTGTTTTGCATACTTTTAGACCTGCACAAATTCTAAAGATTTGCAGCCGATAATTCAAAATAGATTTTATTTAAAAAAAATCATTTGATAGGGTAGAAAATGTTGTGGAAAATATCGTTTAATAGTGTAGAAAATATTGTGGAAAATGAAGAAATTTCTTGTTACAAGCAATTTCTTCTTTTTCCACAATGTTTTCTCAATAATAAAAACAGGGACGTAAAATCCAGGGATAGAACTGGAAAGTGTTAAAATACAAATTGAGTGTTTTTCATCCAAAAATTTTCTATAGCTGCTTCAAATTTAAATCAAAATGGATTTATGTCAGCTTCTTTTCAAAGAAAAGATGTTTTAGGAATAACAACCAATACTAAATATGGATAATCTTAAACGTAAGTGGAATAGCAGCTGGAGGCTAGGAAAGAATGGAGTGTAGTACTGGTGTGAGAAATACCAGGAATCCATTGTTAGGTGCTCCAGCAGCTACAATATGACAGAAAACTGTAGAAAGTGTCTTTAAACTGCATTCAATCAATCAATACTAAATATCAATTTCCAGGAGACAGAGAAATAGGAAATGTAACCAATACCAAGTATAAACTTTCAAAACCAAGTAAAATATTTCAATTTTTCCAGGAAACGACAGAAGATTTTAAAAGACAGAGAAAATAAGAGAAAGTTTGATGACAGACATTGGACAGACAAATCTCTGGAAGAAATGCAGGAGAGAGATTGGCGTATCTTTAAAGAAGATTACAATATATCTTGTAAAGGTGGTAGAATTCCTAACCCTATCAGAAAATGGAAAGAAGCGGGCCTACCTACAGAAATCTTAGATACTATTGATGCAGTTGGATACAAGGTAATCTTTAACCCTTTCCTGGTTAATCCCTGGATTTTACGTCCCTGAGTATTTATACTACAGAAAATATGGTGGGAAAAGAAGAAATTGCTTGTAACAAGCAATTTCTTCTTATCCCACCATATTTTCTATCCTGTAGGTTGGTTACTTTTCAAATTGCACTCACTTTTAATTGTCGTCTGCAATTTTTTTGAAATTGGACAAGTCTAAAATTTTGAAAACAGAAAAGGGTTAATAACATTTTTAATTCTTGTTGTATGAAAAGTCATAAAAGCTACAAGAGAAGGAGAAAACTATTTTTTTTCTTCATCTTCTCGAAAATTAAATATTTATTGTGATGATATGTTGCTTACATGTTCAAAATGGCACACATTTATACAAAAAGGTAGAATTAACTTTACATCAGTGGGCAGTTCCTTAACCCTTTCCTTTTTTTTTGAAATTTTAGACTTGTCCAAATCGAAAGAGGTTGCAGACAACTATGGAAATTGGATGCAATTTGAAATGAAACAATCCTATGTATTAGAAAATATTGTGGGAAAAGCAGAAATTTTTTTTAACAAATAATTCCATCATTTTTCACAATGTTTTCCCAAAGTATTTTTTGAGGGGCATCAAAACGTGTTGGATGGTAATAGTCCATGTGAAATTTACTCCGCTTGACATATAATTAGATGTCTGAAAAACCTAGATTAACAGGTTGAAAAGTAAAAAAATCACATGGAACAATCAATTATTTTTGGATATAATTAAAGAACTATCAGTCTCATAAAGGCTTCAGCAATTATATGGCATTCCAAAAACCAGTCTGAGTGTACTTAGACAGGCATCTTCACCATAAAAATGAATTAAAAAATAATTGATTTCAAGTTCAATTCTATATTTTTTTACATGACCTTGTTTGTAATATCTGGCAAACTCAGTGCTAGTGCAAAAAGATTATAACCATTATACATGAATATGACAATTATTCAACAAATTTTATGAAGATTGAAAAGGAAACAGTTTTGTGCTGGAACAAAAGTTCCATTATCCAAAAACTCTGGTTATCCTAAGTGACTTATTGCAGGTCCCAAACGTTTTCCCTTTTTAACTCCGCCCAATGACTCCGACAGGAAGTTCTTTCTTCTTTGATATATAACAGTGTTATTTTGCAAAATTTATTACCAGTAGCATGTAACAAAAAGGTAGAATAGTTGGTTGGGGACCTAAATGCCAAAACTGCAGCTTAAATAAGCTGTAGTTACAAAGTTTAAGTTTCCAAACCAACAAACTGCTTCAAATAAATGGCAGCCATTGTCAGAGTTTAAAGTGAACTTCCAGTCTCTATGAATGATTTCATTGGTTGACGGGTTATTTGATTGACAGACACAATTGGTCAATTATAGGATTCTGTTATAATGTGTCAGCTAGACCTCTGCTAGACTTAGTCTCTCATTAAAATTATTGATGGACGGAATAGATAGTCTTTTTCCACATGAATAGTCTACTTTGTCTGCAAATTTAAATTCGAATTCTTTCTTGTAGATTGTAAAATTCAAGACTCGGATTAAATGAAGATTCAAATAATTCAAGAATCAGTTTATATGTAATTACAAAGAAAAGTCCTCTTGAAATTTTCTTAAAACGTCTTAACCCTTTCAGAAGGCTTTTGGCATTGGCTTTTTTAAGCTCACCTGAGCACGTAGTGCTCAAGTGAGCTATTGTGATCCCCTTTTGTCCGGCCGTCGTGCGTCGTCCGTCGTCCGTCAACGATTTCTTTAAACGACATCTCCTCCTAAACCACTGGGCCAATTTGAACCAAATTTGGCAGAAATGTTCCTTAGGTAGTCCCCTTCAAAAATCGCTTAAAGAATTTTAATCTGTTAAAAACTCTGGTTGCCATGGCAACAAAAGTGAAATTTCAAAATAATCTTTAAAAATCTTCTCCTCCTGACCCAGAAGGCGTAGAGCCTTGATATTTTGCATGAAGCTTCAGTATATTGACCTCTTCCAAAATAGCTAAAATCATGATCCTCGGGTCCCCCAGGGGGATGGGGTTTATATAGAAATAAAGAACGATTTTTTAAATGACATCTCCTCTCAAACCACTGGGCCGATTTGAACCAAATTTGGCAGGAATGTTGCTTAGGTGGTCCCCTTAAAAAATAGCTAAAAGAATTGAAATCCATTAAAAACTGGTTGCCATGGCAACCAAAGTGAAATTTTAAAATAATCTTTAAAAATCTTCTCATCCTGACCAAGAATGCAAAGAGCCTTGATATTTTGCATGAAGCATCAGTATATTAACCTCTTCCAAAATAGCTAAAATCATGATCCTAGGGTCCCTAGGGGCGAAGCCCCATGGGGATGGGATTTATATAGAAATAAAGAACGATTTTTTAAATGACATCTCCTCCCAATTCACAGGGCCAAATTGAACCAAATTTGGCAGAAATGTTGCTTAGGTGGTCCCCTTCGAAAATAGCTAAAAGAATTGAAATCAGTTAAAAAGTCTGGTTGCCATGGCAACAAAAGTGAAATTTCAAAATAATCTTTAAAATCTTCTCCTCCTGACCCATAAGGCGTAGAGCCTTGATATTTTGCATGAAGCATCAGTATATTGACCTCTTTCAAAATGGCTTAAATCATGATCCTAGGGTCCCCGGGGGGGGGGGTTATATAGAAATAAAGAACGATTTTTTAAAGGACATCTCCTCCCAATTTACAGGGCCAATTTGAACCAAATTTTGCAGAAATGTTCCTTAGGTGGTCCCCCTTAAAATTAGCTTAAAGAATTGAAATCTGTTTAAAACTCTGGTTGCCATGGCAACAAAAGTGAAATTTTAAAATAATCTTTAAAAATCTTCTCCTCCTGACCCAGAAGGCGTAGAGCCTTGATATTTTGCATGAAGCATCAGTATATTGTCTCTTACAAAATAGCTCAAATCATGAATCTAGGGTTTCATTGGGCAGACCCAGGGGGGGAGGGGGGGGGGGGTATAGGCATGAAGCATCAGTTCACAGACTTCTTTCTTATTTCTGAAATTATAACCCATGGAAAAAGTTTTTTCCTTCTTTCAAATCAGCACTAAAGCCTTGAAATTTGTAATTTAGACTTTTGGATCCCCAGGTTCATAGTCTTTATATGTAATTGTGGCCCACTTGTTTCATAATCCTAACCTTAACATGAAATTAGACTGTTGAAAGAAAAAGAGCCTTTATCTCAACAGCCCTCTTGTTCTCCATTTCTATTTGAAAAACCCTGTGAGTTTATTAGAGTGGCCTACAGCATGTATAAGATCTGAATGAAAACAATAAATGTTAACATTGAGAATTATTCTCTCTTCAGGAGCCTACACCTATTCAAAGACAAGCCATTCCTATTGGTCTACAGAATCGGGACATCATCGGTATTGCAGAAACTGGTAGCGGTAAAACTGCGGCTTTCTTGATACCACTACTTGACTGGATTACATCATTACCAAAAATAGAAAGGTGAGTCACAGTCTAGAAAATGAACAATGCTGTGCCCCTTTGAGGCAAAATTGACCTCTTAGGTGTTCTGTGAAAAAATAATTGAAATAAAGATCATATTCAGCAGAGGTTAATTAGGTATCATATTTCGAAAACAATCACATTGTAAGATGACCATTCTTGATTTAAGTTATCTACCAAGAGCTAGTCAGCACAGGCTGACTAGGGTAGATTTTTTTTTTCCACTTCCCAGAAAGTCTGTCTTTGCCAGATTGGCTACATATTTATTAAATGGTAAACCAATGAAAATAATTAAATTACTTTTAAGGCTCCTGCATCTTAATGATCAGGGGCATAGTGTTTTAACAATGTCTGCCAGTCTATTTGTCTGTGAGTAGAACTAAAAAACGTAATACACTGCAGCTCCAATATAACGCTGTTGGTGGGGTCCAAGAAATGAAACAGCGGAAGAAGTGGAGTTATTATGCTATAACGCTGTCTCCCCCCCCCACCGTAACTGAAATTTTCAACCGTCGGAATCGAAACCAAACACCTGATAATTCGTGATAAAATTCCTGTAACAAGTTCAATTCTATACAAGTTACTAGTCGGGAAATGAAAAACAACAACTGTAGTTATGAGATTTTAGCAGAAACCGACGAAATTCAGTGTGCGGAGAATTAATTTCTAACCTTACCTTCCCAGTCTATCAGGATTGAATAATCCGTAAATTTCTACAGGTCTATAAATTGTGGTTCTCTTTCTCCCAATATTAAGATGCTAGAACTTTTACCCGAGACATGTTTTATAATTATGATAGTCGTCGGCATTAATCTAATTGAATTTAGTTTTACACGGACGTAAGTATTTCCATCCTTAGACAAGAGTGATAAAATCTAAGTATTCTGCATTGCGACGTCTCCTTGGAGACCGACGAGTTGTTGAACACCTGGGGTTACTGAAGCGTTGAGAAAATGTCGCGTGGATCGACCTTCGAACCTCTTTCGCGGTAATGGACTTGGTCTAATTTCTTTACCATTGTTAAAAATACGGTAACACTAAACCCACAAAGAACTCTATCTGAACCTAGTCATTTACGAATCGGGAATTTAAACCGACCAGTTGCACTTATACAAAACTTGATTAAACTTTGTAGCCGCTAACTTTTAATCGTAAAATAAGGTCATAATAATCTAAAAAAATCCGAGACGGCGGAATGTCTGGTTTCATAACGACAAGAGTAAAAAATTCGGTCAGCAAGAATTCTCACGGGGTACGTAGACCGGTACCGCTGTCGACTTTAACAAAGCCGACAGGTAGATTCCAAACGACTGTGTATAGAGATTGGCTGATGGGCATTTTATGACGTATACCCAAACATCGAATCTGATTGGCTGGTCGATTGTTTGTAAACAATATGGCTGAAGCGGAACTCGGAGTACCTTATATATTGTACATGAAAAGGATAACATTCCAATGATTTTCTCGCACACAAATTCGATTGATTACGTGAAGATGTTTTAACATTAAAACTGAATGCTTTAAAACTATATAAGTTGGATTTTTTATCGTACTGGATGGAAATCCCGCGGCGTGTCCAAATTTTTCAACAAAATTAGCTGCGCATGCGTAAGCCTCGTTTTCGAATTTAGTAATGAAAAAAACCTAACGGGCCAGGCTTTCCGTGTATGTACCGAAAATCGGTGTATACCTGTCGGCTTTTTGTTAAAGTCGACAGTGGTACCAGTCTAACGGGGTACGCGTCTGGCACGTGACAACTCCGGAAACTCTCCCATAAATAGCTGAACATCTGGCGGCGGCACCTTTGATCACCTTTCCTCCCTCAGAATAAAATAAACTGTACCCGAAAAACCTTGACTTCAATTTTGTCGATGAGCTTTTTGCCGTGTGTTTGATCATACAGTATGGCATTAAATGTTCGGATTATTGAAAGAAATGCGGAAAGATAACGGTATTTTATTTTAATCTATATTATCTATCCCGTTTCGGTTGAGAATCTTCCGATATTGTGACATTTACAATTCAAATTTACGTATTTTCTGAGTTATGCGAAAACGTCGCAACTACGACTGTTTGTTTTCAAAGCACATTGTTTCGTTTTTATCATGAAGCCACTATCCTCTACGAGCTCCGGATACCAGCAAACTATGAAGTGAAATAAATAGTAGGCCCAAGTCAATTTGTCTAATTTCACGCTTGCGCATTACTTTAAGAACACGTCCTACCCGGGACTGAAGAAAATTAAGAACGCCGAGAGTGAAACAGTCTGATATTTTAATCGCACGTGACCTTTAAGGTTTGTAACTGAAGGATACCGAGGTGCGTGCCTATGCTCTATTGATTTAAAAAATATAAAAGACCTAAGGCATTGATCATCTCAATGTAAAACATTAAGACCAAACAATCAAACTGATTTTGTAAATTGAAACACTACGCGTGTCATCAATCAAACAAAGCAATTACCTCTGAAGTAATGCATTAATGAACAGGACCGTCCACGTAAGGTGTTAAAAACTTACCTGGCTTCGGGTAATTATCGATTTTTATGAGCAACCCTTTTTCTTCGAGCGGGCCGAAGACGGGATGAAAAAACGCGGCCAAATCAGCATTAACGTCGTATCTCAGCATCTGCAACCCGAAATGCCCCCCCCCCTCCAAAGTTTTGGGAGCCAAGCGGACCCCGCGCTATAATGGAGTCAGCGCTGTGCCCGGTAGCGTTATAGAGGAGTTGCAGTGTATTTTAGTCTTACCAAACACATTTTAACACATTACTAGACAGCATAATTTTATACTGGGCAAAATTGAAAGGAGTTGCAGATGACAATTTAAAGTTTAACAAATTTAAGATTTTTTCAACCTTTTGGGTAGAAAATAATTGTGGAAAATGAAGCAATTGCTTTCCCTATTGTTTTTCTTTAGAGGCGTCAAAAGGCATCACTGAGTGGGAATGGGTTAAGATGCCTGGTTCATATTTTGGAAGTAGGTTTCCTGTATTAATGGGCACCAGTTGTTGTAAAGTCAGGGTCCTCCATGAAGGTCAAGGACACTTATCAATGTCAACTTAACTCTTGTCATGCTGAAAAAAATCCTTTTCAGAACTGTATGAAATTCAAAGGGCTGATAGACACCAAAGTACTAGTTTAAACTATAAAAATGTTTGTTATTAAATTTTAAAGATAATTTTGACGTAAAGTGACAAACATGTGGTGTAGACTAAGATAAGACTGCACTTTTGGGCTGATCTTTGTCTTTCTGCAATAAAACAGGAATAATCCAGGTTCAGCGTGACAACGATTAATACAAAAAATAACATTTTGTTGTTATTCAAACACTGTTGAAGTTACAAAGCTCATATTTGAGACATAGGTTCCTTGCATTGATATGCATCATTCGGTTGTGGGGCTTAGGTATTCCATCAAGTCCAAGGTCACTTTTCAAGGTCTCATTTCTGAAAAAATGCTATTATTGGGCATGAGTTTCACAAACACATCAAGTTTTATTTTTGCATTCCATTATAAATTTGATGTGAAAATTTTTTTTGAAACACCTTTATGCAAGTCTTTCCCTTGGACAGAAAACTACAAAGTAGTTGTGCTTAAGTTAAACACTTGCTATTTTCTCCCAAATATTCTTTCATTGTTCAAAACTTTAATGATACAGTTTGTCTGAACTCATTACTAGACAACAAAATTCTTGAATGGTCCAAACTGTCGGGAGTCGCACACACCATTTTTCTAGTTTATGAATTTTTTGTCATTTGTAGATGAAAACATTGTAGATTATGAAGAAATTGCTTTTAACAGGTTAGAATGGTTCTTGTGCTGAAATTTTCTATTTTACCAAGCTGCGACATCTAATTATTTCAGAAAAATTAGTATCATAGATAAGGGACCCTATGCCATCATTTTGGCTCCTACCCGTGAGTTGGCCCAGCAGATTGAAGAAGAAACCATTAAATTTGGAAAAGAAATGGGTATCAGAACTGTGGCTGTTATTGGTGGTATATCCAGAGAAGAACAAGGCTTTAAACTGAGACAGGGATGTGAGGTATGTGGGGTAGAGATTCCTATTCTCCCATCTAAAAATAGGTCTAGATATGAGGGGATAACATCATTCTAAAATCCTTATTTCTCAACGAAACCCTATGTTGTGGGTACTCATTTGAATCGTCACATCAAGACGATTCAAATGAGTACCCACAATATAGGGCTTATAGAGTACTGGTGAAATCTTTAAAACTAAAGAGCTGAATATGCCCACTATCTGTTGTTCTGATACAAGGCAACTATTTAACCCATTACTAAACAAAACATTTTTAGACTGGATCCAATATGAAAGAAGTTGTAGAAGAAAAGCTTAAGCTGATGGTATTTCAAAAAAAATTGTCTTATAGGGTAGAAAACATTGTGGATAAAGAACAAAATGCTTGAAACAAGCAATTTTTTGATTATCCACAATGTTTTCACAAAGCCTCAATATGAGGTAGTGGGTTAATAGCTGGCTTTCCATGTATTTTGAAAGAGTTTATATACTGATAGTATAGTGAAAGTTGTATATATCCTACACATTCTAAAAGTGTCATTAATCCATTCCCACACAATGACGCTTTTTGACACCGCTAATAGAAAACAATTTGGAAAACAGTGTGGAAAATGAAGAACAAGCTTTTAGAAGCTATCTCCTCATTACCTACAGTGTTTTCTACCCACAGAGTAAAAATAATCCAAATTTTTATCAGCTAAAATTTGTTGAATTTAGACCAGTCTAAAATTTTCTCGTCTGGTAACTGGTTAACCCATTCTCACTCCAGGACTCTTTTAGACGCAAGAAATAAAGGATTAGAAAACATTGTGTAAAAAATGAAGAAAGTGCTTGTTACAAGCAATTTCCTTCTTTATCCACAATACTTTCTACCCCAATATTAAAATTAATCCAAAATGTAATGAGTTTTGAATTGTCGTCTGCAACTCCTCTCAATCTGGACCAGTCTAAAATTTTGCCGTCTGGTAATGGGTTAAAAAAGGTCAAAGTGGATTCTTTTAACACCTTTCTTTTGCATATTGTTGCCTCATGAACAGTAAGTATAAATTTTGCTATGACTGTAATTTAACCCATTCCAACACAAGCCACCTTTTTTTGCTCCTCAAGTTTAAGCTCTAGAAAACATTGTGGAAAATGGAGAAAGTGCTTGTTACAAGCAATTTCTTCATTATCCTCTATGTTTTCTATCCAAATAGATGAAAAAGATTAAAATTCCATAAACATAAAATTGTCGTCTGCAGCTTCTTTCAATTTGGACCTAAAATTTTGTTGTGTTGGAATGGGTTAAAGCTTGCAAACATAAACACTTATCTGCCCATGACAAAATCAAGGTAATCTGACTTAGTCAAAGTTAAAATCAGCCACCGTCATAGTGCAGTCAGTAGCGCATCAGACTCCTAATCTTCAATCATGGGACGTCACATATCCTTTGCGACATTTGTCTCTCACCAATGAGTGGATAATCATAAACCTAAGTGGAACAGCAGATGGTGGCTATGAAAGGATGTAATGGTAGCACTGGTGAGAGAAATACAAGGAATCCATCGTTAGGTGCTCCAGCCTGCAGCTTTATCAGTGCTCTCAATAAGGAAAATTTCAGGAATTTTTAAAATTCCAATTTTCAATTTCAGGAAGTTTTCACAAATCAAGGAATTTTTTTTCACCCTCAAAAATACCCCCCCCCCAAAAAAAAAGAAAAAGATGAAATGAAAAAAATACATAAAGCCTACAGTACATTCTTTCTTTTCCATCCTTTACTTATAGTCCCTTAATTTCATGTCTCATTGAGTTGAACTAGTGAAAACAATGTGGTCAAAGAAGTGTTTCTTGAGAAATTTGTCTCTTATATAAATTTCCCCTTTTCCCTCAATAATTCTGCCCCTTGAACACTATTATTTTCCAAATTTGGGTGGATGAATTTGGTAATTATTATTTGCAAATCTCTCAGGATTTGAAAATTTCTGATTACTAGAATGTCAGAAAACAGACTGTTTGAAACATTGTGGGTACGAAAAAATCAAGACTGGATTATTCCGAGATCGTCTCCGATCACATCATAGATATCCAAGTGCATACACCATAAATGACACTTACGTAAATAAAAGTTACAGTACAAAAAGAAGAGAAGTAGTTGCAGAGTTGCATCTTTTAATTCCTTGTTTCGTTTCTGCTAGTTGATGTTTACAGATAACATGTGACATGTGACATCATTAAGAAGGGACCGAACTCTAGCGAGATCAATCAATGTTTTTAGGACGGACGCCATGTCAAGTTACTAAATAGAATCCCCAGCGTTATAGACATATTTAGAATGCAAATTTGACGCACTGTTCTGTATCTGCCACGAATTTGAAGACAGGACATGACATTTCGGGTGAATTCCGGCCCTGAACTTAGTTTACATAAATTTGACCCAACGGCTTCCATGGGCCTGCTTGATTTTTGCCCGGCACGTTTTTAATCAACTGTCTCGTTTTCTGCGCAAGTCATATTCTCCGAGTAGTAGAAAAATGCCACCTATCGCAAGATAAAGCACCTATCTGAAGATAACGTCGAGTGACTTCCAAAGAAATGGTCCAAGATGCTGCGACCTCTCGATTACCAAACCGACTATAATTGAGTACGCTCTATGTAAATTTCTATCTACATCGGTCATCATGGAGACATTTCGATAAACTCCTTGTGGATTCAATTTTACCCGAGGGTATTGCTGGAATATACATTCTTTTTTTTTGTCAAACCCTTTATATTGTAACTTCAGAAAATGTCCGAGTCATGAAATCAGGACGTTATCCTAGAATCCCAGACGTTTATTTACGTCCAGTAATGATTTTCTGGATGTTTTTTCTGATTTTCTGGAAGTAAAATACGTCTGCTTATTGAGAGCATTGTTATATAACTGAAACACTGTAAAAAGTGGTGTTAAACCCTATTCAATCAGTCAATCAATCAATCAAAGTTTAAATCAAGGTCTTTTTCATGGTCAAGATCCTGTTTCACAAATTACTTATCTTGTTGTGTTACCAGCATTGGGCCCAACTGTAAAACTTTTATACACTGATTCATCATTTGTCATCTTTTTGCCTCTCTTCACAGATTGTTATAGCCACACCAGGTCGTCTGATTGACGTATTGGAGAACAGATATCTGGTCCTGTCACAATGTACGTATGTCGTTCTGGATGAAGCAGATCGTATGATAGACATGGGTTTTGAACCGGATGTACAAAAGATTCTCGAATATCTCCCTGTTTCTAATGAAAAGCCTGATACAGAGGATGCTGAAGATAATGAGAAAATGTTGGCAAATTTTAACACCACAGCTAAATACAGACAGGTAACACTTCTTCATGGTTCTAACTGGTCTTCAAAAACTCTTGAATTCGGCCTCTCTCTTATAAACCCCTTCAAATGTGAAGTAGTATTATAGAACCCTTTAAATCATGAAAAGCCCCTAAAAACTTGAATTTATTTTCTTACCAAGTTGTGATGAACAAATTGCTTGCCAGCCATTTAAGTATGAAGAGAAGTGTTATTCCTCAAACAGAATGTGTGTCCATACCAAGATACAGTGTACCAGTCTAACTTGATACTTGCATCCATCCTAGTAGTACTGTCTTTAGAAAAGAACACTGCACCAGTCTAACTTGATACTTGCATCCATCCTAGTAATACTGTCTTTAGAAATGAACAGTGTACCAGTCTAACTTGATACTTGCATCCTTCCTTAGAACTGTCTTTAGAAAAGAACAGTGTACCAGTCTAACTTGATACTTGCATCCATCCTAGAAGTACTGTCTTTAGAAAAGAACAGTGTACCAGTCTAACTTGATACTTGCATCCATCCTTGTAGTACTGTCTTTAGAAAAGAACAGTGTACCAGTCTAACTTGATACTTGCATCCATCCTAGTAGTACTGTCTTTAGAAAAGAACAGTGTACCAGTCTTACTTAGATACTTGCATCCTTCCTACTAGACCGGTTCCGCCGTCAACTTTTATAAAGCCGACAGGTAGACCCCAAACAAATGCATATCGTGATTGGCTGGTGGGCATTTTATGATGTATACCCAAACACTGAATCTGATTGGCTAGTCCATTGTTTGTAAACAATATGGCTGAAGCTAAATGTGGAATACCTTACATATTTTACATGAAAAGGATAACATTCCAAGGTTTTTCTCACACACAAATTCGATTGATCATGTGGAGATGTTTTAACATTAAAACATAATGCTTTAAAACTACAAAAGTAGGATTTTTTATCGTACTGGGTGGAAATCCCGCGGCGTGTCCAAATTTTTCAACAAAATTAGCTGCGAATGCGTAAGCCTCGTTTTTGAATTTAGTAAGGAAAAAAACCTAACGGGCCAGGCTTTACATTTATGTACTGAAAATCGGTGTATACCTGTCGACTTTTTTGTTAAAGTCGACAGTGGTACCAGTCTACCTTCCTAATAGTACTGTCTTTAGAAAAGAACAGTGTACCGGTCTAACTTAGATACTTGCATCCTTCCTAGTAGTTCTGTCTTTAGAAATGAACAGTGTACCAATCTAACTAAGATTCTTGCATCCTTCCTAGTAGTACTAGTCTTCAGAAATGAACACTTTACCAGTCTAACTTCATACTTGCATCCTTCCTAGTAGTACTGTCTTCAGAAATGAACAGTGTGCCAGTCTAACTTAGATACTTGCATCCATCCTAGTATTACTGTCTTTAGAAATGAACACTTTACCAGTCTAACCTGATACTTGCATCCTTCCTAGTAGTACTGTCTTTAGAAATGAACAGTGTACCAGTCTAACTTGATACTTGCATCCATCCTAGTAGTACTGTCTTTAGAAAAGAACACTGAACAGATTTTGTATCTTCTTACCATTCTGGTCTGACATTGAAATCAAATAGACAATATATCTTAACCAATTACAAGTGGACGAAATTTTAGACTGGTCCAAATTGAAAAGGTCATTCATACTATAAAATACAGTGATTTTACTGTAATTTTTACACACTTCCAATTTCGTTTCCTATTGTATCACAAAGCAATTTTTAAATGGGAACAAATCTTTTTTTATATGCCCATAATGGGATTACCCAAGATGTGCAGGCAGATTATAGGGCGGCCTCTATATCAGTTGTATAAAATTGACACCTCTTGTCCAATTGATTTGGAACTTTGCAGTTCTATTCATTGATTGGATACTGTGTGCAATGTACAAGAACAATAACTCTGCATTGCTTACTTTTTGGATTATTTTCCTTCGTTATTTTTCTGACATGAATTTTGTCTTGAGCATATCTCTTAAAGTATAGTAGCTATGACTGTGAAACTAAATGGGTTGATGAATATCATAAAGGATGAGTGCATTGCACAAGAACCATAACTCTGCCTTGGATTGTTTTTTTATTATTGTCATTTGTTGTTTTTCATGATTATAACCCTTAAGATATATTAGGAGTCAGCTTGTCGGTCCGTCCATCCATCAGTCTGTCTGTAGCTTTTTCGTGTCAGCTCAATTTCATAACAACCATTGGACTGAATTTGATTCAAACTTCACTGATATAATCAGTATTAAGCAGAGATGTGCATATTTCATTTTGGTTACAATCCATTGATTTTTGACCTAGTTATGGCCCTTTGATGAAAAAGATGTCCGCTCAATTTCTCAGCAACCATGGGACGGATTTGATTCAAATTTCACAGAAAGGCTCAGTAAAAGTCAGACATGTGCATATCCTATTTTGGTCATGTTCCATTGATTTTTGACTAAGTTATGGCCCTTTATTTAAAAAGTCTGGTTTTAGATCTACTGGAGCTATTGCGATGGCTTTTTCCCGTCCGGCATCCGTGCGTCCGTCCATCATCAGTCTGTTAAACTTTTCCTTGTTAGCACTCTAGAGGTCACAGTTTTCATTGGATTCCCTTCAAACTGTCACAGAATGATTGTACCATCATAGGGATCGTTCCTTTCAAAATTGGGTCAGATCCGTCATTCAAAATAGGAAAAGGGGCCTTATGAAAATTTGTTAAAAAATCCTCATTAACACTCTCGAGTCCACAATTTTCATCGGATTCTCTTCAAACGTTCACAGAATGATTGCACTGTCATAAGGATTGTTCCTTTTGAAAATGGGTAAGATCTGTCAAGAAACACGGGGAAAGGGGCCTAATGAAAAGTTAATAAAAATTCCATTAAAAATCCTTGTTAACACTCTAGAGTCTACAGTTTTCATCAGATTTTCAATTCAAACTTTCAATGAATGATAGTACCATCATTAGGATCAATTCTTTCAAAATTGGGTCAAATCTGCCAAGAAACACAGGAAAAGGGGCCTTATGAAAGTTTAATTAAAAAATCCTCGTTAACACTCTAGAGTCCACAGTTTTCATCAGAATCAAATCAAACTTTCACAGAATGATTGTACCATCACAAGGATTGTTCCTTTCGAAATGTGGTATGATCCGTCAAGAAACATGGGAAAAGGGGCCTAATGAAAATTTAATAAAAATTCCATTAAAAATCCTCGTTAACACTCTAGAGTCCACAGTTTTAATCAGAATCAATTCAAACTTTCAATGAATGATTGGACTATCATATGGATTGTTCCTTTCAAAATTGGGAATGTTCCGTCAAGATACATGGGAAAAGGGGCCTTTAGAAATTTAATTAAAAAAGTCATCAATAACACTCTAGAGTCCACAGTTTTCATCAGATTCTATTCAAATTTTCACAGAATGATTGTACCATCCTTAGGATGGTTCCTTTAGGAATTGGGTATGATCCGTCAAGAAACATGGGAAAAAGGGGCCTTTTTAAAATTTAATTGAAAAATCTATTAAGAAATCCTCGATAACACTCTAGACTCCACAGTTTTCATCGGATTCTCTTCAAACTTTCACAGAATGATTGTACCATCCTTAGGATGGTTCCTTTCAAAATTGGGTATGATCAGTCACGGACCATGGGAAGAAGGGGGCGATATGAAAATTTGATTAAAACAATTGTCTTAAACAATAAAGTCCACAGTTTTCAACAAATTCTCTATAAGCATTCATGGAACTGTTATTACATTAAATGGATTGTTCCTTTCTGAAGTGGGTTTGATCCATCAAGTTTCATGGGAAAAGGGGCCCTATGAAAATTTGATAAAAAAATCTTAGTTAACACATCATGGCCCTAGATTTTACCTGATTGACTTCAAACTTTCACATAATGATTGTACCATCATAAGGATTGTTCCTTTCAAATTGGGTATGATCCATCAAGTAACATGGGAAAAGGGGCTAAATGAAAATTCAATTAAAAAATCCCTGTTAACACAATGAAGCCCACAGTTTTGATCAGATTTTGTTGAAACTTTCACAGAATGATTGTGAGGTCATAATGATCATTCTTTTCATAACAAGGTTTGAACTGTCAAGAAACAGGGAAAAAGAGGCCTTATGAAAAATTTCATTTATAAATCCTTGTTACCAAGTCCAGAGCTTTCATTGGATTTTCACACAGAATAATTGTACAATAAAAATGATTGTTGATGTTGACATTAGACCTAATCTGTCAAGTATCAAAGAAAAAGGAGAATTATGAAATTCAATTTTAAAATCCTTGTAACACAATAAAATCAACAGATTTCGTCAGATTCTGTTCAAATTTTCACAGAATGATTGTACCATCATGAGGATTCTTCCTTTTTAAATTAGGCCTGATCTGTCTAGTATCATGGGAAAAGGGGCCTTTTGAGAATTTTATCTATATTCCAGAGCTTCCATTGGATTTTCTTCAAACCTTCACAGAATCATTGTACAATAATTGCGATTGTTGATGCTGACATGAGACCTAATCCTTCAAGTATCACAGGAAAAGGAGCCTTATGAAAATTTTATTTTAAAATCTTTACACCAAGATAAAGTCCGCAGTTTTCATCGGATTCTGCTCAAACTTTCACAGAATGTTTGTACCATCATAAGGATTGTTTCTTTCCAAATTGGGTCTGATCTGTCTAGTATCATAGGAAAAGGGGCTGTATGAAAAATTATTACCAAATCCTCTTTAACACAAGAATGTCCTCAGTCTTTATCAGAATCTCTTCAAACTTTAATAGAATGATTGTACTATCATTTGGATTGTTCCTTTGTAAATTGGGTCTGATCGGTTAAACGACACAAGAAAAGGGACCTTATGAAAATTTTATTACAAACATCATTATCAAAATAAAGTCCTCAGTCTTTATCATTTTCTTCAAACTATCACTAGGATTGTTCCTATGTACATAGGGTCTGATTTGTTAAGTTTCACGGGAAAAGTGGCCTAATGAAAATTTTATTACAAAAATTCTTGACACAATTCAGTCCTGTTTTCATTGATTCTCTTTAACTTTTAAAGAATGGTTTTACCTTTATTAGAATTGTTCCTTTTGAAATTTGGTTTGTTCTGTAAAGTATCATGGGAAAAGGGGCCCTATGAAGATTTCACTATAAACTCATTAACACAATTAATTCCACAGATTACACAGATTGATTGTACCATCATTGCAATTGTTGATTTTGACAGTGGATCTGATTATGGCAAGTGTCATATAAAAAGGGGCCTTATGGTAAAACTTTCTTAAATATTCTGGTTAACACAATGATGTCCCTTGATTTCACTGGATTCACTTCAAAATTTCACAGAATGATTGTACAATCACTTAAATGGTTCTTTTCAGAACTGGGTACAATCCATCAAGTACCATGTAAAAAGGGGCCGTATGATTTTTTTTTTAAATATTCTAGTAAACATATTGAAATCCCTATATTTCATTAGATTCACTTTTAACTTTCACAGAATGATAAAACCAACAGTAAAATATCACGGGAAAAGGGGCCTTATGAGAACTTGATTTTAATATCTTTCTTAACACAATAAAGTCAACAGTTTTATTGGATTCTCTTCAAAGATGCATGTAATAATTGTAGCATTCGAAACACAGGAAAAGGGGCCTTACAGATCATCATTCAAAACAGTCTTGTGTATGTGATGAAGATCACAATCATTGTAAAATTGTCTTTTAAATTTCGCAGGACAATTGTAGGGTTGTAAGGAAAGTTCCTTTTGGAATGAAATTGATCCATCAGAAAACACAGGAAAAGGGGCCTTATGGATTTTCATTCAAAACAATTCTGTTCATGTGATAAGACAATTATTTCAGATTCTGATGAAAATTTAACAGGATGATTGTAGGGTCATAAGGTAACTTTCTTTTAGAAATGGAGTGGATCTGTCATGAAACATGGGAAAAGGGGACTTGAGGATTGTTGCTCAAAAAAATAAAGGGGATAAAGTCCTGTTTTTTTTTTTTCTTTATGCATTTTCCTTTGAGTAATTAACTCCCTTAAATATCAAATTTCTTTAACAGAAAACTTGGTAACCAGTAGAGCGTCTCAGGCCCTCATGGGCCTCTTGTTTCTTATGGCCCTCTGGCAGATAACACTTGTATATGGACAAGTGTCGTTGGGGGGTATTAGTCTGCTTTGCGACAATGTCTAGTTAGATTTTGTCCTGAGCATATCTCTGAAAGTATAATTGGTATGATTATTAAGTTTCATATGTATTTAGCTGAAAGGACCTTTGACAAATTGTAGTGTGACGGGCATTGCCACTCTTGTTTTATTTCATAGCATAAATAATGTTTGTGTTTCAGACTGTGATGTTTACAGCTACTATGCCTCCTACAGTAGAAAAATTGGCGCGTAAATATCTCCGCCGTCCAGCTGTGGTATATATCGGATCTGTGGGTAGACCAACAGAAAGGTGTGAACAGATTGTATACATGTTAGATCATACTGCTAAAAGGTTTGTGGTTTATGTTTCATATTTCTTAGGAAACCAAATTTGTCACAGCATTTTAAAAATTGCAACACATAATTATGTATCTTTTTATGAGAAAGCAGGCTACATTAAAATAAAGAGATGCAATAAACGAATATTCAATGAAAAAATATACTTTTCAATGAAACTTTTCCAAACTTTATGACTTGACTTGAAACATATCATATAGGCAGTTACAACTGTTTCACACTGACCCATGGATATGTGATCTGTGCAGGAAAAAGAGGACCTCCCGGAGGTTCATTAGAATAGAGTGGCCATCATAGAGTAGTGGGTAGTGCATCAGACTCCTAATCTTCAATCATGGGATGTCATGGGTTCTATCCCGAGCAGTGGCACATATCCTTTCCAACATTTGTGTCTCTATGTTTGTTTGAACTCATAAGAACTGTCTCAATTTAAGCAATACTCTAATGAGGTTGAACAGTATGGAATTAAGTGAATTGGAATTGAAAATATATATTGGAATAATAGAGATCATTCAGCTGACAAATGCTGAAAGTGATTAAACAGTAAGGTAGAACAGTCATGCTATCTTCTGAGAATTGTCAAAGAGCAAAATATTGGATCTTGCTCAGCCTGCACACTCTATGCAGCTTGACCAGAGTTGATACTTTTTGCATTTCCAAATTTGCCACATATCTTTTCATGTTGTCATCCAAGTTTTTAAATAGTTTAATATCAAAGGGCTAAAGAAAGAGTCATTTAAGCCATAACCTAAGTAAACAATTTATACTTTAATTACTTCACCTCTGTCAATATGGAAGGATTTTTCAAAAATTATTTTCACTTTTTAATGGCCTGTCAAAAAGATGGGACATATTATGGGATCACCCCTAGCATCTTGGTGGGCGCGTGGTGTCCAGTTCTTTGTCTGAGGCATAAGTCTGGAACCTTATATCCGATGGATGGATAGATCTCACCTAGGGGAAATACAGTGCACAAGAACCGTAACTCTACCATAATTATTTTGGGGGTTATTTTTGGGTTATTGCCCTTTGATGATTTTCAGACTTGTATTTCGCCAGGGACATATCTATGAAAGTATAAAAGCAAGTATCATGAAACTTCATGATCACAATAACATGCAAATGAATTATAAGTCTACCTTGTTAGTTATTGCCCTTTGTTATTTTTCAGACTTTTATTTAGATCCCTATTATTTATTATTTATTTCCCTAGTCGACATCAAGCAGTGCGACTGGCTTATTTTGTGACAATTTGCCACCTTGCTTTATATCTTTTTATATCAATATTATTTTGCTATCTGCATTATGCTTTAATTGACCAATGGCTGCCCCATCCAGTTACTTGGCTGGCAACGCCCATTGCTCTTACAGAGAACTATTGATCCTTTAGACAATTAATTTCATGAACAACTACTGCTGAACAGGGTCAATCACCTAGTGTAGACTTAGATCAGACTGCACATATGTGCAGGCTGATCTTAGTCTATACTTTTGGTCAAACAGGAATATTCCAGGTTCAGCATGACAAGGGTCAAGGTTGTTACTACATCTTGAATAAACCATGGTTACAACATTTAAATCGACAAATTAACAAAAATGCTTCACATAAATGGCAGCAAATTTTGGAGTTCAAAGTAAACTCCCAGTTTCTATGAATGATTTCATTGATTGACTGGTTACTTGATTGATAACTGCAATTGGTTGATTGGGACCGGTCTGAAATAGTGCATCCAGACAACAGATTACCTGTCCATACACAATTCCCCCTTTTTAACCCCTCCCCGAAAAAGTTTTATAAAACATTTAGGAAAAGACTTACTGTTATACACAATTTCTTCATGTCCCATAATGTGTTACCCTGAAAAAACAAAGTAAAACTAAATTTCATAGAGTTCAAATGTCTTCTTTCAATTTGGACCAATCTGAAATTTGTTTTTGGTAATTAATTAACCCATTACTAGACAACAAAATTTTAGACAGGTACAAAGTTGCAGATGACATTTCGAATCACACTAATATTGGAAAATAGGTGCCTAATTTGGTAGAAAATATTGTGAGAAAAGGAAAAATTTTTCATTAGAACTAATCTCTCCTTTTCCTGCAAAGTTTTCCTTGATTTTATATCTCCAGGGCATCAGAAAGCATCATTGTATAATATTGGGTTAATTAAAGAATGATATAGTACTATATTTATACTAACAGGAAGAAGTTGTTGGAGATATTACAAGCAGGTATTGATCCACCAGTCCTTATATTTGTCAACCAGAAGAAGGGAGTCGACGTCTTGGCTAAGTCACTTGAAAAGATGGGAGTAAGTTCTTACTGATAATCATTTGATGAGTGGCCTTGAGCACTGACCTTTAGTAATTTAGCTGAGATTGTAAGCTCAAGGTCAAATATTCAGCAGCCTCTACATATTGTCCAATGACAATTAGTAATTATTGCTAAAACATTGTAAAGAACTACAATAAATTAACACTTCATAGACTGCAATTTGTCCTTTTCTCACTATGTCTTCCTAAAGCATTTTCTTCTGTGCACTAAAAGGCAAACTTATGTTGAAATGACTGAAAAAGTTAATTTTCTTAAGAATGAATTTGACATGCATCACTTTTTGTGATATCCTTTTTCACTATTTAGAGAAAAAAATTATCAATAGGAATGGTCATCTTGATAGTTTATTTACTTAACCCATTCCAACTCAATCCCTCCTTTTTACGCCCCTCGAGAAAAAATCTTTGGAAAACATTGTGGAAAATGAAGAAATTGCTTGTATCAAGCAATTTCTTCATTATCCACAATGTTTTCTATCCAAAAAGAGGAAAAAATTCAAAATTCCATCAACTTGAAATTGTCGTCTGCAGCTTCTCTCAATTTGGACCAGTCTAAAATTTTGATGTGTTGGAATGGGTTAAATATCTGTCAGTTACTGAAAGTTGTTGGACAACTATTTACAACATATTCAAACTGAAATTAATGGATAACTGGCCACGCCCACTGACAAGAAGTACCACTTCCATATTAACCTGTTACCAGACAGCAAAGTTTTAGACTGGTCAAAATTGAAAGAAGTTGCAGACAACCATTATAAGTTTATGAAATTTAATTTTTTCAACTTTGTTGGTAGATAACATTGTGTAAAATGAAGAAATTGCTTGTTCATTTTACACAATGTTTTCCCGATTGCTTTTCTTCAGGGGCATCCAAAAGCGCCATTGTGTGGGAATGGGTTAAATGGCATTATTTTGCAATTATTTTGCAATTATTTTTATATTATGCTCCATAACATTTAACAAAAGAGTACAAACTTTTGGTAGGCAACCAAAAAATTTTAACAACAGATTGGTTAAGCTGTAGTTACTATGTTTATGTTGCCAAACAAACAAAAATGCTTCACATGAATTTTTGCCACTGTCAGAGTTTGAAGTTCACTTACTTAATTGGTTGATTGATTGTTTGATTTACAACTGCCATCCCTCAATTACTAGTGTTGCCCCATGTTAATATAAATCTTTTCAACAATATTCAATAAGTACACTCTCTGTTATTCTTAGCCCCTTCCTGTATAAACCCAGGTTCTTATGTCACTGTGATTTTATACTTGAGAAAACATTGTGGAAAAAGAATGACTCCTTGTAAAAAGCAATTTTCTCACAATATTTTCTGCCACATCGTATGGTGTAATTTCAAATTGCTTCCAATTTTTAGCTCACCAAGCACAAAGTGCAAGGTGAGCTATTGTGATCAGTCATTCACCGTCGTCTGTCCGTCTGTCCATCCATCAACAATTTCTTTAAAAATCTTCTCCTCCTAAACCACCAGGCCAATCAAGCTGAAACTTTGCATGGATGTTCCTTTGGCAAAGTTCTACAAAAGTTGTTAAAAGAATTTAAATCTGTCAAAAACTCTGGTTGCTGCAGCATTTGAAAAAAGGAATCTTAAGTAAATCTTTAAAAATCTTCTTCTCCTAAACCACCAGGCCAATCAAGCTGAAACTTTGTAGGGCTGTTCCTTGGGTGAAGCTCTTCAAAAGTTGTTAAAAGAATTCCATTCCGTGAAAAACTCTTGTAACCACGGCATTTGAAAATGGGAAATGTTAGAAAATCTTTGTTGTCTTTTTTTTCACAGACGACAAGGCCAACGGCATGTATATTTTTTATAGAGCTTAATCATATGGTTCTCTACCAAGTTTTAAAATATTTAATCTCTAGGGTCAAAAATGCCCGTCCCTGAGGTCCGAAGATTTGAAAAATGCTTAATTAGAGCAATTTCAAAAGACTTCTCCTCTTAAACTATAAGGTCTAGGATATTGGTATTTTGGTATGTAGCATAACTAGATGGTTTTGTACTATATCACTATAAGTTGTCTTCCTCGGGTCAAAAACGGCCCTCCACTAGGGGTCCAAAATTGGAAAAAAGCAAAATTTGAGTATGCTAAAATTCTTCATTTTAAGGAGGAGGGCATTTATATTTTGAGTGTAGCATAGTCGGCTGTTATCTATCAGTTTTGATTAAAATATGCCTGTATATAAAAAAATACCCCTTCCCTGGGTGTCCAAAGTTTGTAAAAATGCTCAATTAGACCATGTTCAATAGCCTTTTCCTCCCAATCTTCAAAGTCTAAGGCATTCATATTTTGTATATAGCATATCCAGATGGTTCTCTACCATGTTAGCTAAAATCTTAGCCCTGGGATAAAATATGGCACTGCCCCAGAGAACGAAAATTTTGGAAAACACCCAATTAGAGCAACATCAAAAGTCTTCTCCTTCTGAAATATAAGGTGATGGGCATACATATTTGGTATGTAGCATGACTAAGTAATTTTGTACTATATAACAGGAAAATATGCTCTTAGGATAAAAAATGTCTCTGCTCCTTGGGTCGAAAATCACATTGAAAGAATTCTTCTTCTTAAATATAGGTTCTAGAGCATTTACATTTAAACATATGATAACATTATTGTTATCTACCATGTTTATATCCTTTGGACAAACATGGCCCATCCAAAGGCATCCAAAGATATGAAAAATGCTCAATAAGAGCATGTTCAAATATCTTCCACTCCTCAAGTATAAGTTGTAATGCATTCATATTTTGATTTATAGTCAAAATGGGAAAGGGTTAATCACACATTTCAGATTATTAGAGACAAATTATGAGACCTACTTCTGACAATTGTAATAATTATTTTTCAGTTCAATGCTACCACGCTCCATGGAGGTAAAGGTCAAGAACAGAGAGAGTACGCACTGGCAGCTCTTAAAGGTGGTGTCAAGGATATACTGGTGGCAACAGACGTGGCTGGTCGTGGTATCGATATCAAGGATGTCTCATTAGTAATTAACTATGATATGGCCAAAAATATTGATGGTAATTTCTTCAGTTTTGTCTTAAATTCAAAGTTGTATTCAAAAACTTCTTATAGATTAAATTTTCATTATACCCCCTACTTGCAGAGTAAAGGGGGTATATTGGTTTTCACTGTGTCTGTCTGCCTCTTTGCACTGGTAATTAACCCTTTCCCGTTTTTGGAATTTTAGAATGGTCCAAATTGATGGAGGTTAAAGACAACAATGAAAATTGGATGCAATTTTAAATGGAACCATCTTATGTGGTAGAAAATATTGAGAAAAAAGGAGAAATTGCTTGTTATAAGTGACTTCTTCTTTTTCCACATTATTTTCTCAAGTATAAAATCACAGCAATGTAAAATGCCAGGTTTGTACAGGAAAGGGTCAACCAATACAGAGTTAGGTGTGTGTGCAGACATACATTATGAGGATCATTATGTCTGGAAAAAAATGTTTTTTTGTCATCATGAGCTCAGAATTATTGGCTTAAAGTGTCCAAATACTCATTAACCCTTTCCTGGACAAATCTGGGATTTTACGTCACTGTGATTTTATACTTTAGAAAACATTGTGGAAAAAGGAGAAATTGCTTGTTACAAGCAATTTCTCCTTTTCTCACAATATTTTCCAACACATAGGATGGTCAGATTTCAAATTGCATGCATTTTTCATTGTCATCTGTAATCTCTTTCAAATTAGACCAGTCTAAAATTTCATAAAACAGGAAAGGGTTAAGCCAAATTTCATGCATGAAAGGAGCAGCACTAATTGTATGTGAATGCATTAAGATTATCCAATATTTGATTGTGTGATAAAATTGTTAACATGTTTTTTGTTGGTTGAAAAATTTTAAACGGACTTTCACTGTTAGACATACATATCTGTAATTATACGCCCGTCGAAGACGGGACGTATTATGGGATCACCCGTGGTGTCCGGGCGTCCGGTTGTCCGGGCGGTGTCCACTTCTTTGTCCGGAGCATAACTCTGTCACTGTTAGTCCGATTGACTTTAAACTTGGCAGTTATATTCTTCTCATCAATACGGAGTGCAATGCACAAGAACCATAACTCTACCTGGCCTATTTTTTGAGTTATTGCCCTTTGTTGTTTTTCATACTTGAATCTTGTCCGGAGTATATCTCTAAAAGTATTATAGCTAGGATCATGAAACTTCATCGGTGTATAGATCTCACCAAGGGGGAGTGCAGTGCACAAGAACCATAACTCTACCTGGCCTATTTTTTGAGTTATTGCCCTTTGTTGTTTTTCATACTTGAATCTTGTCCAGAGTATATCTCTAAAAGTATTATAGCTAGGATCATGAAACTTCATGGGTGTATAGATCTGACCAAGGGGGGGTGCAGTGCACAAGAGCCATAACTTTACCTGGCCTATTTTTTGAGTTATTGCCCTTTGTTGTTTTTCATACTTGAATCTTGTTTGGAGTATATCTCTAAAAGTATAATAGATAGATTCATGAAATTTCATGGATAGATAGAGCTCACCAACTAGGAGTGCAGTGTACAAGAGCCATAACTCTACCTGGCCTATTTTTTGAGTTATTGCCCTTTGTTGTTTTTCATACTTGAATCTTGTCCGGAGTATATCTCTAAAAGTAAAATAGCTAGGATTATGAAACTTCATAGGTGTATAGATCTGACCAAGGGGGAGTGCAGTGCACAAGAACCATAACTCTACCTGGCCTATTTTTTGAGTTATTGCCCTTTGTTGTTTTTCTTACTTGAATCTTGTCCGGAGTATAACTCTAAAAGTATTATAGCTAGGAACATGAAATTTCATGGGTGCATAGATCTCACCAAGGGGGAGTGCAGTGCACAATAACCATAACTCTACCTGGCCTATTTTTTGAGTTATTGCTCTTTGTTGTTTTTCATGCTTGAATCTTGTCCGGAGTATATCTCTAAAAGTATTCTAGCTAGAATCATGAAAATTCATGGATGGATAGAGCTCACCAAGTGGGAGTGCAGTGCACAAGAACCATAACTCTACCTGGCCTTATTTTTGAGTTATTGCCCTTTGTTGTTTTTCATACTTTGACAAAATATATTCATTCAAAATAACATCAGTTCTATTCAACCCCCCAGTTAATATTAAGCAATGTGACGGGCGTATCTTGTGACAATTTGGCACCTTGTTTTTATTTGTTTTTCTTGGGATACCACTCAAGTTGAAAAACTGAGAGTAAAAGCTATTCCTCGCAAGTATCTATGGTTTGTTTGCTTCGTCTTGAAGAGTCTAAACCGTAGTTATTTTGTAATTAGAATTGCAATCAGTTTATTAATGTTTGAAATTTGCCTTAAGGAAATTTTGTTTTCAAAGAAAGTTTGTGTTTGGCTATAGTTTGATGAAGTGAACATGTCTTTGACAAAAGTAGAGCAAAAGACATTTAGTTTAGCAACCAGTGGAAATTCTAAAATCATCTAACATAAAGGTTAGCAAATATCTGATGACGAGGATGTGATTATCTTTTATGTCTGTTTTATGGATAGATCCAATAAGCATAGAACTTACCTCACCCTATCTAATACAGTAAATATCAAAAACGTCTGTCAGTGATTGTAATAGAGCTGTAATACTGTATCAGCAAAATTTTCTGTTTGCCTCAGTAGCTGTGTTAGATAAGCATTGTTAACCCTTTCCTATTTTACAAAATTTAGATTTGTCCAAGTTAAAAGGTTTTGCAGACAAAAATCTAATTTGACATGGATTTGAAAAATAACTATTCATGAGGGTAGAAAATATTTTCTAAATTATAAATTCCTACAAATTAGGAATTGAGCAGGATAGGATTAATGGTGTTGCATGATATCAAGGATTATTTGTCAAGGTTTATATAGTCTCATGGCAAACATAATTTGATAATGAAAAGTATCGTCATTCTCTCTTTTCAGATTATACTCATCGTATTGGACGTACTGGGCGTGCTGGTAAATCTGGTGTCGCCATTACATTCCTCACTAAAGATGACACGGCTGTATTCTTTGATCTGAAACAAGTCATCCAGGCCAGCCCCGTGTCAACTTGTCCACCAGAGCTAGCCAATCACCCAGAGGCTCAGAATAAACCAGGTGCCACTGTGTTTAAGAAGAGGAAAGACGAGACTGTGTTTATAAACTGAGAGTGGAATTATGTGTTTATTATCAGTCATTTGCACTGCAGTAGACAACAGGGGATGATGAAAGTCTAAATCTGTTATTTCTCTTAAAAATGTTAGTTTTTGAATGAGAAAAGTTTAATAAGTAGTCATAGAATAGGGGTTCATATTATTATCAGACAACACAATTTAGAAATTAACCTCATGAAAAAGGTTGCAAAAATTGAGGATACATTGTATTTGTTTGTTTCAGTGCAGTGTAAGATTGATACATTTTTCTTTGAGCAAACAACAAGACAATACTTTCAGGAGTGACAGAGCTACGTTGAAAATATAGCTTTTTAAGCCCCTCTATGTAATGTCAAAGGACATATAGAGTGTTTGAGTGCCTGTGTTAGTGGATGGGTGTGTCCAATTCTTATCCAGAGCATGTCCTCTACATTTATAGAAGGTTTTCAATATAACTTGGTACAGTTGTTCCCTTTGACTAGTGCTAGTGTCATCCATGAAGGTCTGGTGGATATTCCCTCGGTCAAGGTCCTTACTGAAAGTCATAGGACAAAAATGATCTGATCTAGGGTATATCTTCTACATTTATAAATGGATTTCAAAATATCTTGGCAAAGTTATTCCCCTTGAAGAGTGCTAATATCGTGTAAAGTTCTAGTGGATACTGCCAAGGTCAAGGTCCTGACTGTAAGTCATTTTACAAAATCTACCGTTTACAGAGGATATCTTCTACATTTATGGATGGATTTCAAAATAACCAAGGAATGTAGTTCCCCTTGAAGAATACTAGTTTCTTACATATAGTTGTGTTTGATACTCTTTAGGTAAAGGTCACAACTGATGGTCATGTGACAAAATAGGTTTTGTCTGGATCATATATTCTACATTCATCAATGGTTTTCAAAATAACCAGGCACATTTTTTTTGCCCTAAAAAATGCTAGTGTCATGCATTCTTTCTGATACTCCCAAGGTCAACGTCACAGCACAGTTGTCCCCCTTAAAGATGTCATGTGTAATGTTATGTTGGATAACCCAAAGGTCAAGATCATGACTGAAAGTCATAGGACAAATTTGATCTTGTCCAAAGCATATCTTGTAAATCTATGGATGGATTTCAAATTTAGATAGCACAGTTGTTCCCCTTGTTGATGTCATGTGTAAAGTAGTTTGATACGGTAAGGTCACATCTGAAGGTAAAATCATAAAATTGGCCTTGTCCTACATTTATTGATGGATTGCAAAATAACTTTAATAATTAAGTATTGCTGGATATTCCTAATATCAAGGTCTAGACTTTTTTTAAATAACTTGTCATAGGTGTGACAAAAATGGCCTTGTCTAGACCATATCATTGAAATCTATGGATGGTTTTCAAAATAACTTGGCACATTTTTCCCCCTTGAAGAATACTACAGTCTTGCGTAAAGTTCAGTTTGATATTCCCAAGTTCTGTCTGATACTCTCAAGGTCAATGTCACAAGTTGAGGTCAAGTGTCAGAATTGACCTTGTCCGAAGCATACCTTCAACATTAATGGATAGATTTCAAAATTACAAGGCACAGACAGTTGTTCCCCTTGATAAAGGTGTGTTAATTACTCAAGTTCTAGGTCACAACTGAAGTTCAATTGACAAGTATTTCATCTGGGACATTTCTAGTTTGTTCATGACATGCAAGATTTACATTGTATCTATCCTTTAGATAAAAGAATGACTATTTATTTAGTGCAAAAAGAGACAAATAAGATTTTTCTTCCAGGCAAAATCTCTTAAAGCATTATTTTTTTACCATGGTCTGTCTGTCTGAACCTTAGAAAAAAAATAACATTCACAAATACTTTAAGCCTATTCAAGATAAAATGTTCATATTTGGCAAGGTGAAGGTCATGTGACAAGGTTAAGTCATTTGTCAAGGTCAAACTGCTGCAAAACTTTACCATTAAACTTAACATTCACAATTTCTTCAAGCCTCTCAAGATACATTGCTCATATTTTTAGTTTGATAATAGATTTCATTAATACTTATCTGGAGATACCAAGTTCGAAGTCATGCGACAAAGTCAAGGTCACTTATCAAAAAAAGGCTGCTGTGGGAGAATGGTGTTTCACAAACACCTATAGTTAATCATGGCTATAATAGAATTAGCCCCTAATAGTCTATCCAGAAGAGGGTTTAGTTGTTACAGAAGATTGTTGTTTTGGTCAGAAAACATTGTGGATATGAAAAAAATTATTTGTTACAGCAAATTTTGTATTTCCCCTAATGCATTGTTTTTTCATGAGGGAATCAAAAAGCGGTATTATGTGAGAATGGATTAAGTGGTTTTGTTCGTAGGCAAGTGACATCTTGTCATCTTTGTCTTTAATTTTACAATGATCTTGATCCGAATTTATTAGATTAACTAGATGCTTTGCTATCATTCTGATGTTATTTTTTTTGCTGTATATGAATATGACATAATGGTCTCTCCGATATCAATTTGTTAAGAGGAAACAACAAATAAAATCATGGATAAATTTCTTTGTTTTCTTGTATTAATTATTAGCTTGACTATTCTAAGAAGGGGGGGGGGGCTATTCCAGTAATCTGCTTTTTGGTGTAATGGTTTGGTTAAAGCCATATCTTCCCTCCAAGTAAGGAAAAACAGTTTAAACAATCTATCGTTCATTTTGTTTCTAAAGCAAACAAGGGCCTTCTAAATTTCAATATACAAAAGAAGGGTTAGAGTCTTTTGTGTTTTTATGCCCTCACATCGATAGATTGTTTTACCGGTGTCCGTCTGTCCTTCTGTCTGTCAATCTGTCTGTCTGCAAAACTTCCAACTAAACATTTTCCTATAACTTCATCCCTATTTAAGATACAATGCTATTATTTTGTATGTAGATAGGTCTCAACAAGGCACAACTGGGGAAGGTCATTTCATCAAGGTCAGGGTCAAAATTTTAATCCTTTTCCCTAAAACATTACTCAAAAACTTAACCTGCCAACTAAACATTTTTCTATAAATTCATCCTTACTAAGTAACAATGCTAATATTTGGTATGTAGATAGGTCTCAATAAGGTGCAACCGAGGAAGGTCACTTCATCAAGGTCAAGGTCAAAATTTTAAGCCTTAACCCTAAAACGTTACTCAAAAGCATTATCTGCCAACTAAACATTTTCCTTTAACTTCATCCCTAATTAAGTAACAATGCTAATATTTGGTATGTAGATAGGTCTTGAGAAGGTGCAACTTGGGAAGGTCATTTCATCAAGGTCAGGGTCAAAATTTTAACCCTTTCCCCTAAAACATTACTCAAAAACTTAACCTGCCAACTAAACATTTTCTATAACTTCATCCCTAATTAAGTAACAATGCTAATATTTGGTATGTAGATAGGTCTCAATAAGGTGCAACCGAGGAAGGTCACTTCATCAAGGTCAAGGTCAAAATTTTAAGCCTTAACCCTAAAACGTTACTCAAAAGCATTATCTGCCAACTAAACATTTTCCTTTAACTTCATCCCTAATTAAGTAACAATGCTAATATTTGGTATGTAGATAGGTCTCAATAAGGTGCAACCGAGGAAGGTCACTTCATCAAGGTCAAGGTCAAAATTTTAAGCCTTAACCCTAAAACGTTACTCAAAAGCTTAACCTGCCAACTAAACATTTTCCTATAACTTCATCCCTAATTAAGTTACAATGCTGATATTTGGTATGTAGTTAGGTCTTAACAAGGGGCAAATTTGGAAGGTCATTTCATCAAGGTCAAGGTCAAATTTTTAACCCTTTCCCTGAAACAAAGAAAAAAAAACAATAAAAATCACCCTGTTTCAGGGGCAAGGTGTTTCACAAACACATCTTGTTTCTTACTGATTTCAACTAGCGTTTGTTTAAATTCTGAAATCAAGTCAAGAGCACCCAATTTTTTACCAAAAATATTCACTAATCTTTGGCAATGACTTATATGTCCATGTCCTGATGACTAAACTTTACGGATGATTTTGTTAACTTAGCTAGTTGTATGTATGACTAGCGAAAGTTAAACATTATCACTGATGTCATATTTTTTTGTAAACATATCTTAAATTGTGGTGGGTCGTAATTTAAAATGTCAAAACTTCTTTCAAGAACTGAAGGCTTACAGTAGAATTATTTTAATCTTAATGCTTTCAATTGTCATAATTATTTATGTTTTTGGGCCTTGAGGACAGTTTTCCTACTAATTTTGTTGTGTGTTTTTAGGTCACCTGACCGAATAGTCATGGTGACCTATTGCAATCATCGTTTGTCCGTCGTCGTCCGTCGCGCGTTGTCCGTCGTCCGTTGACTTTTAAACATTTTCATCTTCTTCTCAAGAACTACTTGGGGGATTTCAACCAAACTTGGTAGAAAGCATCAATGGGGGATGCCAATTCAAGTTTGTGAAAATAGGGGTTCTGGGGGTCAAAGGGGCCCAAAAGGGGGCAAAAAGGGGTAATTTTTGGTACTTCTTTAAAAATCTTCTTCTAATAAACCGTTAATGCCAGAGCTTAAATATTCTGTGTGCATGACAACTAGGACAGGTATATTATAAATTGTGAAATTCATGTCCCTGGGGTCATGTATGGGGCCACACCCAGAGGTCAAAGTTCATCATGTTAAAAAATTCACATTTTCATCTTCTTCCCATGAAGTACTAAGCCAATTTCAAACTGACTTGGTGAAAAGCATCATTGGGTACTGATTATACAGATTTGTGAAAATTAAAAGGCTGGAGCTCAGGGGGGCCTAAAATGGGGACCAAAAGGGGGTCATTTTTGGTAACTTTTAAACATTTTCATCTTCTTCTCAAGAACTACTGAGGGGATTTCAACCAAACTTGGTCGGAAGCATCATTGGGGGATGCCAATTCCAGTTTGTGAAAAGAGGTGGGGGGGGGGCTTGGGGTAAAAGGGGCCCCAGTCGGGGGCAGAAAGGGGTAAATTTTTCTGACTTCTTAAAAATATTTTTCTAATAAACCCTTAATCACTTGTCTTGATGCTCTTTTACTCAGGTGACCGTTAAGGCCCACTGGGCCTCTTGTTTAGGGAAGATATGGCTTTAATGTTTTACGTGCAACTTTCTAATATCTTTGTGTCCACCAATACTATTGTTCTGAAACTTTGCACATGTCTGTGTGACCATCAAATCATCTCCTTCATTGACATTCATTTTAGTGGACTGATGACCCCCTACTAGCTCTCCCAAGACTGAAGCCAGAAGAGCCATTGTCATATCCTCAGTATCAATGTCAACATTCCACTTGGTTCAAGTTTTTATAACTCTATTATACTAGTAATAGGGAGTTCATATTTTACACATGAACTCAACAGGCCATAGATTTTCATTTGGGACCATTACCAAGACCCTGTGACCTTAACCTTTAACCAATTCCAAGGAACTTTAACCCAAAAAACCTTAACTTTTAGCTCCAATGGCTGAAAGCTATCGAGCTATTATCATAGTGTTGTGTCTGTCGTGCATCAGTCTGTGTGTGCATCCGTCCTACCGTAAACTTTTACTTCAAAAGTCCTCTCCTCAGAATGTACTGAACAAAATTCAACCAAATTTCATAGAAATGATCCTTGGGTGACCCTTCATCGGATTTCTTCAAATAATTTTGATTGCATGAAAAAACATAGCTTAGATGGGCTGGGCCAATTTCCATGTACGGTAAACCTTAAAAAAATCTTCTCAGAGACTAGTAAATGGATTTCCACCACACTTCAGATAAATGATCCTTTGGTGACCATTAATCAGATTCCTTCGAAGAATTTTGATCGGTTGAAAACATGGCTTTAATGGGCGGGGCTAATTTTCATTTATGGTGGAACCTTAAAAAATCTTCCCAGAAACCAGTTGATGGATTTCAACCAAATTGTACAGAAATGATCCTTGGGTGACCCTTTATCAGATTCCCTCAAAGAATTTTGATTGGATGATGACCTTGACTTATGTAGGCGGGACTAATTTCCATATATGTTGAACCTTTTGCTCTTAAACTTTGTACATGCTCTTGTGAACATCATATCATCTCCCAGGCAAAGATACATTACTCTGATATTCCTTTTACAAGAATGTTGACCCCTTTTTGACTCGGAAATTCTTGGTTAAAGTTTGACATGCAACTTTCTACTTTCTGTTACATATCCCTGTTCCTACTTATGTTATTACTCTGAACCTTTGAATGCGTTTTTAGCCATAATATAAACCCATTGGAAAATATTCACTACTTTTGATATTCATTTTAATGGATTTTTAGCTCACCTGAGCACAAAGTGCGAGGTAAGCTATTGTGATCGGTCGTTGTCCGTCCGTCCGTCTGTCCGTCCGTCCACAATTTCTTTAAAAATCTTCTCCTTCTAAACCAGTAGGCCAATCAAGCTGAAACTTTGCAGGGATGTTCCTTGGGTGAAGTTCTTCAAAAGTTGTTAAAAGAATTTAACTCTGTCAAAAACTCTGGTTGCCGCGGCATTTTAAAATGGGAATCTTTAGTAATTCTTTAAATATCTTTAAAAATCTTCTCCTCCTAAACCAGTAGGCCAATCAAGCTGAAACTTTGCAGGGATGTTCATTGGGTGAAGATTTTAAAAAGTTGTTAAAAGAATTTATTTCCGTCAAAAATTCTGGTTGCAGCGGCATTTTAAAATGGGAATCTTTAGTTATTCTTTAAATATCTTTAAAAATCTTCTCCTCCTAAACCAGTCGGCCAATCAAGCTGAAACTTTGCAGGTATGTTCATTGGGTGAAGGTCTTCAAAAGTTGTTTAAAGAACTTAATTCTGTCAAAAACTCTTGTAACCGCGCGGCATATGAAAATGGGAAATTTTAGTAAATCTTTGATGTTCTTTTTTTCATAGACTACAAGACCAAAGGCATTTATATTTTGTAAAGAGCTTAATAGTATGGTTCTCTACCAAGTTTTTAAATATTTAATCTCTGAGGTCAAAAATGGCCCCGCCCCTGAGGTCCGAAGTTTGGAAAAATTCTTAATAAGAGCAATTTCAAAATGCTTTTCCTCTTAAACTATAAGGTCTAGGATATTCATATTTGATATGTAGCATAACTAGATGGTTTTGTACTATATCACCAAAATTTGTCTTCCTCGGGTCAAAAACAGCCCTGAACTAGGGGTCCAAAATTTGGAAAAATGCAAAATTTGAGTATGCTAAAAAAAAAGAAATCTTCATTTTAAGGCAGAGGGCATTTACATTTTGAGTGTAGCATAGCCTGGCTGTTATCTATCAATTTTGATTAAATTATGCCTGTAGTTTAAATAACACCCCTTCCCTGGGTGTCCAAAGTTCGTAAAAATGCTCAATTAGACCATGTTCAACAGTCTTCTCCTCCCAATCTACAAAGTCTAAGGCATTCATATTTGATTTATAGCATAACCAGATGGTTCTCTACTATGTTAGCTAAATCTTAGCTCTGGGGTAAAACATGGCACTGCCCCAGAGGTCCAAAATTTTGGAAAACACCCAATTAGAGCAAAAGTCTTCTCCTTCTGAAATATAAGATGGAGGGCATTCATATTTGGTATGTAGCATGACTATATAATTTTGTACTATGTTACGGGAAAATTTGCTCTTAGGATAAAAAATGTCTCTGCTCCTGGGATTGAAAATTGCATAAATTGCATTGAAAGGATTCTTCTTAAATAGAAATGGAGAAATTGCTTGCTTTCTCACAATGCTTTTTTTAAAACCTTTTTCCCTGAGGGTGACAAATTCTGGGATAGTTTGGTAATCGATTAAACTATGAAGCCAAAGGCATTCATTTTCATTTTAAAGCATTACTGGATTGTTTTGTACAAGCCCAAAATCTTATATTTGTTTTATTTATTTTGCTCAAGTTGTATCTTTTTTATACAAAAAAGTACTGTAATTTGCAGATGCCCCAGGTGAGCGATTTAGGACCATCGTGGTCCTCTTGTTTACCTTTTTTAACTTAAAAATTCTTGGATAAAGTTTTAAGTGTAACTGTCTTCACTAGAACTATTTCAAAGATCTCACTGACTAGATTCATTGCCAGAAATGGCTGTAAGATGATCCAGATTATATTGAATGCTGAAAACACCATTTGCTTAATCAGTATATTGAGGCCTGTGGAGCGATACAGGCGCTCAAGGGCTTCTAGATTAGCTCACCTGAGCACAACATGCTCAATGTGAGCTTTTGTGTGCATGCTGTGTCCGTCATACGTTAACAGTCAGCATCTTGTTAGCACACCAGAGGCCACATTGTTTGTTCAAATGTCTTCAAACGTTGTCAGAATGTCTGTCTCCGTGGTCTCTCGACAAAGTTGGAATTTGGGACACATAGGGTAAATAACTAGGTCAAATCTAAGAAATACCTTGGTTGCACTCTCGAGGCCACATTTCTGCACAAATGTCTTCAAACTTTTTCAGAATGTTTGTCTCCATGATCTCACAGCAAAGGACGAATTTGAGTCAGATGGGGTCAAATTTAAGAAATACCTTGTTAGCGCTCTAGAGATCACATTTTTTTTACTTAAATGACTTGCTATACATGTATGGTCAAAATTATTAAATTTGAAATATCTTGGCCAAGTTGGGATTTGGGTCGAAAATAGGTCAAATCTTTGAAATACGTTGTTTGCACTCTAGAAGCCACTTTTTATTTTTATCTAATTACTTGATATTTGGTCAGAAGTGTTTATCCATTATATCTCGACCAGGTTCGAATTTCGATTACATGGGGTCGAAAGCTAGATCATATCTTTGAAATACCTTGTTTGCACTCTATAGGTTGTATTTTAAGTGCAATAGATTTGTTATTTGGTTAGGATGATAGTCTCGATTATACCTCGGCCATCTTAGAATATTTGTCATTTGAGGTAAAAAAACAAACTAGGTCAAATCTTAAAAATACCATTATAGAAGTTTCATTTTTGACTCAAACGACTTCATATTTTGTCAATGATTTTCTCCATTATATTTCTTTGATAGTTTGAATTTCGGTTACATGGGGTAAAAATTAGATCATTTGATCAAAAGTTAGAAATACACTCCGGAGGCTACATTTGGGCTCAAACGACTTTTTATTTGGTCAGAAGGTTTGTTTCAATTAAAACGCAGTCAAGTTTGATATTCGGTCACACGGGGTCAAAACTAGGTCACCGAGGTCTAATCTAGAGAAAGCGACCTTGAAACATACATACATTTGTATTACTTTTCCTATCCAAATACATGTACCTTGAAACTTTGTAATAATAATTGTTATTGATTGTTAAGACAAGATTTGATAACGGTCTTGAGATTTTTTAACTTCTCTAGTCATCGACTCGGGTGAGCACTTGAGAGCCAATCGTCCTCAGGTTCAGAGTTTTAAATTTTTTCGTCTCAGAATTTTAAATGCAAGATTTTTTTCATGTAAATTACTACTTAAGGTTTTGGTTGGAAACTTTAGAAACGTGTTCAAACTCATGATTTAATAATTACTCATTACCTGACATTAATATAGTGGAATTATGTCTAACTATGTTATTGTTATACTGAATATGATGACCAGCTGGCGGTGTAGGTAAAGATTAGAATGCAAGACTGGAAGTGCAGTTAGATCTTTTGTAATGCATATTGTAAATGCAGGTTTATTCTAGCATCAGGTCTCCTGTATACCAACCAGTCCCCAAATACTTCTGTCAAAAAAAAAACCTTGTTCACTAATTAACCCCCCAGGCGAACATTCGTCTCCAGCATTTATGCCATACGTTTTCTAGGTTTTGACAGCGACTAAAGCGCAATTGGTCGCGCGTCAGCCCCTCAATCATGAGGTCTAGGGTTCGATCACCGGTCGCGGCAAATATCCTTTTCGACATTTGTCTCCAGCCAATGGGTGGACGATTGTAAACCTTAATGAGATGAGCAGCTGATGGATTGGAATGGATGCAGTGGTTAAATACCAGGAATCAATGGTTAGGTGCTCCAGCCGCCGCAATATGACTGAGGTACAGTTAAAAGTGGTATTCAACCATATTTTAGAGAAACAAATCAAATTGTGGGTTTGGGTTCTTCAAGTTCTTAACCAATTCTAGTTGTAGGTCACCAAACAACAATTTGCTTTTTATGCTTTTTTCTTGGACGTAAATTGACCAATTAATCAGTCGACCAATTAATCATTTATTTAGACTAGAAGTTAAGTTTGAACTCCCAACATTTGCCGCCATTTTGACGAAACATTTTTGTTGGTTTGGCAACTTAAACATCGTATCTACAACTTACTAATGCTTTAGTTACGAACTTTTGGTCGCCAACCAACAATTCGACTTATTTTTTACATGATACTGGTCATAAATATTGGAAATCAACGCCATGAAAAATTAAAGTGGAACTTCCTGTTGGAGTCAATGGGCAGCGCCAAGAGAGTCAGTGGGCAGGGCTAGCGATTGGCCAATTAGCGAATCCCAGTCAAAATGACTTGTCGAAGTTCAGTGGACGATGCGATATGTCATCCACATGTCCAATTAGAATTAAGCATTTTGTAATATTGGCTCTCATTGGACAATAGAATGTTTATTTTATAGACGTACATGTATTTACACCAATCAAATTGTCTTAATGAAAATGTATTTATAAAGTTTTACTGATGAACAGGAGGAGGATTAATTGCGATACTGTTTTAAGTGTTTTTATTGACACTAGGAACAATATCACAATTAACCCTCGAGTAGGCGAGAACCATTAGGGTCAATTTTCAAACCTCTTTTGAAATCTTTCTAGGGCTGTGCAACACCTATTTAGCCCATTCCCACACAATAACTTTTTCTGACGCCCCTCAAGAAAAGACAAATAATTTGGAATGCATTGTGGAAAATGAAGAGAATGCTTGTTGCAAACAATTTCTTCATTTTCTGTCATGTTTTCTAACCCAAAAGTTGAAAAGAAATCTAAACTTTCATAGAATTAAAATTGTCGTCTGCAACTCCTTTGAATTTGGACTAGACTAAAGTATTTTGTTGTTTGGGAATAGGTCAAGCCTTCACACAAAAAGGGACATTTGATAAGGAGAGGTTAGATAGTATTTCCGATATTTTCATAGATTCGAGTATGTTGAATTTTCTTCTCTCAGGAAATGCTTTAAACCTAGCCAGCCTGAGCAGCCCATGCTGTCTAACTAGGGTCACTACTTTCCCAATGTCCCAGATAGCCCCTTTTCATATGACAGACCACAAATAATTTAGTTATTTTAAAGAATGAAAACACATTTTACTTTGTCATATATTTTAATGAAAAATAGCGTACAAATTACTATGAACAGAATGGAAATATTTTTTACACATATATACAAATGAAAGAAATGGGGCAGAAAGATGATCAATGTATGAGGACTGAAGTAAAAGGGGTTTTCTATTCCTGGAGAAGTATTTTAGTCATTTTGCGAATTATAATTATTATCACAGTGAAGATCCAGTTACATGATGTTTCGTATTTGTCTCCGCATTACAAAACGCTTTTATTTCCGTCGGAGTATTGTAATACACGAATGGGAAACGGGGGAAAATTATGGCATAATATTGTATGCGAGATAACGCATTAAAGAGACAGGAATAAAATTAACCCATACCCACATAATTACGACTTTTAAAGGAGCCACAAGGAAACACCTTTTGAAAGACATCGTGCATTTGGGAGACATCGTGTAAAATTAAGAAATTGCTTATAACAATTATTTTTTCATTTTCAGAAACTTTCTCTCCCCTTTATAAACAAATGTGTTCTAATTTCAGAAATCTTGAAATATTGTTTGAAACTTCTTCCAACATGGACCAATCTAATATTTTGTAGTCAAGTAATGGGTTTGCTGTAACATTTTTAATGCGGAGACAGAAATCAAAAACTTTGTGTGTAGTTTACATTCTCAATCTGAAAATACTCTGTAACCAGTGATTTCTTCATTACCCACAATTTTTTCAATCCATAGAGACATGTTTTTTAGATTTCACCAACTTCAGAATGTTTTTGTGTGATTCTTTAGAAATAAAGAAAGAAAACATTGTAATGGGAAAACTGTATCATAGCTACAGATGGGGGGCGTTCTTCGTATTTCAAATTTAAATATTTTACCAATACTGCTATAAACCATATTTTCTGGGTACTCATTTGATTCGTCTCGACAAGACGAATGAAATGAGTACCCATACTATAGGGTTTCGTTGAGAAATGAAACGGATATTAGAATACTGTCACACCCTCTTATCTAGACCTCTGTGTATGTATGATTATACCGTCATAAGACTAGCAACTTCAGTGCTCATCTGGCTATCGGGTACATCCTATACCATACAGAGATTGTGAGTCTATACTGATTGACTGTACAAATGCAAAATTTCATCTTTGAGCTACAAAACTATCGTAGCTACAGCTCCAATATCTGTATTTACGATATTGTGTTTGTCGAGCGAATATTCGTAGGTGTGAACTAATGATATGTGAATTCAAAATAATGAAATTACATACTTAAGAGATGAAGAGAATATTCTTTTGTTTTCATGGGGATATGAACCGAAAAACCTAATCACACTCATGTGTGATTAAGTTTTTCTGTTCAAACCTCCTTGAAAACAAAAAATATTCTCTTCATTTCTTATAATTTCATAGCATAGAGCGAAAAAAGCAAAAAAATACTGATTGAGAAAATGTTTTGTTCTCGTTTAAAGATAAAGTATTACGCCTTATTCTTTCGTAATATCAAGAATATCCATGGACACTTAGCGGGTATAATTTAACACCATCTCCAAATGCTTTTGGATGATTTAAGTGTTCGGTAGTGATATTTTGTAGCAACAAAAAATTCTCATTCTCACTTGATTTTCCGATGCATAATCTCAAGGTGTTTATTTCATTTCGCTTCGTTTCAAATTTGTCCCAACATTATATGCGATTTTATTTCCGTCGCAATAATGTAAAGTAGAGACGTAAATGAAATGACGCTTAAAACGATATTCAACTTGTTGATGCCCTTGTCGTGATGGAAAGAAAATCGAGTGCAATGCTAGTTTACGAAGACGGAAATGAAACACCCTCGGTATACACAGTGTATTCGTGCCGTTTAACTGTAACTTTTATTATGCCTAGTCTAGTAGAGTTGTCATTATTAAAGGAGGTAGAATAAAATACTGCAAATAGATGTTGCCACGAGAACTAGGCTGAATGTTGTCTTTGGAGCACTGTTGTATCTGTTGATCCACCGGCCGCCAGTTTGACCTGAAAAGAAAAGTAAAGAGTAAGAAATAAGAGAAGAGCTGTTTCAGACTGTAAAATTAAATTTGATTTTATAATCAACTCCAATCAAAGGATCGTTTAACCAATTAAATAATTGATTTATACCGGAAGTTCTATATTGACCTCAAACATTTTTTTCAAACATGTTCGTTCATGAACAACTTAAACGTCGTAACTACAGCTTAATCAAGCCAAAGTTACCACAATTAGGTCACCCCCAAAACAAATTTGCCTTTTGTTTTATGACCCGAACTCTATTTTTTTTTTTTTTTTTAAATGCCGTATATACCCTGTCGGAGGTGCAGACGACACAATTTTAGATTAGTTACAAGTTTAAATGTTACAAAATTTCATTACATGAAAATTCAAATTACATGTACTTAGTCTTTTGAAGTAGAAAATATTGTGGATAATGAAGATATTTCTCGTAACAAGCTATTTCTGCATTTTTCAAAAAAAACAAAAAAAAATCTTATGGGTGTTAAAAAGCGTTAGTGTGTGGGAATGGGTTGAGGAAGTTGATAATTTAAAACCTTGCATGAATAATGACTTACCTGCTGTTCTTGTCATTGTAAGACGGGGTCTTGCTCTCGTGACCGCTGATCTATGTCCCATCCAGTATGTGTTAAAATCTTGTACAACTGTGGCCCTGTAAATTAATATTGATATGATTATTTAAACAAGGTTTTTCCGAAGACAAGATCTAATTAATACAATGGTGTAAGTCGGCGGCTGTTTAGTCGGTTTACTTAGCGGGCATTGAGTTAAAGTTTTTTTGCGCAACTCTTCCCACAATTTATGGCAGATTTGGATAAAATTTTCACCAAATGTTTGTCTGTTTGTATCCTAGCGCATGTTATCATTGTGTCTCGTGGAAAAGGGACACTTGTTGTCAAAAGTCTTGTTTGCTCAACTAGGCCCTACTCCTACAATTCTCCTACTATTTTTGATAATGATTGGTTACTTTTATAATCGCTTCAGAGGAATTATGACCTCTTTTTAACTTTGAATTTCTTGGTTAAAGTTTGACGTGTACTTGTTACACCTGAAGCCAATGTTTGCTCAAAGTTCATTGGTTGGGATAGTTCACTACCAAGCATAATCAGAAAGAAGATGATGTTGAATACTGAGGTCATAAAACGAATCTTTAGGTCTGATTAAAACCAGTCTTTACTGTGTTTGCATTCTGTTTTCGATGACCAGTCTAATAAATTTTTGTATTTTATGCACACGAATTTGATATTCTATCTATAGTATGAAAATATTTACGATAGATCGATAAATTCCTGCACTCATCGTTTTAAGATTTTCAGCGAAAGATAGAAAGCCGTTTGTAAAATAACGTCATTACATGAACTGACGTGACGTCATTATAACGGTAACGAAAAGGCATAGCCAAAGACTTTAGCTCATTTGCATATTTATTACACTTGTGTAATATCACCCATGTGATATCATAAATACTCAACGGGTTAATTTCACTCACGAAACATCACAATTAATCAAACCATTTCCACACAATCCCTTTTCTTTACACCCAAATAAAAAGGCCTTGAAAACATTGTGGAAAATGAACAAATTGCTTGTATCAAGCAGTTCTTCTCCCACAATGTCTTAGGTCCAAAAAGACGAAATAAACTAAAATTCCATCATTTAAGAAGTTGTCATCTGCAGCTTCTTTCAATTTAGACCGGTCTAAATTTTATGTGTGGGTATGGGTTAAAAGTATGAACTTACACGAATTGAATTGGTCTATTAAATCCTACAGGTGGGTACCAAATTAATTGTACGTAATTCTTTAGGTTGTTTTCGGTGTGCGTCACACCAAATCCTCTGCCACAGCTTAGTTTTTGTACTACAACGTTTGTCGTTTGTCTGCAATGAAAAAGGAAAAATAATTCAAATCTCTCTTTTTTCCATAAATACTGAATATTCGAAGTAATCATATTCCATCATTTTTTTCAAGTTTTCTCTGGAGGGACGTTAAAAATCGGCAGCCTTATTAGGTAAAAGCATAAACTATAGCTTGGACGAACAGTACATGCTCTCTCCAACCTTGACATTACAGTTATGACAATTCGATCAGTGTCGATGTTTTCGGATTCAAGTTTCTAGCAGCAAGAATGTCCGAAATCGTGTAATTTACATAGAGCCTACCTTTGGAATTGTCCCTGGTTTCCGAATCTGTTGAATTGATTCCCGAACTGGTTTCCGAATTGTTGATTTCCGAATTGGTTACCAAATCCTCCTCCCACCTGTCTTTTGGTTCTGTTCTGTTCGCTAGTCAGTCCTAAAGCCATAGCTCCTCCAGGTCCACTGACCTGACCTAAAGCCATTGCTCCTCCTGGTCCACTGACCTGACCTAAAGCCATTGCTCCTCCTGGTCCAGAGACCTGACCTAGAGACATTGGTCCGCCGACTTGGCCTAGGGATACACCGCCTCGGTTGTTAAACTGGTTCTGCATTCTACCGAGTTGATTAACATTACCTGCTCGGCTCGGAATCATCTGAAAAAAGGGAATATTTGAAAGGGGAAATTCAAAAGATTGTCAACCTCCCCAGGCTTACCAAGGCCTATATCTTTCGCTCTTTAATGATTTTCTGCATTTGAAAATGGTTTTTCTATTTTATTATATGATCATATATCTAGAAAAAAAGTGTTCCTAAATACTTTATGACGTAGAATAATTCAAATGTCGATGACGTCACAATTGTCTGATTATTGATAATCATCAATGAATAAATATCGGGAACAAAAAAACACAGAAAAACAAACTAACAAACAAACAAAAACACTATGGAAAACAATCAATTTCTTCACAATGTTTTCCACCCTATAAACTGATTTTCATCAACTAGATGTCGTCAGCAACTTCTTTGAATTTGGACCAGTCTTAATTTTTTCGTCTGGGGGTATGGACTATTTTACACTTTGTCACTCCTTACAATAATGGCATATTTTGATCTATATGTTTTTGTGGATCTAGGCTTGCTTTCCTAAATAACGGACCATATGGGTTTTTTTTTTTTTTTTTGCTTTATTTCATTGTTTTTGTTTTCTTGTTGTTTGTTTGATTTTAACATGCCGTCTCTCGGAGACCTTTGCTCTATTCATTCTCACCAGGACAGGATTGTTCAAAATATAAAAAAACTGCAGACGGTTATAACAAGTTGGTGGGATTTTAAATATGTTCGCCATTTTTGTATAGAAAGCATTTTAGAAAATGAAGAAATTGCTTGTCACAAGTAATTTATTCGATGTCAACGATGTGATATATTATGTTTTGATTTTGATGACCACATGTGTTCAAGTCTAATTGTTAAATAAATATTCTGTTCTGTTCTGTTCTGATGTTTTCTAAAGCTGTTTTCTTGGGGTGCATTAAAAAGCGAGATTGTGTGGGAATGGGTTAAGTCACGTGGATTACAGAACGCCCGTCATACTAAACAATTGACCAATCACGGCTGTTAATCAAAGAAACGGTCGACCAATCAAATCATTCATTTAGTCCGGGACTGAAGTTTGAACTCCAACAAATAGAAAAATATCGTCATAACAGCTTTATTCTTGTATTTGTTTTTCCAAAGGTTTAGTTGACACATCGCCACTATCCATAAAAAAATCTGCGCTTAAATATCGTAACTACAGCTTATTTATGATGGTCTCCATAAAATCATTTCCCCCTTTTTTACCATGTCTCTGACTATTTATTTTGCAAACTAAATTTTGATTTCAAGATCTACCTTGATGGGGTCAGTTGGCGAGGCGAGCGATACACCATTCGATAATCTAATACGTCGGGGTCAAATTTTGAAATAAATAGTCGTACCTGTCCGTTGGCATAACGGAAATCTCCGACGTACATTACGGAACCGTCCGGCATCTTGGATCGGGCTTGAAGTAGAAATCCTTTGAAATTTCCTCCTCGACGTGTCCGAATACGAACTGGAAAAAGAGTAGAGAGTTGTTATATGAAAATGATTTAATTTTTACTTTCGTCTATCAAAAATGGGCGTTCTGATTGGTCAAAAAAAAATCATAACTCAATGAACACAATTTTGAGTACGCAGCGATTTTGCATGCTTCCGCACAAAGTAGTCCAATAACCGAAAGGTATCAAAATTTGTAAAGTATTTGTTTCCTTCGCTCAATGCTATTAAATTATGAGAAATGAAGAGAATACATTTTTTTTTGTTTTAATGGAGGTATGAACCGAAAAACCTATTCACACATTTGTATGAATACGTTTCGCCGAAAATGAATTTTTAAGCAATTTAAATGCTATTTTTTCGGTTCATTTGCATGAAAAGTAGAGACATTTAGAGATTTAGCTCGAAATAAACCATTACCAAACAACCAAATTTTAAACGAGCACAATATTGAAAAGTTTGCATTCCAAATTTCAAAGTGCAATCAAAATAGAAATTAAGTACCAAAATTAGTAGAAAACATTGGGAGTACAGGAGAAATAGCTTCTGATAAGCAACTTCTCCTTTTCTCAAAATATTTCCCAAGTTTTTTTGTTTTTTTCTTCTGTGCGCAAAAGTGAAAGATTGTGTGGTAATGGTTATAGAATCCCGCCCGAGCATCAACGCACCGGAGAATGGGATAAGTTTTGACAAACTATAGTAACTCAAACCTAAACTTACCCATGACTCCACAATTTGGGAACTGGTTTGCAAGCGGTAGAGTCCTGCATGGCACATATCCCGGCTGATGGGTCTCCACTATATAAGGCGTGGCTCTGGTCTGTCTCCTCGTGGTTCCATGTCCGGGCTTCATCGTGTCACACGCTTGTGGGTCGGCCCCGTATCTGTGGGCACTTACCATGACAAGGATCGAACCCAAGACTATCAACAGAAGATTCATTTTTCACGGTATTTATTATTTTAACACCAATTAAAGACTTCCCTTAGTCAAACTATAGTTTACCCTTTAAAATGATATTTTTTATCCAAACTAAGTCGAATACTCAAAGATCGAAACCACTCGCTAAATATGCGGTCGAGGACCGATGTTGTTCGAAAGAAGTCCGCACCTTTACTGACTGATTTTCCTGAGATCGGCCAAATATCAATCCATCTGGTGCATTGATGGATACACGACTCATCTCTGTCCATCGATCATGTCTTGTCAAACCCACATAGTCTAATCATGACCCGTGTACCCCCATACAACCCCTAGGGGTGATTTCTTGGTACATGTAAAACACTTGACAATTGGGGATATTTCAAAATCCTAAAATATTAAACAGAAGAGAACAGAATTCTTCAGATTCTTTATTCAACGATATGACTTGAATTTTAACGAAAGAACATGTACAGACAAATTATTTAAAAAAAATGCATTAGTGTTATGCATAAAATTAAAAATTGAATATGATATAGATTGTGGAAATTATGATGAAAAAAATTATAATGAAGCAAAAGATTACTCAGAATGGAAATGTTGGTAAATAGAATGATTGAAGAAATGAAATATTAATTAATCAAAAGATTTAATTCGGTTTTTCTTTTATGCATCGCTATTCTGTAACAAATTCAAATACTGTTCAATGGTTTTTAAGTTATGTATATTCAACAGTTCTATTAAATTTTAAAAAAAAACACTTGGTTTACAATGATGATACCTTGATCCTATATAAATTGGACAAGGTAACAGGAAATGCAACTCGTCTTCAATTTGATTAAGTTTGTATAAATTACAAAAAGCTTGTGTGCTGATTAACGTAAATTGAGACAGCTTTTCTATAAACTGTTGCTTTTTTCTTCTTATCTTTTATCAAAGAAATGGATCAATGCTCGGTTACTAGAAGCTAATTGATTTTTGATACCGAAATATGGAGACATATTGTATGGAGGTCGAAAAGGGTTAAACACCGGAGTTTGTTATTTGGGATAAAACCACCCTGTAACATAAAGCGAGAGGACCCCCCACACACACACACACACATACACCTCTGATCAGGAAGAAATTCTCATATTTAGCTTTTTAAGAAAATTTGGAATGAATGTAGGATCCATTCTGCTATAACTAGAAAGCTGAACTGAACTGAAAGTAGACTTTCAACTGCCTTCCACGATTGAGCAAACAAATTCAGACTTTTTGTACCATAACGTTTGTGAACGGCCTCCCTCCACGCAAAAAGGCAAAAAAAAAAATAAATAAAAAAAATTTAACTGGACCAGTTCAAATTTTGTTGAGGGGGAACTGGTAAAGGAAAACTACGAGAAAATGATTTTTAAATTAGTCATTTTTTTGAATTTGTATATGAGGAAACACAGACACGTTTTAGGTGTATTTTGCCTAATGTTTAAGAAAAGGAATCTTAATGTCATAAGAAAATGATTTCAGAATAATTGTTTGGCTATGATCGGAATGCTGGGATCGCCATTCATGAAATTATCTGCTCGATGGAATTCGGTTATTACGTACTTTTACGAAAACACCCGAGCTGTCAAAAATGACAGCGCGCGCGAGTTTATTAATTAGATGTACATTTCAATTAGTAATTCACATGACAGGTTATAATTGATCCAGTGAGTTTTAAGAATTAAAAATATTTCTCTTTTAGTTAACGTTTTTACTTTTACTATTTTAGACTGACCTCTGAGAACGATTCACCGATCGCTGACCACGCCCACTGACCTCCGACATTTCAAAGTACAAATTAAATGTGTTTGAACGAGGTGATAGATGACATTATTTTGTAAAATATATGACCATGAACATCAATTAATGGGTAAATCGCTGGTTGGCTACCTAAACGTTGTAACTACAGCTTGAATCAGCTACCGTTCCGACGTTTAGGTCGCTCAAGCCAATAAAATTACTTAACATAAAGCTCTTGTTCTAAAATCACATACATGTATTTCATTTTGTATATATTGTCCTTATTGTACCCTGTTGTACTTGGACGAATAAAGGATCTGTTCTATTCTGTTCTGCTCTAAATGTTGGAGTTCAAAATTCGCTTCTGGCTAATTGAATTACTGGTCAATTGATTTCTGATTGACAGCGGCGATCCGACAATTAGACGGAACACTTTGGCACTTAATGCGGATGTTCATAATTTGCCAATGTTAATCAAATAATCAGTCGACCAATGAAACCATTCATTTAGACCGGAAGTTTAGTTGAACTCTGGCATTTGCCGCCATTTTGGTTAATCATTTTTGTTGGTTTGGTGACTTAAACGTCGTAGGTACAGCTTATTTAAGCTGTAGTTATGACGTTTAGGTCGCCAACCAACCATTTAATTTATTTATAACATGCTACGGGGCATACATTTTGCAAAATAATGCCGTTAAATATTGAAGCAGAACTTCCTGTCGTAGTCAATGGGTGGTGCCAATGGAGTTAGTGGGCAGAGCCATGCAGCGATTGGTCAATTGACTGGAAATACCATGAAAACTGTTGACGTGTACCCATCACAACGCTTGGAGATTGTTAGCCATGAGAGACTAAACTAGGAAAACGAATTGACCGAGCAGTTATCCCTTTCCTGTTCAACCACTGGTTTCTACGTGCACGTGAATTTATAATTGAGAAAACATTGTAGAAATGAAGAAATTGCTTGTAATAAGCAATTTCTTCTTTTTCTACAATATTTTCTATCCTACTGAATGATTTTTCCCTATTAAACCCTCCTTGGGTTTTCGTCTGCAAAACTTTTGAATTTGGACAGGGCTAAAATTTTCTTAAACAGGTAAAGGTTAAGTCCAGCAGGCTGGTCGTCTTAACCAATAACCAGACGGCAAAGTTTTAGACTGGTCTAAATTGAAAGCAGTTGCAGATGACAACTCATAGCTTATTAAATCTTAGATCTCTGTGTAGAAAACATTATTACAAGCAATTTCTTCATTTCAACGATATTTTCCCAAATGTTTTTCTCGGGAGGGGGGGGGCTCCAAAAAGCGTCATTATGTGGAAATGGGTTAACTGAGCTAGTACTTATCTAAAGACTGTGCAGTGAAGACTTAGATCAGAGTGCGCGGATAATCTGATCATATTACTTAGCACACATGAGTTGTCGTTTGAAATTTTAATGTAATGATTGACATCGAAAGTTTAAAGGGATCTTATCAGTTTGAATTCCATTTGTTATTTCATTTCATCAGTTTAAACAGTTTCTATTTTATGCATTTTTATAATCATTATTTTCAATCTTTTCCTCAAATTTAATATAAACAATTGAACGTGGCGTTTAATTGATTTTTGTAATTCAATTTAAGCAAATTTTCATGGATTTATGTATTGAATTGAATGACCATCTATCTTTTTTTTCTTTTCCTCACGTTTTTCTTAATATTGCACCATTTTATTCAATTTAAATGTACGCCATTGTATGCATTCTATGTTCTAAATGTTAAAATTCCCATTTCGATCTACGTTATTTTTAAGGAAAAAAGAATTCAAAACAAATATTTTCCGCAGCTGTCAAAATTTTGTTTTGCACATAGTTTTGACTCATTTCAACTGTCATTTTCGAGTTGAAATGAATCAATTTTGCCTTCTATTTGGACATCTAAAAATGTTTCGACAGCCATTGCTCGGTAATGACAAAAATTGAATCATCGATAATAAATAGAGGATAATCAACCCGTTATTCCAGATATGAAAAGATATTTCACGAGGATGTGTTGTTAGGCGTTGAAAAAACGAGTGCGCAGCACGAGTTTTTTCAACGCCTTACAACGCATCCGAGTGAAATATTTTTTCATATCTGGAATAAAAAGTTGATTATTCTATTTATTATATATCTTATTATTTCATTTTTTTTATTTTTATTTATTTATTTATTTATTTATTTATTTATTTATTTTTTTTTTTTTTGAAATATCAACACAAATCTTTTGATATAGAGAAGGTTTTTTGAAAAAGTGCGGATTAATACCAGATTTAAGACCAAAGCGACGCCCACAAAACTGAAAAAGTCGCCATTTTTATACTCTTATAGACTCTTTATAATGTCACTGGGTTTGAAAAAAGTAGTTCCTAAATTACGACAGAGAGTGAAACTGAAAAGTGTTATCGTCACTCCAGTGACGATATCAAAATTTATTACACTGAGAAATCCCAAAATTTCACAGCAAGGTATATAGTAAACATGTAGAATACATGTACGTATAAAATATACATGAGTTCACGTAGTTCAACGTTCACTTGATTTGATTGGTCAATTGTTTTTTCATTGGAAACGCGATCCGTTAGTCCTCGTTGAGAACTTGTAGAAAACTAAAGATAGTAATGACTTAAATTCAAAAACCTTTTCGCGTTTTCTTGGTTTTTTTCCTTTAAATTTTAAACTGGTCCATGTTAAAAAATCTTGCAGACGACAATTAAAATTTTATGTAATTTGAAATGGGACCATCCTATGTGGTAGTAAACATTGTGAAAAAGGAGATATTTCTTGTTACAAGCATTTTCTTCCTTTTCGACAATGTTTTCTAGAGTATGAAATCGCCGTGACGTAAAATCCCGGGTTTGAACCGGAAAAGGTTGAAAGGCGTAAACCCTTATACAATGTACAAGCAAAAAAAGAGACTATCCTGTGGATGCCTTATATCGCCCAGATTGCGAACGTTAACCTGGATCGAATCTATCAACTTTCAAGACGTTTCTGTGTATTTATTGCTTAATGAACGCTTGCCATGTTTAGTCCAGAATATTTCTGTTTTTGGAGGAGACATAGACAAAGATCTGCCTGCACATATGTGCAGTATGGTCTTAGTCTACACCCCTGCTTGTCCAATTCAAACCAGAGTAGTAGATAAAATAATTTTCCAACATATTTACCAACAACTTAAGCTTCCAATGCTTTCAGTCCTTTGATTTCGATGCCTGTCTGAAAAAAGGATTTTATTCAGCATGACAAGGGTTAAAAATAACGTCAAGTACTCTGCTTTACCGTTACAATACATCTTTATATATTGTTTTATTTTTTTGTTTGTTTTTTGTTTTTGAAAATACGAATCGTAAGAAAAACAGCAACAAAAAACTTGCGACAGATTCGGCATTTTTCACATTCTATTGGTTTACGATGTTCAAAATCGTTGTTGACTTTTTTGGTCGCGACAAGATCTTAGTTTATACTAATATATTCTAGTTCGATCGCGATGAAGTTTTTAAGCTTATAGAGTCGCCATCGAACACGCACGATCTAGATGTTTCATGTCCCTGACAGAGAGGCAATGGTTTTAAACCAGCTGCACCCCAATGCTACAGACATGTAGACTAGTAGACTAGGGCAGGCTAGTAATTGTCTTACCCATGAACACATCTCTGTGACTGTAAGGCTTCAACGTATGGCCTTCAGAGCATGGGTCAAGTACCTTTACCACTCGGCTATCGAGGTAGTACATAATGTTACTCGTCAAGAAAAAAGGGTTTTTCTCAAGTAGGGGGAGGTTCACCGAAAATGTACTCGTTTTTTAGTATTTATTAGTTGCTGAGAAAAATGTCGAACCTTCAACCTGGATAAAGCTGTAATTACGACATGTTGGTTACCCACTGTTATATAGGGTAGCAGAAATTACTTGTTACTTGAAATTTCTCCTTTTTTCTCCATGTTTTCTATTGATGCGTTTGAATACGCCACCACGTGTTTCCAAAAGATACATTATCATCCTTTGGTTTGTTAACCCATTCCTAGTCAATGACGCTTTTAGACGCTCCTACGAAAAAAAAGCTTCGGAAAACACTGTGGAAAATTAAGAAATTGCTTGTTACACGCAATTTCATCATTATCCACATTGTTTTCTATCCGAAAAGTAAAAAAAAATCCAAAATTTCGTAAAGTTAAATTGTCGTATGCAACTCCTTTCAATTTGGACCGGTTTAACATTCTGTCGTGTGATAACAGGTTTATTGAAAAACGATCGATGCAGTTTTTCAAAGCATGTTGATTTGAATGTTTGTATTTTGACTAATGAGCATGTAATAGCTTTATGTCTAATAAAAGAATCTGTATATGTATCAGTAAATAATGTCTGAAGCCTTTTTTACATTTTTTCACAATGTTCCCCTTTAACCCATTCCAACTCAATCCCTCCTTTTTACGCCCCTCAAGAAAAAACTTTGGAAAATATTGTGGAAAATGAAGAAATTGCTTGTATCAAGCAATTTCTATATTATCCACAAAGTTTTCCATCCAAAAAGACGAAAAAATTCAAAGTTCCATCAACTTGAAAATGTCGTCTGCAGCTTCATTCCATTTGGACCAGTCTAAAATTTTGCTGTGTGGGAATGGGTTAATAAGATAAATGGGGCGTCAAACAAAGCTCTATTGATATGAAGGATATATGTTTTGCCCGCAGGAACAGGGGGACAATAAATTGGACAAGAAAGGAAATCGATACTAAGTTATACTGATTCACTAAGAACACCCCCCATTCCTTAGTTACCCCCCCCCTCCCCAACTCCCATCTTGAAATGTTATACCGTTAGCCCCCTAAATTACGAAATGCTTTATATGAGTTTGTATTAACTACTTCAATAGAACACAGTGGATCAAATTTCGTTTGGGTTCAAGTATGTAATCAATCAAAACTGATTTATTTAATCTTAAATTTCAATTTATTTCTTTATAAATACGAAATCTACAATGAAATGCCTACGTCAACATAAAAGAAACGCGATAGTCGCTATATCATTATGATATTAAATTAATTATAATAAACTGGTGAATACCTTTTTCCAAGTTAAGATTGACACGCAAGAGACTTACATTGAAACAGCTTTTAGCAAGAATGTTGTTAACCCCTTACAAGTTAACAAAATTTCAGACAACCCAACTTCAAAACAAAGTTGCAGACGACATGTATTCATAGAGTGTGATTAGTTTTTTCGGTTCATGCCCCCATGAAAACAAAATATTCTCTTCATCTCTTAACAAGAAAAGTAATCTAATAAGTGGTAGCAGTTCCAGAGCACTAGCACGACAAAACTCACGTTAACATAATATATGGGATATTAATTAAGGAGAAAAAAAGAAAAAAAAAGTTTTCATGAAAAGTAACGCCTTGTCCGCCATTTTTGTGTGCTTTAAAATGATTTCGGTAAATGATGGCAGTTTCATGCCACCATAGTTATGGGATTTTCTCTAGCTGATATCAACCTTGTCTAGAATAAAATCATAATGATAATAATAAAAAGTATTAAGCCTACAAAGGATCGCATAATATATTTCTATTTTTGACTCGGTAAAGATTAGCTTGTCTCGAAAGAAGGCTCGTAACAGATTATATCGTCGGTGCGCAAGCAGAATGTCGAAACTACAGCCTAAATCAAGTTGGAATAACGATATTTGGCTCGCACACCAACCATACTATTCTTGCGAGTGAAGGGATTTCGAGCTCATCTTCTTCTCTAATATATAAGTAGAACGTTCGCTGCCCTTAGTACGACAAGATGCGACGATACATAAACTACTTGTTTTTATTCATTTTCATATAACGAAAGAGACTCTTTCTTAGGCAAAATTATAAATCCAAACATACGACCACGGGAAAGTTGAAAGGGAAAAAATGCGTTTTTCACATAGTTTGGCACCACTCATAGACCCTTTCGAGCGATAGATTTATTTGTCAACGAGACAAATCGTCGCTGTCAACAAACATTGAACTGATCGATCAAATTATTTAACACTTATACAAACCTTCTTCCATAGTGTGCGACCTAATCGTCGTACATGCGGCTTAAATAAGCTGCAGTTATGATGTTTTGGCCGCCTAAAAAGGAAGTTTTTTTTTTCAGTGAATTGTCTCAGTCTTAATATTTATATCGGTAGAACTTTCAGCCAAATTGCCTTGTTTGAGAGTATTATGGTCTTTATAAAGGGAATTGGCCAATCGCAGGACCCGCCCACTTACTCCTTTGGCCACGCCCACTGACTCCATTTTAAATGGCATTATTTTTTAAATTTTATTGCCAGTAGCATGTAACAAAAAGTAAAATGGTTGTTTGGCGACCTCAACGTCTGTAGTTATATAACGTTTAAATCGCCAAATTAACAAAAGGTTATCAAAAATCGCGGCCAATTTTGGAGATCAAACCTCATTTCTAGTCTCAATGATTGATTTCATTGGCCGACGGTGTATTTGATTGACAGCCGCGATTGGTCAATTGCTAGCAATAAGTGACTGAATTATAATATTTCACAATCTAGATGAGATGATGATGTCTTTCGATCCTACACCGAGAGCATAAGAACACATTATTTGATTAGTGATTTCTCTTTATCAAATCTTTTCCAATTGTTCCGGATCACTTCTCACGGCTTTAGTCCAAAATCCTGATTCGGCTCTCTGCGGCTCCTGAAACTGGTTCTGTTTTCGATGAGTTCCGTCAGCATTCGAGTCGTGATTCGACTTGGAACAGTTACAACCCATCACCACCATCTACTATTGTCGAGATTTCGAAGCTCTTCTACACGTACATATAATAAACAGCCTTTACAAAATTGTGGTCCAGCCTCATTCCATTAAATGATAGGTTAAAAAAAGGTTTAAATTAAATAATTTGTTCAAGTGCACTTGAAAGTTGTTCGAAGTTTTTCCTTTTCCTTTTCAATTACACGATTTTGGCATTTGTTTTTCTTTGGTGGTTTTCTGTTATTCTGGAAAAAAAGAAACATTCAAACATTTTATCTAATGTCATTTGATGTATCAGTTACAAATCGTAGATATAATCGTTAAAGTCGGCTATGATTTTAACCACAATGAACAATTATTAACCCATTCCCATACAATCTCTCATTTTTACGCCCCTCAAGAAAAAAACTTATGAAAACATTGTGGACAATTGCTGGTTTCAAGCAATTTTTTCAATGTCCACAATGTTTTCTATCCCAAAAGACAAAGAGTTTTAGAATTTCATTAACCTAAAATTGTCCTCTGCATCTTCTTTGAAATTGGACCAATCTAGAATTTTCTTAGTGTGGGAATGGGTTAATTAGCCTGAGGCAGCCTCAACTCTTTCCCACACAATCACGCATTCGGATGACCCCCACCCCCACCCCAAGGAAAAAACAGACAGGCAATTTCCTCCCTTCTAGTAATTCTACTCAGAATTACATAGTTTTTCTTTCACCAACATCCAACATCTTTGAATTCGGACCAATCTAAAATACAGTCGCCTGGTAATGGGTTCCTGTTTATCAAAGCCTGCACAAATTGACAGATCGCCGCTGTAAATTATAAAATCCATTCACCAATCAAATTACTGATCAGGAGCGGAAATAAACCTTGAGCTCAGACATTTACCAGTATAGATCGTTTTGTTATTTCGGCGACTACTATAGTTGATTTAACCCACGGTTTGACTCTTATTGATGGATTCCTTTGGCGAACGTTAGTCCATAAGACTCGCTTGACAATGGCATTTTTACCATGCTTGTGATCGTGCTCAGGACTCTAGAATAAAACAACCCTGTTTTACATGTACATATTAAATAAACTTTAAAAGATGACCTATTGTATATAAAACAGAATTTTTTACACCAAAACGGGCACATCACTCTACTGTGTCAACACGGACGTCCATCATCAGTGCTTTCATTGCTTTGATTTTATGCCCCTGACTACATATTTCACTCATTTATCTCTTCGTGCCAGCTACAATATCGGAGTTCAGTGGGCGTGGCCAGAAATCCACCAATCAAAATGATGTCATAAGTCTGAGATGTTGTTTATCTCTGCCATCCTGTCACTTCTTTGCGCCTTTAATTTTTCAAACCACACTAGCGATATCTCTCGGCTACATTAGTCCTTTTGAGGTCGATACATTTCCAAATATTTATAAAGATATATGTGTTGAAATGTGATCACTCGCTGACCTTTGCTTGATCAAGCCATGTCTATTGTTTTTCATTTAGATGAAGCTGAAAGCTAAATCTTGACCCCGGTCAGCTTGAACAGTCCCCGCAGTCTTATTAGTTTGGGTCGATACTTTTCGGAGTTGCTGAACGGTTCCTTTTAGCGTGATAGGTGTCTTTACATTTATATTGATTTTGTGACGTAACGATCGAACGACATAACGAGGGTTTATCGCGATACTGTTCTAATTCTCTAGATACTTAGAATGGTATGGCGATAATCCCTCGACATTTGTTGCACGACACTGTAACCTATACTTCACCGGAGATAAACTCTTACTTATTTACAAGGAAAAAGCTTTAATCCGTTGCCAGATGGCTCAACTTTAGTCTGGCTCTTATTGAAAGGAAGTGCAGACGAATTATGAATTTTTGGATTTTTTACGTTTGGAGTTGAAAACGTTGTGGATAATGAAAAAAAATGCTTTTAAGAAGCAATTTCCTCATTTTTCGCAGTGTTTTCCAAGCTCCAAAGTTTGTTTTTTTTCTTTTGGGCGACATCGCGTGGGGATGGGGTAAAATGAGAACACTTGCGACCGTGTTGTTATAACTTTAGCGTATATAGGCTACTTATTTTGCTTTATTTTTTGTCTTACTTTTTACATACACTTGTGTTCGTAGACGTAAGTGGACCTTTGCCGTGTACATTATCGCCGGTGGATTATATCTGTGATGAAATGCCACTTGTTTACAAATAACAAAAAGCCTTTATACTTCAGCGGGGATAACATGTCACCTGTTAACTATCAAAGACCTTTAAAATTGTTACAATGACGACTGTGCTGTTATAAACAAATATCGTAAAACGGTTACCTTCTAACTGTTCTCCGTTTATAAGCTATAAAACCTTTGGTCGCGGCCATGGTGCGGTATGTAGCGCGTCGGACTCTCATTTCGGGTTAGATCCCCGGCACGGGAAATATCTATCCCGACATTTCTCTCCCCCAGATGGGTTAATAAGCGTTAACCTAAGTGGGGTGAGCAGCTGTAAGCTCGATATGAATGAAATACTGTTAATAGTGGCGTTATTGGACCATATTCAATTAATTAATCAATCAATTTCAACCTGCGTTATTCGAGTGCAGTGGCATGTCGGTTTTCGTTAGGTGGCACATTATCACGGTATTGAATTGACAACACAATATGTAAAACTGTATTGTTCTAACCAAGTAGAACATATCAGTCAATAATTAAGTGTCTCGGTTAAGTCTATTAAACTTTAACCTTTTGATCTCATTTATGTGAGCGTATAAACAAAACGGTCTCAGTCAGCTGACATTTTATCACCGGGGAATTAGATCTGACTTTTTATAAATATTCTGTTGGTACCACCATCATTGTCCAAATCAAATCAATTGATATTTTTGAGGAAATAATTCAGTTAACTTATTTCACCATCCTGCCGTTTTAAGCGCATTATAGCTGTGAATATGCAATGTCAAAACTACCCGGCAATGTTCTTCGTCATAATTAAAGAATTAACCCTTCTCATACTAAACCTGGAATATTTCTGCATTGGCGGGAGGTATAGACTAAGATCAGCCTACACATATGTGCAGCCTGATCTTAGTCTATACCCCCTTACTGATGTTTTAAGCTCAAGTTTTCATAAAAATTATGTACAGAAGAAAAGTCAGACGTTTCAGTGCTTTTAGCCCTTTTATCTTAATGTAATTCTTAACAAGGATTTGATTTACCCTTACAAGAATAAAAATGTAAATAAAGTAAATATTACACCTAATTTCTTAACCCATTTACCAACGGCAAAAATTTAGACTTGTCCAAATTGAAAGGAGTTGCAAACGACATTTCACAGTTTATGAAATATTAGGTTTTTCAATGTTCTTGGTAGAAAATATTGTGTTAAATGAAAGAATTGCTTGTTACAAGCAATTCTCTAATTATTTTCAAGATGTTTCCCCAGCTATTCTTCTTTTGGGCTTAAAAAAGTGTCATTGTGTGGGAATGGATTAACACTTACTCAAATCCAAATAGATGCAACTCAAAGGTACCACAAAAACAGCTATAAATCCCAAATCACGAGAAAAGTCCCAAAGCACGTTACTCTTTCAAACTTCTAGTAATCGTTACGTGTGCCTAATCAAATAAAAACTGAATGGTATATGAACAAAAAATATTCGCACCATGAATTATAAAAGATAAGGGTCTACTTTGTAAATCTTTCGACTTGTCCGTCATTTCAAAAGATCAAATTAGATATAACTACGATTGGGGACCAAATTATAGTAAATACGGCGTTAATAAAGCTGTAATTACGATAGTTTGGTCGTCAATCGACAATGTATTGGATATTTAAGCTCGTCTTGTGAAAAGAAATTGTAAAGTAATTCAAGAGTCCGCGGTCAATTTATCGACATTTACTATGAATTTGGCATTTGTTTGAACAACCTATAGATAGTTTTAAATTAGAAATAAAAGAAGTTCAATGAAGGAAACGGATCGAAGTTACGCCTACAAACCTCCAACAAGGAAATCCGACTGATATGCCAAACGACATCACTTTGTTGAAAAAAAAAAACAAACAAATATTTATATGGTAAGAAAGACAAATCCTAGAGAATTATTAATTCGCGACCTAAATTTTGTAACTATATGTTGAATAAGCTATACTTTGAAATCGATAAACAAACGTAAACGTTGGAGGATATCATCCTCTTCCGGTGAAAATAAATGATTTGATTGGTCAATCCTATTTGATCTACAGCTGCGATCGGTACTTTGACGGATAGCTAGCCTTGGGTACTGCTCGCTGACTAGTCAGTTAGTCTGAGGTATCGAATTACAATTGGCTGGTTCCTGGCCCCGCTCACTGACTCCGCTGTCCACGCCCACTGAACTTCAACAGGAAATGCCAATACGATATCAAATGATTTTATTTTTAAAATGTCGACCAATTAATTCATCCATTTAGACCAGAAATAAATTTGCACTCCAACATTGGGCGCCATAACCTTTTTTTTTTTTTTTTTTTTCGGTTTCGCTACTTAAACGTCGAAATCAAATATTATTCAAGCTGTAGTTATGACGTTTAGGTCACCAACCTACTATTCTACTTTTTATATATGCTGGTGGCTTACGTCCATATATTTTAATACTTAAAAAATATTGTGAAAAAAAAGAAGTTTGCTTGTGACAGGCAATTTCCTTTTTTCTCATATTTTTTTCTACCACATAGACAGTTTTGTCTTAAATTGCACACAATTTTCATTGTCGTCTGCAACGTCTTTCAAATTGGACTAGTCTAAAATGTTGAAAACAGGAAAGGCTTAAAGGGTGTCTGAGTCTAGTTCCGAAAACAATCTCCCCCCCCCCCCCCCCCCCAAAAAAAAGAAAACTCAATCGTGGTCAATCTACAACTTCATTTGAACTGGACAAGTCTAAAGTTTTGAAAAACATGCGGAAAGGGTTAAAAATAGATGATAAAAAACAAACCACGCTATATGAAGCCACCATAAGATTTCATACAAAAGTATGACTTTGTTGTCAGCTCCAAACCAAACTGAAAACAATCATAGTATTCTCTTCATTTCATATACGTTTAGCTAGCAAAGCGTCAGATTTGATAGCTTAAGTTAACAGGCAACATTTTGAGGTCTTCTCAAAGTACAACGATTGCAAACTGCCACTGGAAGCTAAACTACCAAATCCATGGAATGTCTACGCCATGAAAAATAATTCTTATGTATTTCATGAATATTGCAAACTCTATTCAAATTGTAGAGAATTCTATCAAAGGCATGCTATTTAGCCCATTCCCACTCGATTCGGCTTTTTAAGTATCTAAAGAAAAAAGATTTGAGAAACACTGTGGACAATGAAGAAATTGCTTGTAACAAGCAATTTTTGCAATGTTCACATATTTTCTACCCAACAAGAGAAAGATTTTCTAAATTCAACCATGCTTTGATAGCTTACAATACTTTCAGTATTTATTATTAACAAGGCAGAGTTCATGTAGTAATAATACCAGTTTGGAGATGTCGTTGTTTTACGGCACAACTTTGTGCGTTAGACAGGGTAACTGTAAACTTTACAGATATATCAAATGAAGGAAAAATCTTATGTTTGACAACCAAAACGTCGTAACTACAGTTTGACCAAACAGTAATGACGTTTAAAACGCCAAACCAACAACAATATTCATATAAATGTCGGATTTCACAGTTCATCTCCGGTCTTTAAATATGTTTGACTAATCGTAACTGTCAATCAAATATTCAGTCGACCAATCAAATCACTCACTTTGACCGGAAGTGAGTTTTGAAATCCTACATTGGCTGCATTTTTTTGTTAAACTTTTTTGTTAGTTTGGATACTTAAACGTCGTAACTGCAGATTATTCAAGCTGTAGTTACGACTAGGTCACCAACTAACCATTCTACCTTTTTGTTACATACTACTGGATATAAATTTTAAAAAATAACATCGTAAAATATTGAAGTAGTACTTCCTGTCGGAGTCAATGGGCGGCGCAAATAGAGAAAGTAGGCGGGGCCAGCGGTTGGTCAATGGGGCGATCCATTTTATTATTGACGGCGGCGACCCGTCCATTCTTTTATTATGTTGGTGAGAGAGAATCAGAATACACGTCACTGCCAATGTCGGATTGTAATTCTATACGTATTTTATATTCGGTAAATTACACAAATGTTATAAAATCGTCAAAATGAATGTCCAATATTCAATATGTGGGTATTTAAACTGAAATCAGACAACATTCGTTATACAAATATTTAAATAACGTACATTTTAGCGATTTTGAATTTAAATTTCCTCCAATTAAAAAAACATTATCGCCCTACATGATCAATTATGACCCTTTACTGAAAAGGGTTGGATTTATCAGCTTTCTTTACTATTTTTTTCGCAAAGAGTAAATGTTACACTGTACCAAACTTAAAAGGTTGCCATCGATGAGTTTAACCCGTGTCATGCTGAATTATAAGTCCTCTACAGAATTGCATTTCAGGGTTAAGATTTATTTTGAGAATTTATCCAATAAACAAATCTGTCTTAAGAGGGACAAGCAGATGGTTCAGACTAAGATTAGACTGTACATATGTGCAGGCTGATCTTTGTCTATACCTGCTGCCAAAGAAGGTATCATCCGTTTTTTTAGTCGATTTTGTTTGTTTGTTTGAATGGGGTTTAACGCCGCTTTCAACAATCTTTCAGTTATATCGCGGCGGCTGGAGCACCTAACAATGGATTCCTGGTATTTCTCACACCAGTACCGCCATTACATCCTTTCCTAGCCCCCAGCTGCTATCCCACATAGGTCTACGAGGATATCACGATAAAGAGACGAACTCTAATCACCAGCATTCATTCCAGATGTTACCATGCAAACTAGAGAGAGAGAGACAATGGATTCTGACCACTGCTACCCACTTTTACAGCTGGATTGACTGGGGCTCCCGTGGGACTCGAACCCGCAAACATCCGATTACGAGTCGAGACGCTAACCACCCGGACAACGAGTCTGACATTACGAGAAATTAAGAGCATGTAAGTTGAAGAAAAACAATTTGTTTGAATGTGGCTTGACGCCTCTTTGAATTAACTTTCACAGTGAAGTTCATTTGTCCATGTACTTCCCGGGTATAGCCCTAGGCTAGGGCTCCGAAATGTCCTGAGTATATCGACCAATCAAATTATTCATTCCGGAATTAATATTTAAAACTCCGACATTTGCCGCTATTTGTGTGAAACATTTTGTAGTTTGGCGAATTTAACGCCGTAAATACAGTTTATTCAAGCTGTACTTAAGACGTTTAGGTGGCCAACTAACGATTTTGTTGTTTTGTTACATGCTACTGACCATAGTTTTTGCAAAATAACGCCTTTAAAATCGAAGCGGGACTTCCTGCCGGAGTCAGTGGGCGTGGCCATAGATGTAAGTTGGCGGGGCCAGCGATTGGTCAATTGCCTTTGGGCATATCCACGTGGGACAGGGATTCGAACCAGTAACTCTCAACTTCTCCCAATTACGAGTCTATCACCCTTACACTGAGCCATGCAGGGCCCCCACCCCTAGACCCCGTTATTTGGTCTCTAACCCAAATCTGTCATCAAACAATATTTGTTTAATTTTCAATAGTGTAACGATCGGAATTCAAGTGCAGAATGGAGCCATGCTACAAACCACAAGAAAGCCCAAGATCTTAACCCATTCCCACTTAATGAAATTTAAGACTGGTCAAAATTCAAAGATGTTGAAGATGGCAATGTTTAGTTAGTGCAAATTTAGATTCATCAGCCTTTTTGTATGAAAACATAGTGAATAATGAAATAATTGCTTTATAGCTTGTAACAAGCAATTTCTTCATTTCTCACATTGCATTTCAAGGCTATTTTTCTTTAAAGCGTCAAAAAGCATCATTGTTTGGGAATGGGTTAAAATGCTTTAGAGGAAAAGAGTTCCTAGAATATTCTTTATAGCAGCATAAAATTCACGATCCAAAAATATCGAAGGGCCTTTTCTGATCTTGGAGTGATAATTCTAAATATTTTGATAGAGGGCCGTGTGGTGATGATGTATAGAAAATTTGCATAATTCGAAAACTCTAGGAGTTTGGAAGAAGATTTCGTTTAAAGATTACCCCAAATGGAAATTTCTGGTTGAAATGCCTTAGATTTTTTAATGCAAGTTTGAATATGCGTGCAAAAATATAGGGCCGATTTCTTTCATAGATTGATACGTAAGGTTATTTTGAAAGAGATCATGTAACATACCTGTAACGTTTTTGAAAGGCCTAAATGCTCAGGCGGATTAAAGATTATAGGCTTATGTTGATCTGAGAGTAATAGTTTGAAGTATTTTGAGAAAAAAAAACACATACACACACACACACACACATACACACACAAAAACCACTCTAGAATTGTGGTTTGGGGAGAAAGAACATAATTTCAAAAGCTTTCCAAAACACACGACTAGCTGAAGAATAAGAGGAGACCGGGGTTAAATGTCCACCAATACTTTAAATAAAACATATCGAAGTTCAACAAGAAAACTCTGCAAACAAAAGGAAATGAACCTTCAGAATAGTATCTTGAAAACATTTATTTCAATTGTTAAAGCGCTTTTGTAGGCGACTTACGATGCACAACGGATATTCAGGTATCAAATAAGATCACCACATGGTCCTTGTGCTCAGATAAGCTAACAATCACAGATATTAAGAGAAAGAATGGGTCAAAATTGTGATCTGTAAAGCAGTAGCAAGGTCCATTTTCCTATGATAATATATGCATTGTCACTATATTCTTAAGGAATCATCCTTGTGACAATACGAACACTTTCACAAAGTTTGAAAATTGTGACCTGTAGAGCAGTAACTAGGAAATAGTCATTGATACCCATTGTCGATGTGGGATGGAATATTACTATACTCAAAAGATTGAGAAAGACTGGGTCAAAATTGTGACCTCTAGAGTAGCAACACTGAATTGTTGACGATGGACGACGCATGACTCACAAAAGACAACCAGAAAAAGTTCACTGTGAACATTTTGTGGTGAAGAAAGGTAAAAACAACAACACTAAACAGGGAATGTGTCACAGACAGATGACCTTGCATAATTACTAGTCACATGACCTTCAGTTACGACAGTGACGTTGGGAGAATCCAACTCAGCTTAAACCATGGCATTTGTACTCTTCAAGGGGAACAACTTTTTCAGTTTACTTTGAAATCACTGTGAAGGTTATTTTAAGAGGAGAGAGACACAAGGTTCCCACAAACTTTATTAAGTAAAATCCCCTGACTTTTTCCCGACATTTCCCTGACTAAATTTCAAAATTCCTGACCAAAATCGTCGGCATTTACCTAGCGGAATAGCTTAGAAGGCAAGGGGCGCTTAAAACCCTTTCAGTTTCTTCTAATGTGTATTTGCACTTTGCAAACAAAACTGGCTCATAAGCATTTTTCTCTCTTAAACAGAGTCTCAAATTAGAGATGAGTTCACAAATACATCAATACAATATGCTTTCTAATGAGATACAATTACAAATACATACATGCATTGTTTTAGAAGAAACTGCCATAACCGCTTATTGTTTTTCCTTTCCTTTCTTACAAATTTCTACATCTGATTCTAAAATTCCCTGACTTTTCCCTGACTTTTGCCATATTTGTATATTTCCCTGACTAATTTCAAATTTCCCTGACCTTGAATTTTTCCCCAACTTTTTCCTGGCCGTGGGAACCCTGGAGACAGAGAGAGAGGGGTGGGGGAGAAGTGAGTAAAACCTACTGCTACCAAATTATTCAATTTGGTAGAATTGGGCTGACTTTTAAATGTCTTGCTCATGTAGCTACCCCAACAACCGTTGTGCTCGAACCCCGTTACCTCTACATCACCAGTCAAGCACTCTTACCACTCAGCCAACGAGGCAGTCCAACTTGAAAGAACATGCGGGCTGCAGTTCAAATCGCGTTTGAAATGATGTATCTCCATACCAGAACAAAACGTCTACTGACCAATCAAATCATTAATTAAGACTGGAGGGGAACTTTGAATTGAAACATTGATGTAGGGCGTTTTAGATGGTTTGATCATTAAATTATCATAGCTAAAGGTATTCAGGCTGAAGTTATGATGTATGGGTCACAGATCAACCATATCTTTGATTACATATTGCTGACCATAAATTGTGCAAAATAAAACTATCTAATACCCAAGTCCAACTTCATGTTGGATGTCTTTTGGCATGCCAGCAACCCGTCAAATGAGCAAGAGCAACAGATGAAGTTGCTTAATGCTCAGCTGTATGTAAAGAATTTCTAAGTAAACAAGGGGCATAATTTGAACAAAAGTTGATGAAGAGTTACCTCCCTTGAAAGTAAAAAAAAAATGTCCTTTTTGATCATAGAGAAAATATAGCCTGAGTTTCAAGATATTGCCTAAAGTATCAACAGAGATATTACAAAAAGTCAAAGTTTTTGTAGCATAATAATGATGGCAATGCAAAGACTATAGCACTATAAACAAGGGCACTGCATGCCAACTCTATGCTGTAGATTCATTATGACTTACACCCTTGGATTGTGACCTTGAAATTTATGACCTTGAACTTTATAACAGCAGAAAGGTCTTGTCACAAGTAATAGGCATTAGAAATATGCGGTCCCTAAGTACAGTGATGGTAGAGATGCAGGAAAATGTTACCATAATTGGATGACAACCAGACTGATAATATCAGGGCTATAGCAATACCTCTGGTTTTCTCTGAACACAGCCAAGCTAAAAACATTCCAGCTAACAATAAGTAACCTATAGAATAAAGGGAAAAGTAGATGTGATTTATTACAAGCAAATTTCTCCGTTACATACAATATTTCCCAAAAGTAATTTTCTTTAATACATTCAAATGTGGGAATCTTCGGAAACAAATAATTGAGTCTTCTTCTACACCAGAGTACATGCTCAAGGTCAGATTCCTCAACAAATTACCTGCCAACAATCTTGCAGATGAACATGTTTAGTTGATAGAATTTTGAAAACCTTTGTCTTTGAATGGAAAATATTGTTGATAATGAAGAGCAATTGCTTGTTACAAGCAATTCCTTCATTATCCACAATTTTTCTAAACCTTTTTTTCTGGGAGGGCGTCCAAAAAGGGATTGTTTGGGAAAGGGTTTAACTGCTTGCCTGGACATGATAGAGAAAATGTTATAAGGACAAGAATATGACAGAATAGGAATTAACAAAACTCAATCATTCATCGTGTACAATTTAATATAAATTTATGTTATAAAAATAATCACCTACAAACTGGACAAATTTTAACTGCAATACAAAATTTACCAAAGATAAAATATATATGAAACAATTCTAACAAGGATGTGTATTCATTGTCAAATGGAAGGAAATTTCACAACTTATAATCTACAGATATAAAGATAATACAAGTACACGAAATATTAGACAACCTGTTATTTACATGGCCGCAGCCATAGCTCAGTGCTAGTGTGTAGGACTTCTAGTCAAGGGGTCCCGGGTTCCATACCAGGCAAATATCCTACATTAGTCTCCTATCAATGGGTGGATAATCGTAAACATTAGTTAGATGAGTAGCTGGAGGCTTGGAAAGGATGTAGTGGTAGTACTGGTTTGAAAAATCCCAGGAATCCATGGTTAGGTGCTCCAGCTGCTGCGATATGACTGAAATACTGTTAAAATTGGTGTTTAATCTAATATATCAACTTATTTACATACAAGGATGAAGTGGCATGTCCAACAATTTTAAGTGTGTGAAATCCAGACAGCAGGCTGGCTGCCTTGACAGCAACATACCATATGAAGAACATTCACTAATCACCTAAAGAAGCCTTAACCCTTTCCCGTACAAATACGGGATTTTACGTTCCTGTGATTTTTTACTCAAGAAAATATTGTGGAAAAAAGAAGAAATTGCCTGTAACAAGCAATTTCTCCTTTTTCCGCAATATTTTCTACCACATAGGCTGGTTTCATTTCAAATGGCATCCAGTTTTCATTGTCATCTGCAACCTCTTTAAATTTTGACTGCCCTAAAATTTCCCAAAACTGGAAAGGGTTAAGGGTTAAGTCTAAAGAGCCATGCATTAGAGTGCTAGAAATTTGAAAAGAAGTGTTAATAAGGTTAGACGGCATTGTGTGAAAATGAGAAAGAGCTTGTAACAAGCAGTTTTTCCATTTCTCAACATATTTTCTAAAACCATATTTTTTCAGCACTAAAAAATGTGGAATTGGGTTTTGGGTAGACTCTAGAAAGTTGTTTTAAATCCCTTCCTGAACAATCCCTGATTTTAATGTCCCTATGACTTGAGAAAACATTGTGAAAAAAGAATAGATTGTAACAAGCAATTTGTTCTTTGCCTCAAATATTTTCTATCATATAGGATGGTTGATTTATATATTGTACTTACTTTATAACGCCATCTGTTAGCCCCTTGAATTTTGACAATTCTAGAATTTTGAAAACCAGTAAAAGGTTAAATTTAACTAAAAGCATATAAAATGATATTGAATATAGGCATCTAAAAGAAGGAACTGAAAAGAGAACAGAGTACTAGAATACTAACTAAATATTGCACTACCCAGAAAATTAAAAAGCTAACTAAGAACACAAAACAGAACTAGACAAGAAATGTTAACCCTTTCCTGTTTTGCCAAATTTTGGTCCTGTCTTAATTAAAAATTTTGCAGACAAAAATTTAAAGTGAATTCAATTTGAAATAACTATTCAAAAGGGTAGAAAATATTGTAAATCAAGAGGACCATGATGGTCCTAAATCGCTCCCCTGAGTATGATGGTTCATGGCTTTATGATATAAACAAAATGGCAAAGCCCTCTGTCTAATTATTTCGGAGAAGATGTTAACAGATTTCTCTTTTAATCCTAGGTATATTGATGATCCACCATATAGCACTAATTTCCTGAATATGGTAATGCTTTGAAGTATAGACATCAATACATACCAAGTATAAAAGCTGTAAGCCTAATGGTTTAGGAGAAGAAGGTTTTCAAAGAAATCATTATTTATTCCTAACTGAAATTAGGGATTGCACAGAAAAGGGCTAATTTTTTAAGTAATTTGGTAGAGGGTCAATGGATGACGATGTGTATCAAATATCAAAGCTCTAGGCTTTATTGTTTGGCAGAAGAAGATTTTCAAAGATTTCCTTCTTTATGCCTTTGTAAAATCAGGAAATGCCCAGAAAAGGGCTAATTTTCAGAGAATGATATTGCTTTGAAGTATTTTGGTAGACGGTCAATATATTATGATATGTGCAAAATATCAAAGCTCTAGGCCTTATGGTTTGGGAGAAGAAGATTTTTAAAGTTTTCCTTCTTTATTTCTATGTAAAATCAGGGATCATTAAGAAAAGGGCTAATTTTCAGAATAGGGTAATTCTTTGAAGTATTTTGGTAGAGGGTCAATAGATGATGATTTGTACAAAATATCAAAGCTCTAAGCCTTATGGTTTGGGAGAAGATTTTAAAAGATTTTCTTCTTTATTTCTATGTAAAATCAGGGATCATTAAGAAACAGGCTAATTTTCAGAATACAGTAATTCTTTGAAGTATTTTGGTAGAGGGTTAATAGATGATGATGTATACCAAATATCAAAGCTCTAGGCCTTATTGTTTTGGAGAAGAAGAGTTTTAAAGATTTCCTTCTTTATTTCTATATAAAATCAGGGATCATTAAGAAAAGGGCTTATTTTCAGAATACGGTGATTTTTTGAAATATTTTGGTTATGGTTCAAAAGATGATGATGTATACCAAATAACAAAGCTCTAGGCCTTATGGTTTGGGAGAAGAAGATTTTTTAAATGTTCTTCTTTATTTCTATGTTGAATAAGAGATTGCCAAGAAGCATGCTAATTTTCAGAATTTTGTAATTTTTTGAAGTATTTTGGAAGAGGGTCAATAGATGTTGATTTGTACCAAATATCAAAGCTCTAGGCCTTATGGTTTGGGACAAGAGGATTTTTAAAGATAACCTTCTTTATTTCTATGTAAAATCAGGATTCACAAAGAAAGGGCCAATTTTCAGAATAGGGTAATTCTTTGAAGTATTTTGGTAGAGGGTCAATAGATGATGATGTATACCAAATATCAAAGCTCTAGGCCTTATGGTTTGGGAGAAGAAGATTTTTAAAGATTTCCTTCTTTATTTCTATGTAAAATCAGGGATCATTAAGAAACAGGCTAATTTTCAGAATACGGTAATGCTTTGAAGTATTTTGGTAGAGGGTCAATAGATGATGATATATACTAAATATCTAAGCTCTAGGCCCTACCATTTTGGAGGAGAAGATTTTTTAAGTTTTTTCACTCTGTTGCCATGGCAACCAGAGTTCTTCATGGATTTCAATTCTTTGAAGTATTTTGAAAGAGCATGACCTAAGGATCATTTCTGTGAAGCTTTGTTGAAATTCCATGGTTAGTTTAGGAGGAGAAGATTTTTTTGTAATTGTGAATGGACGGACGGATGGATGGATGGACGATGACCGTCACAATAGCTCATCCAGAGCACTTCGTGCTCAGGGGAGTTAAAAAGAAGAAATTGCTTGTTACAAGCAATTTCTTCTTTTTCTACAATATTTTCTCAATCAGAAAATCACAATGAAGTAACAACTAGTGACTGAACAGGAAAGGGTTAAACGGAGCAGATACTTTTGACTAAAAATGTGTCACAGACATGGGTGCCTCATCATAACTGCTTGAACCTCATCTGTAACCATGACCTTGGTAGCACTAGTCCCGCCCACTGACTCCCTAGGCACCGCCCATTAACTCCAACAAGAAGTTCCGCTTACATTTTGAAGAACGTTCTTTTGCAAAATTTATGGTCAGTAGCATTTATCAAAAAAGTAAAATGGTTGGTTGGCAACCTAAACATCGTAACTACATCCTATTCAAGCTGTAGTTACGACATTTAGGTTGCCAAACCAACAAAAAAGGTTAACAAAGATGTTGGCTAATTTCGGATATGAAAGCACAGGTCCAGGCTGAATAAGAATTTTGATTTGTTGTTTGAATCCTTGATTGACAGCCTGTATTGGTCAATGGACACACACACAAACACACACCACCAGGCAGACGTAACTCTGTATACCTGCTGCCATTACATGGCAGGGCCATCAAAAGGGCTCGATATCAAACTAGAACGTATTACAGTATGTGACTTAATACCCCCACAGGTGCTTTCAGTGTAATAAGAGCTTTAAGAATACAAGGACATAGCTACTGACTATGCTTTTCTAGTAAGGAGGAGTTCATGACACAAAAATGGTAGTATAATTAGCTGTACATGTCTACAAAGCATAAATAATGTCTAAGTTCAAGGGGAGATATTTCTTGAACCTGGGGGAATTAAGACTTCGAAATTGTGTCTTGCAAAACTTCAACATGTTGTTAATCTTTGTATAAATTTTCAATGGTATTGAAGCAAAAGGAGGAGTTCGGGACACAAAAATGATAGTATATTGTACACAGACAGATTGAAACATGGACAGACAGACAAACAGGCTGATTCCAGTATTCCCCCAAAAAACATTCGTTTTGCAAGGGAATCTCAAACGGATAGAAGAGAAATCACACCAAGAGAGAAGACATATCATACCCAGAGACTAATGTTACAAAGAGAGGCTTTTGTGATGGATGCCCTTATTGTTGCCTTCAAGCTTTCTTGCAGAAACTATAACAAAATTACCTTCCGGAAGATACACTTTATCTCTGTAACATATCTTTTACAGACACTCTTTATGTGTTGAAATAATTTTAATACTCTGTTAATTTGTTTTTTTTGACAAAGTCTAGCAACTTTGAATCTTTTAATTTGGGCCATTTTGCAGTGTTATCGTCTGGTAATACATTAACCCATTCTCACAGAATTCTGATTTTTCAAGCCCTCAAGGAAAAAAGCTATTAATAACATTGTTTGTAACAAGTAATTTCTTCATTATCGGCAGAGCTTCTAACCCCAAAAGACAAAGTTTTTTAATAAACATCAACTTTAAATTGTCATCTGCAGCTCTTTTGAGTTTGGTCAAGTCCAAAATTTAATCGCCTGATAATACATAAATTGACAACACAAATAATGTTCACACTAGGCATATACTTGATATACATGTAAGTAACTCACATTTATTTGTACATATAACTGTATCAATCAATCGCTATACATTTGCAATATATATCTAAGTATGATTACAACCAGAATTAAACAAAAGTAATGACTAAAACAGTTTTAAAGAAAACTTACAACTCAGTGAATGTGCAAATACAACCATAATTACTATATGCCACTTATAAAATAATCTTTGCTATAATAATAGTTCACAGAAATTAACCCTTGTTATGCTTAACCCTTTCCTGTTTGCAGAGCTCCCAGTGCTATCAGCCCTTTGATCTTAATGTAATTTTGAAAAGGATTTTATTTGGCATGACAACAGTAAGATAAACAAGTATACATGTACATGTAATTTTATCAAGTTAACCCATTCCCACTGAGTGAAACTTTTAGACACACACAAGAAACAAGAGGGCCAGTGGCCCTGGCGCTCACTTGAGATAAGGCTCTTTTTTTCTTTAAAGCCTAATACAAACTGGGTGGGGAGAAGACCTCATTTAACATTTAACTAAAATCAACAAGCCCAATTTGGTTTAAATTAGCCAAATAGTTTTGAAAGGGTTGCCTTCTTTATTTCTATTTGAGCCTAATCATCGTGTGGCTCATAAACTTACCAATTTTGAAAGAGGTCTATGTACTGATGCTTCATGCAAAATTCGAGATTCTTCAAATCTGGGTCAGAAGGAGATGTTTTTTTTTTTATTTTATCTTTTTTTAACTTTACTCTTGTTTTCATAGAAACCAGAGTTTTCAACTGATTAAATTCTTTGGTTGAAATCAGCCAAGTGGTTTGGGAGGAGATGTCTTTTTAAAAATCTTTTTTTATAAGCCCAACCCCATTGGCGCTCCCCCCCTGGGTGCCCCGGGGGCTATAATTTTTGTAATTCTGAAAGAGGTCATTGTACTGATGTTTCATGCCTAATCTCAAGGCTCTACGCCTTCTAGGCCAGGAGGAGATAATTTTTAAAGATTTCATTACAATTTCAATTCTGTTGCCATGGCTACCAGAGTTTTGAATGGATTTCAATTCTTTTCGCATATTTTAAAGGGTACCACCCAAGGAACATTTCTGCCAAATTTGGTTGAAATCTGCCCAGTGGTTTGTGAGGAGATGTCATTTAAGATTGTTGACACATGACAGACGATGCGCGACGGACGACTGACATAGGACAATCAAAATACCTCACTATGAGCACTATGTGCTCAGGTGAGCTAAAAAAGCTTTTTACAAACAATTTCTTCATTTTCTTCAATGTTTGCTACAAAGAAAGTTGAAAAAATCCAAAATTTCATAACTTTTAAATTTTCGTAAGCTACTTCTTTCAATTTTGGTCAGTCTAAAATTTTGCCGTCTGGTAATGGATTAATGAATGAATCCTCAACCTTGAACTACTGCTTATTCAAGCAATTTCTTCTTTTTACACAATGTTTTCTTAATTGCGTTTTCTTGAGATGCATCAAAAGAGGTCATTGTGTGGGTTAAATTTTACTCTCCCAGATTATCAACAATTAGATTACATTATAAATTACATAGATTAACAAATAACCATGTAATCCAGCATTTTGACATGCTGAAGGATTTTTTATTGAAGAAAACATTCTGGCAATAGGAGATTTTATAACGTGACATGTTTTTTGCAGTATTTTAAACAAACTTTTTAATTTAAATAAAATTTGAAACATCACCATCAACTTCTTTGAATTTTGACCAGTTTCAAATTTTGTTGTCAGCTAATTGTTTTAGCTATTACCAGATAACAAAATCTGGTCTTTTCTTAATTTAGTAAATTCTGTACTAAGAAGAGGAAAATCAAAAAGTAATAATCTTATTAACATATTCCCAATATCATTCTTAAGAGGCATATAAAGCAGGTCCATGCAAAATTTTAGACTAGTTCAAATGCAATTAATTTGCAGAGGACAATTGGGTGATTTTTTTTTTCATTTTTGGGATTAAAAAACATTCCTTCATTATCCACAATGTTTTCCAATGCCTTTTTCATGAGAAGCATCAAAAATCGACATTGAGTGGGAAAGGGTAAACTGACAAAAGTTATACAAAATGTAATATAACATTTTGATTAAAGGACATATAACTATAATGTATAAAACTCAAATCTCTCAATTACCGGTTATGAAGCTTTAAATTGGTTCTTTGACAATGAAACCCTATTCACAAATTTGATCCAATGAATATCCACAACATATGGCTTGATAGGTATTCAATAAAATCTTATTTTCTAAATTCAAATAACTCCCGCAGTATGGAGATCAGCAAAAATCTAACCCTTGTCATACTGAGCCCGGAATATCATGGTTAAGCAGGAGGCATAGACAAAGATCAGCCTGCACACCAGTGCAGTCTGATCTTAATCTATACCTCCTGTTTGTCTCATTAAAGTTGGGGTTGTTTATGTACTAAATGTTCAAAAGCTAGAGAAGACAATTCAACAACAAGTACTATTGGTGCTTCCAGTCATGCTATCCTGGAAGTAATTCTATTCAGCATGACTAGGGTTAATATTAAACTTAACAACAGCTGGTAACACAAGCATGATAATATGAATTAAAATCATTGTTCAAATCAATAAAAAAATTAACTAATTCTATCCCTGAATAACCATTTTAGCCATTTTCCTGATATAACAAATTAAATGCAATATGCTTCAAACTGAATTCAATTACAACCATTATAAAAGCTTGTATACGAAAATACAATGATCTTACAAGACGAAACTAGAGGACCAAGATGACTCTGGATCGCTCACCTGAAATCACTTTTTCAAGCTAACAAAAACTCAAATTTGAAAACAATGAGATATTTTACAAAGTTGAATAGATATAAACGCTAAAGGTTGTGATTTGATGAGAAGAAAATTGAAATTGCCATTCATGCTACCTTCTACAATATTCAATGGGGGTTTTTCTGGAATAAGAATACAAGCATTTACAATTACTTTTAGTTTAAGAAATTTGTTTGTTTGATTGGGGTTTAACACCGCTTTTGGCAATTTTTCTGTCATATGGCAGTGGCTGGAGCACCTAACAATGGATTCCTGGTACATCTCGCACTAATGCTACCATTACATCCTTTTCTAGCCTCCAGCTGCTATCCCACTTAGGTTTATGATTATCCACCCATTGGTGAGAGACAAATGTTGCAAAGGATATGTGCCAGTGCCAAGGATCGAATGCACCCCATGATTGAAGATTTGGACCCTTATGCACAACCATCTACACTTTGATGGGGTTACAGAAAGATTGAGCCAAAGTTGTTACCTACAGAGTGGTAACAATGAAATATTGTCAATAAGGTCCCTTTTCCCTTGATATGAGTCACAATGTCTCTATAATCATTAGGGATCTTTCTCATAATGATACAAACAATTCCAGCAAGTTTGTGCAGAGGATTTTATTCAGCATGAGAACGGTAAGATATTACTGCCATTATTGTATATAGTTTCATTCATAAAACTTTATCCTGACAAGGTGGATAAATCATAGAAAAGGAATAAAATAACAGTTACAAAAGATATTTATTTTTCGCAGCCATTGTTCTCAAATATATCAAATTGGCAAATGTAAATCCTAACGTTACAGACCAATCAAATCTTTGAACTTCCACATTGGTCAACATTTAAGTGCAGCATTTTTTAAGGTCTGCTTACTCAAGCTGTAGTTATGATGTTTAAATTGCCATCCATCCAGTTAATGTTACATGCTTCTGGACATCAATTTTTCAAAATAGGATTATTCAATATCCAAGCCGAACTTCCTGCCTGAGTCAGTTGCCAGAGCCAAATCCATCAATTGCAGCGAGTATATTAAAAATCTTTCTATGTCTCTATATAAAACCAGCCCCCTGCGGATGATTTAAGCTATTTTGAAAGAGGTCCATGTATTAAGGTTTCGTACAAAGTATAAAGGCTCTGGGCCTTCTTGGTAAGGAGAAGAAGATGTTTAATCTTTTCTTTTAATTTCACTTTTGTTGCCATGGCAATTGAAGTTTTCAATGGATTTCAATTATTTTAGCTAATTTTAAAGGGGACCACCTGAGGAACATTTCTGCCACATTTGGTTGAAATTGGCCCTGTGGCTTAGTAGGAAATGTTGCTTAATGAAATTATTGACGGAAGACAGGTGACAGACGACTGGCAAAGGCCGGACAAAGGCCAGACAAAGGGTGGTCACAATAGCTCAAAAGTATTTTGTTCCCAAGTGAGCTAACAGCATTTGAAAACATTGTGGAAAATGACGAAATTTTTAACATGTAATTTCTTCACACACTACAATGTCTTCTACCAAAAGAAAAGATTTTCCAAGACTTCATCTACTTGAAGTTGTCATTTTTGGCAGTTACTATCATTAGAAATTCTATCTCAACTAGTTGATTAATAAACAACATATCGGTGATACATCTATTTTTGAAAGTGTAATAGTTAACCCATTACCACACAAAACAGATGTAAGTTTTGGAGGAGAAATGAAGCTTCTTGCAATTTGGACCAGGTTAACATTTTGTAATCCTACCCAGCTTTTATTCATTAACCCTTTCATGTTTAATCCCTGATTTTTATGTCCCTTTGTTTTTACAATTGAGAAAATATTGTAGAAAAAGAAGAAATGGCTTTTAAGAAGACATTTCTTCTTTTTCCACAAAATTTTATCCCCTACTCAATGATTTTATTTCAAATAGGTTCAACTTTAAATTGTCGTCTGCAAAACCTCTCAATTTGGACCAGTCTAGAATTTAAAGAAACAGGAAAAGTTTAATTATAAATCACTTTGAATTGCTGTGTGCAACTTTTATCAGTTTGTATCGATGTAAAATTTAATTGTCTAGTAATGGGTTAAATTGAAGAATCAGTGCCCTTGTTACTTATTAGAAGCAATTTATCCTTTTCCCAAGATGGTGTGGCACCAAACAAGGGTTTTGTGTTAATAGGTTACTATATACATTGTGTAGCTATTCTATCCATTAACAATACCACCAATTAGTGAGGTAATAAACATGTGTGGTAGACTAGTAATGTGATCAACCCAATTTCACTCAGTCCCATCCTTTACATCCGGCAAGAAAATTCATCGAGAAAATATTGTAGACAGTGAAGAAATTACTTGTCAGGAAATGCAAACAATTCTAAATTTTAATCAATCTAAAATTATTGTCTACAATTTCTTTCAATTTGGATCAGTCTAAAATTTTGTTGTTTGTTAACGGGTTAATTACGAGTGGAGGGAGTTCTATCTAACGACATCATTGGCACCGACGGTTCATAGACAACAAAGAGCACTTTACATCTGAAAAGAAAAATACATTCTTTAAAATAACGGTTAAAGTAAATGCTTTGTTTTATTATAGTGTCAGCACCAAGGAAATGGCCAGCCCCTTGGGCTTAACCAAGTCCCACTCAATTAAGCTTTTTTACGTCCCTCAAGAGCAAGAGCACACAATGTAGATACAACTACTCGGTTACAGGCGCTTTATAACTTAAGAAGGAACGTTAAAAAATAAAATCTCAGGTCCTTAATGCACTAGTGTAAAGGTCTTGATACAAGAAATTGACATGTGAAATACTAGGTGCCTAACAGGGCTCCGGAAATTTTGAAATGTAATCCAATGCCAACAAAAATAAATACCCAAAGTATGGTCTAGGATGAAACATTGGCTAACTTCAAATTAGATCCACGTGGCGATGGGTGCCTGACTGGTTTGGTAAACTAATTACCTATTTTTGGCATTTTTGCTAATCTCTTAAACCGCAGGTAACATGTGAAACCCTTGATTTCAGTTTTAAGTGGATTTTGATAGATGGTATTCGAGTTTATCAATTTATACATGAAATTTAATGAAGATTTTTGACCGGATTTGGTTTAATTTTCGGGAATCCAATTGTTCTGGCAATTCAGAATTCGGTCCAAACCCGCAATTAATCTGTTTTCCGCAGCCCTGGTCCCTAAGAACTGTGGTAGTAGGAAAATGCCAAAGCTTTTGGATAATATAGACAACATCAGAGCTATAGAAGACAGCCAAGCTAAAAAAGCTTAGGAAAAAGTTGTGGAAAGTGAAGAAATTTTTTCAATCTATTGATTCTTGGGTATAAAGAATTAAAAAGAAGTAATATATCACAATCTATATAGCTGTTATTTACAAAATAGATTTTTAGTATACCACTTTCGATATCAGGACAGACCTTCCAGTTATATTATGTGCTTCCTACTACAAGTAGGCTGGGGATTTAACCCATTTTCACACAATGATGCTTTAAAACGCCCTTCAAAATAAAAGCTTTGGAAAACATCGTGGAAAATGAAGAAATTGCTTGTTACAAGCAATTTCTTCATTTTCCACAGTGTTTTCTACCCCAATAGACAAATATTTTAAAGATTTCATCAACTTATAATTGTCGTCACCAACTTCTTTGAATTTAGACTGATCTAAAATATTATCATATGGGAATATGTTAAAATGTTTTACCCAATGAAATACCCCTATGCCCAGCAACCCGGATCGGATTGGAACCCAAACCCTCGAGTTTTCTTAGATTGCAGGTCTTCAGTTCAGACAATGTGACAGATGAAAAAAATGCTTTTCATTTCATATTCCCCATTTTTCAAATTATTTTCAAAGCAGAAAGATTAAGTCATATAAGGTACTATTCATTTGAAAATTTTGTCTGCAACTTCTTTCGATTTGGACAAGTTTAAAAAAAAGTTAAATAAGTAATGGATTAAGGGTGTTGTTGATGGTATTGATAGCGAGTTCGTGATAACAATCATGTTCTGTAACCAAAAAATATTATTAAAGTTGTAGTAAAGACAGTTTGCTCACGCACTGACATGTGGTTTTTACGATTTGTGAGGAGTGTAAAGCTTAGAGGGACTGATTACTATCAAATTTTTTTAGTTTTCTTCCAAGAACAGTGACAAGAAGATTGCAATAAGTTCCCAATATGTACAACTAGAATTAAAGGATTACAACCAAGATTACAGTTGACAATTGACCTATATTACCCCAAAACAATAAGGCACTTCCTTGGATCATTGGCAACAAATGTATGAAGTTTTATGGTTGTAGGTCTGTTGGTTCTAGACTTAGACCAGGAAAATGAAAAAGTTTATGGATGGATGGATGGATGGATGGACAGACATACATTGTGAAACCAGTATACCTTAATCTAATTCATAGGTAGTGGATATAATTAACCCTTGTCATGCTGAATAAATCCTTTTTAGAATTGTATAAAAATCAAAGGGCTGAAAGCACTGGTGGTACTTGTTGTTAAGTTGCCAATACTTCTTTTGAAAATTAATTTAAAAAACAATTATGATTTCAAAAGGAGAGACAGGAGGTGTAAACAAGATCCGACTGCACTTATGTCTTTGTCTATTCATCCTGCTAAAACCAGAATATTCCAGGTTCATCATGACAAGGGTTAACCCACTCCCAGACAGTGACATTTTAAACACAACTCAATATGATAACTTTTGGAAACATTGTGGATAATGAAGAAATTGCTTGTGATAAGCAATTTCTTCATTGACCACTATGTTTTCTACCCCAAACGAAAAAGATTTTAAAAATTTTATCAACTTAAAATTGTTGCCTGCAACGTCTTTGAATTTGGACCTGTCTAAAATTTCATCAAGTGGTAATGGGTTAAGCATACCATTAACCCATAGCCACTGTTTTGTTAAATGTTACTGACCACAAAGTTTGCAAAATAATGCAATTTAATATCTAAGTCAAACTTCATGTCAAAGCTCAGTTGGGGGGGGGGGGATGTTAACAATTCATCAAATATCCCTACCTTTTTGAGATCATAGAAAGATTGCATTGATGACCTTCATAGTATTGTACATTTTCGGCGCTTTCCTCTGTGTTTCTTGAGTTGGTTTTTAAACTCTTTTGGCTGTTGTCTGTAAAATAGAAGTTTCAAGAATTCAATAAAAAAAGGGAATTATGGAAAATGGTAAATATCTCTGACAATTACTGCTCTGTCAGGGCACAATGGGCATAGCCAGCCATCATACTTCTAACTTTTTACTATAATACAAAATTTTATGCTAGTCAAAATTCAAATGCTTTACAAACAACAAATTAAGTTGTTGTTATTTTAAACAAGATGTGTTTGTGAATCACCATGCCCCCAATACAGGAATTCTTTAGAAACGGGTGATTTTATTTGGTTTTTTTTCTTTGTTTTAGAAAAAAGGGTTAAAATTTTTACCTTGACCTAGACAAAATGACCTTCACCAGTTGCGCCTTGTTGAGTCCTGTCTACATACCAAATATTAGCATTGTAACTTAATCAGGGTTGAAGTTATAGGAAAATGTTTTGTTGGCGGGTTAAGTTTTGCAGACAGACAAGCGGAGAGACAGATAAAACAATATGGCCCGATCTTATCGATGTGGGGGCATAAAAATAATCATGCAATAGGGTAGAAAATATTGTGGAAAAAGTAGAAATTGTATGTCACAAGTAATTTCTAATTATTCCACAATGTTTTCTCAAGAGTAAAAACCCAAAATCATTTATCTTGAGGGGTGTTCAAAAGGGTCACTGTCTGGGAATGGGTTAAGATATATGAGTTTTTTTAAGTTGGTCACTTAAAAGAGATGGTTGCTTGTTCAAGATTGATAGTAATGTCTCTTTGTCATGAGATCAAAATTCATATGAGTAAGGGTCATGGAGACGAGACTCGCTGATATGACAACAGAAATGTCATGAAATCGCCACATTATTTTGAAATCATCTTGACAACAAAGACAGCAAAATTACCACAAAATGGCCTAGAAACATAACCAATTTAAAATTTCATATTTCTATAATTGATAGCCACTATTTGGCCTGAGGGTAGATTACACATAAATTAGAAATGTTGGTTCAGTACTGATACAGGATGTTTTACTCTTGTTTTACTCTTCACCTGAAAATTCATGGCTTTATTTATCTAACCTTTTCCTGTACAAACACAGGGTTTTAATCAATGTAGTTTAATACCTAGGAAACCATTGTGGAAAACAAAGAAATTGCTTGTATCAAGCAATTTCTCCTTTTCCCACAATATTTTCTACAACATAATATGGTTTCCTTTCAAATTGCTTCCAATTTTCATTGTCCTCTGCAACCTCTTTCAATTTGGACAAGTCTAAAATTTCAAAAAAGGAAAGGGATAACACACAATTCTGCTTTTTGATGACTTGAAAAAAAAAATAGTTTGGAAAACTTCAGGCTTAACACTTATCATTCTAAATAAAATTCTCTTTCAAAGCTGCTTTTATTATTTTTCTTTATATCAAATTGTTTTTATCCTATGCAATTATTGCCAGACCAGAATAATGGTGTTGTTGTTATATCCATTTAACACTTTCCTGTACAAACCATATCTCTGTGATTTTATACTTGAGAAAATATTGTGGAAAAAGAAGAAATCACTTGTGACAAGCAATTTCACCTTTTCCAACAATATTTTCTATAACATAGGATGGTTACATTTCAAATTGTATCAAATTCTCACTGTTGTCTGCAATTTTTTCAATTTGTCTAAAATTAAAAAAAAAAATGGAAAAGGGTTGAATGAATTTCTATAATTATTTTCAGTAATTTATCAAACTTTTTCAGTGAATTATCCACTGATAATTTTAGTGAAAGACCACAGAAATAATCACAATGATAAACTCACTGTTATGGGTAGATAATACCCAATCTTATTACAATGATAAACTCACTGTTATGGGTAGATAATACCCAATCTTATTACAATGATAAACTCACTGTTATGGGTAGATAATACCCAATCTTATTACAATGATAAACTCACTGTTATGGGTAGATAATACCCAATCTTATTACAATGATAAACTCACTGTTATGGGTAGATAATACCCAATCTTATTACAATGATACACTCACTGTTATGGGTAGATAATACCCAATCTTATTACAATGATAAACTCACTGTTATGGGTAGATAATACCCAATCTTATCACAATGATAAACTCACTGTTATGGGTAGATAATACCCAATCTTATTACAATGATAAACTCACTGTTATGGGTAGATAATACCCAATCTTATCACAATGATAAACTCACTGTTATGGGTAGATAATACCCAATCTTATCACAATGATAAACTCACTGTTATGGGTAGATAATACCCAATCTTATTTCATTCTCATCCAGGTAAACTAATGTTAACCCATTCCCACACAGTGACGTTTCTGAACCCCTCTCAAGAAATATAATTAGGAAAACATTGTGTAAAATTAATTATTTCTTCATCTTACAGAATGTTTTCTAATAAAAAAGTTGAAAAAAAAAGCTAAAAATTTCATAAACTTTAAATTGTTGTCTACAACTGCTTTCAGTTTGGACCAGTTTGAAAATTTTGCCAGCTGGTTATTGGCTAATTATGCAGTATAAAAACTGTTGACACTGTTGTTAAATTTTCAAGATCATCCTTGTGTCATAAGACAAGTGTTTTTTAGGTTTTTTAGTGTATTAAAAATTGGCATAAATATTCATCCTTCCTTTCATTTGATTTTTGCATAAACCCTTTCCTGTGTGATCCGTTGTTTTTTACATCCCTGTGTTTTTTATACTTTAGAAAAAAATGCTATTTCTTATTTTTCCACAATATTTTCTTCTCTGCTGAAGGATTATTTTTCAAATAAAATCAACTCTATAACCTCTGTTTCTATTGACAATGAATGATAATCAATCTTGAACAAAAACAAACAACTGACAAATCTCTGGCCACATCCTGTCTGAGCTCTGATAGGAAATTCCCCTTAGACATTAAATGGCATTTTTTGCAAAATTTGTGGTAAGTGATATGTAACAAAAAGGTAAAATGGTTGGTTGGTGACTGTATAATGAGCTGTAGTTACGATGTATTGCTCAACAGGCCTGAAAGTACAGAATAAGCAAGTGCTGCTTTCAAGCATGTTTCCTACCAATCAAAATCTATTGAAAAGAGTCACCAGCAAATCATTGCAGTTAAATTTGGTTTCTGAGAAAAAGATTTTCAAAGCTCTCACCATTTAAGCCATGTTTTTTTTTTCAATCAAAATTCTTTGAAGGAATCTGATAAAGGGTTATCTGAGGATCATTCCTGTGAAATTTGGTTGAAATCCACTCGCTGGTTTCTTATAATGCAGAAGATTTTAAAAACTTTCACCATAAATGGAAATAAGCTGAGCCCATTAAAGCCATTTTCATCATCTGAACAAAATTCTAAGTGTCACTCAGTGATCATTCCTGTAGATTTTGTTTGAAATCCATCATCTGGTTTCTGAGAAGATGATTTTCAAAGGTTTCATCATTTACAGAAATTAGCCACGTTCATTTAAGCTATGTTTTTCATCTGATCAAATCCTTTGAAGGAATCTGATAATGGGCCACCCAAGGATCATATCTGTGTAATTTGTTTGAATTCTGTTCAGTTCTTTGGGAGAAGATTTTTAAAGAGAAACTTTACAGATAAACAAAGGTACGACGGACACAAGGTGACAGAAAAAGGGTGTTTAGACCATTCCTACAGAATGACCCTTTTGGAAAACATTGTGGAAAATGAAGAAATTGCTTGTTACAAGCAATTTTTTTCATAACCCACAATGTTTTCTACCCAAAAGATAAAGAGTTTTAAGATTTCATCAACTAAAAAGTGTCCTCTGCAACTTCTTTCAATGTTGACCATTCTAAAATTTTGTTATCTGATAATTGGTTAAATATAATGCAGTACAGTAAAGGGTAAAGAGTGATTTGACAAATTAACCGTAATTACATGTCCCTCGTCAAGTACCTGTCATTTTTCACTCCTTATTTGTTTTGTATCTTCACCTGGTGGCGACATTTTCAATCTTGTCCATAAAGTTCTTTTCAAAAAGGCAGACTATTTTATTGTGGTATTGCATAATACATCATTAAGTATTTTGAGTTTTTAGCTTTGGTGTGCCTGACTTTATAAATACATTCATGTAAAATCTATGAAAATCATTTGGTCTATTCAATAGGTAAAAAATAATTCACAGTAGATTTATCCTCTGTTAACAAATCATTATCAGCGTTACAATGTTAACCCTTTCCTGTACAAATCCAGCATTTTACATCGCAGTAATTATATTCTTGAGAAAATATTGTGTAAAAAGAAGAAATTGCTTATAACAAGACACCTCCTTTTAATTGCAACTGCCTAATATTTGCAATAATAATATTGACAGACACATAAGATTTATAGAGATGGCATGATAAATAATAACTGATAATACAAAAATATTATAAATCAATGGTATAAGTAGCATAAAATGTGCTGGAAATACAGTTTTCTACAGAACATAGTTTCCTTCTTTAGAAAAGTCTTGAGTAAGGGCCCATTTCCAGAGTCCTGCACACATCGAATGACTGTCTAAAACTTGTTTAGACCAGCCTGCAAATTCCTTGTCTGGTTTATTGACCCATTTCTGCACAATCACGATTTTTTATGTAATTAGCAATTTCTTGATTATCCACATTTTTTTATCTATTTAATTCAATCAACTAGAAATTGTTGTCGGGAACTTCTTTAACCCTTTTCTGTTCTTTTTTTATGTCCCTGTGATTTTATAATTGAGAAAATATTGTAGAAAAATGTAAAAAACAATGCCTTCTTTTTCTACAATATTTTCTACCCTGCATGGTCATTTTTCAAATTAGATATATTTTGATTTTTGGTCTGCAAAACCTTGGACAGGTCTAACATTTGAAAAAAAGGAAAGGATTATATTTCAACCAGTCTAGAAATCTTGATGTCTGGTAACCGTTTTATACAATTATCTCATGGTTATGATTGCAAAGGAAATATATTTGAGATATACACTGACCTGATTACCCGTACAACATCGTGAAAAGCAAGGTCAACATTGATTGGAGGATCTTTGGCACTGGTCTCTATATAGGGGAGCTGAAAATAATATAAATTTACTGTGTGTACCAATCTACTGAAGTTTCCATGAATATATCACACCGATGCTTTTCCAATAACCTTTTGAAATACTATTGAAATATGTGTCCTTGTTTAAAAAAAATTCCCACACAATGACCCTTTTGGACCCCTGTTCCCTTCCAAAAAAAAAAAAAAAGTAACCACGCATTTTGGAAAACATCATGGAAAACAGAGATTGCTTGTTACAAGCAAGGTTACAATGTTTTCCACCTGAAGGACAAAGAGCTTTTGAATTCTTTGAATTTGGAACAGTCTGAAAATTTATCATCTGATAATGGGTTAAATAAGTATTCTTGTACCGTTGTTTCATTTGTTGTAACAAAACCATTAAAATCATTTTTTTCAATTTACACAATGTTTTTCTACCCAGAAAGCTGGAAAAATATAATTTTTCATCAACTTTAGATTGTTGTCTACATCTCTTTTCAATGAGGACCATTCCTGTGTTATCTTCCCTTTGTCCTGTTACCATTAAATCAGAGGTGTGCCAAATTGTACATTGGTCCTTTGTTTTTATCCTTGTTTAGTAAGTAGGCAGTTGCAATTTTTTGTTTGCTTTTTCATGTTTCATTATAAATACAAATCTCTTGATAGTGTTAGTCTATGATTAATTCCAGCTCTAAAGTTTTCATTATACAGCTGATCTTAGAACCAGACAGTGCAAGGAAACCAGGGATAAAGTAAAATAGACTGGTAAACCTGTCCCATCTGCGCTGCTCTCCGATATTGGGACAGGAAAACCCTAATTTTTACTAGCCGGTTTTCTGCCTCATAACGAGTGCGCATGCGCGAGAAGAGTATTCGTTGAATTCCCAACTCAAAAGGATTTAATAGAAGGAAATGATTTCCTTCGGTAAAAGAATATAGTTGACATCGATGCCTGTTAACCAACATTTTTTCGTTTTTTACACCTTTAGCCGCAAGATTTCATTTTATTATATATTGAATTTGAGAAGACTGCGATGTATATTAAGTTAGAAACTACTACATCAAAGAGTGTGTGGTATTATAACCGACTCAAAGTGCGGTGTTGATAAGAATAGCCGTTACCCTTTGTTCTGGATCGAGCGTTACATTATTACTCTCTCCAGCATTAATGGGCCCAACTTGTAAATAAAAGCCAATATCCTTTCTTTATTATCAGTTTCAGCATTGTCAATCCTTTCCCGTTTCTCGAAATTTTAGACCGGTCCAATTTGAAAGAAGTTGCTGACAAAGATTAAAATCAGGTGCAATTTGAAAAGTAACAAACCTACAGGTTAGAAAATATTGTGGGAAAAGAAGAAATTGCTTGTTATAAATTATTTCTTCTTTTCCCACACTGTTTCTCAAGTATAAAATCACAGGGACGTACAAACCAGGGATTGAACAGGAAAGGGTTAAATGCTTATTTTTCATTTACTACCATCGTTTTTCTTATCATTATTTCAAATATCTACTCTTATTGTCCAAGAATATCTATTTTGAAGATGGTGAAAATCGGGCTTTTTTCACCATTTTTTGTGAATTGAGTGACTTTGTATGGCGAAATTCAAAATAACTGGTAATGCAAAAACAATGCATGTACTCGGATCAATCTGCTCAAGCAGACGAGTTTGCTCAACCAGGTTATGCAATGACATTGATATCAGCTTGTGTAGAGAAAAAAAAATTTCAGACAAAAAATGTTTATGATGAAAGATTGACAATGTATTAAGATCGCAGGGAAGCTAGGTAATGCGGCTTTTGCAAGTTAGTTGTAAACACGTATACTTGCACTTTCTCTCTATTCTGTGGATATAAGAAAATTTAATCATGCGACATGATAAGCTAGAATGGCCTTCATTAATTTATAAATTCTGGAAAATCGAAAGATTTACATTCTAATTTGCTTCGGGCACCGATCTCAACCTTTGAAAATTATCTCTACACGATGATGTTCATTCAATATTCCAAAGGGTTGAATTGTGTAATAATTGACCATTAAGTGAGCACCTTTTGAAAGACGACTTTTCCCAATTCAAAGAATATACAGACGAAACCCAATTTTGATTTTCGTTTTAAAATAGGTTTCAAATAGGATGAAAACATCAAGAGAACAGGATATCATTATCGTTATAAGCATTTTCTATTTTTCTCGCAATGTTTTCTAAAGCTAAATGTATTCATATTTTCAAAATTCAGGATCGTGTGGTAAAAGGTTAACTCTGAATGAAATTCAACCAATTACCCGAGGACAACATTTTAGACGGATAAAACTAAAAAAGAAAAATGATGCAGTCTTCTAAATACTTACAACTTGAATTAAATTATAAGTGGAAAAACAGACTTAGAGCATTGTTATGAAAAGAAGAGCACTTTTAGTGAGACTACTTTTTTCCTTTTTCACTATGAATTCCATTTTTTATGCACGGCATTGAGACGGACGGGACTGTGGTTACTGATTGAATCATAATTCATATAATTCTTAATCCAAGACAAAATAAAGACATGCAAAATTTAAAGGCAGAAGATATGAACAAATCTTTATTATCGAAAAAACTTCTTTGTTTATTATGCCTTTAAGATCAAAGGCTTTAAAATTGTAAGGTCCTATAAGTTCTAGGAGATAAAAGGTAGAGTCGTGTGTGGCCACGCTTTGCAAAATATACATGATGTTTAACGACCCCTTTAATTGAAAAATCGATAAAATTTTGACATCTCGATTATAATCAAATCGTTAATCAACCGTTTCTTCTTTCTTCTTCTTTTGGGTGTACGAAAACTTCTAATAATATGTTCATGCGATAACTTCTAGGATTACAATTCAAGTAAAAGTGATGGATTTGGAATAATGTGAGACCGCCAGTTTCCTCCTTTTCTTATATTTCGACTGGATTTTAAAAAATCTCTGCCAAGGAAATTACACTTTGTGATACAGCTTAACCCATGACATTACAACATAAGTTCAAACTTGTTGAATTTAAAGAGTTTTCAGGTGACGATATCACATAAGTTTGAAAAAATAACAAAACTAAATATAGATTGTTTGGGAAAAGAGTTAATGAGCAAAGGAGAGGTAAAATGCACATAATCCCCCTTTTAATTAGTTACGTTGTTACGCATTTAAAAACTGATTTATGTGGTACCGTCTACGATTTTATCATGTTTGATGGTTTTGATGATTAATTTTGTGTCTTTCGATTTCATGAGATTTTTCTACGTGATAGAAAGGTCGCCGTCAACTGTAGGACACGCGGATTAAATCATTGGTAAATCAAACCGAATGTACAGAAGGAAAAAGAATTTAAAAAAATTAAAGGAAGAAAAATAAGAATGGACACAGGAAGACCGTCATTACGTCGCAGCTTCAAGAGCTCGTTAAACATCAGAAATGTCCATCCTTTTTCAATATTCCTTTCTTACATATACATCTCATTAGATTCATTCAACACGCACCCGCTTAAAACAACGCAGCCAATCAGCGACATCGAAAGATTTCGACCAAAAGAAAAGATAGGAACATGAGACGAATCAATGCGATGTTTACATTAGTATTTACCTGTCCTTGTATCGTTAGATTAGGACAGGCTTTCCAGTCAAAAAGTAAAACACTGATAAGGACCAATTTATTTCTGGAGAGTATTCAAGAGAGATAACCAAAGAATGTCTCTCATTCAAACAAGTCTAAAATTTTGCCACACAGTAAAGAATTAAAACAAAAAAATCTCTATCTCTTAAAAAAGGAGTTATGTGTTGGACAAAAAGAAGATGCCCTTCAGCTGTGACTTTGACCTTGGAACTGTCAGAACAAAAATGTTATATCTGCATATTAAAATCTGTTCATAATTATACAAGTCAACCCATTCCAACACAAAAAATTGTTAGAATCAATTTCTTCATTATCCATATTGACATATATTTTTGAAATGTCATCAATAAAAAAAATTATCCGCAACTTCTTTCAATTTTGTTCACTTTAAAATTTTGTTGTCTGGTAATGGTTTAAGTCTCTCACACTCAAATTCTTATTTGTCTTAGTTCATTTCACCCATTCTCACCCAATCCTGTCTTTTTATGCCCCTCAAGAAAATATTGTGGAAATGAAGAAATTGCATGAAACAAGCAATTCCTTCATTATCCACAATGTTTTCTATCCAAAAAGGCACAGACTTCTAGAATTTTATTAGCTATTGACTGTTGTCTGCATCCTGTTTGAATTTTGGACAAGACTTTTGTTGTGTGATCATTCAATTAAAAAAGCATATCAGTTTCAGACTACGTTCTGATCTAAAAAATACTAAACCATCAAGGGTAACCAAAACTCACCCTAAGGTGTGATGCCAGTGCCCTCCCTTGTTCTTCAGTAACTTTACGCAGTCGGACTAAATCAATCTTATTGGCTACCAACAGCATTGGGTAGGAATCTCTGAAAGAAAGTTTAAAGGAACAATGAATACTGGTAGATCCCTATATTACTTCATATACAACCTACTGCAGGGGAAAGGGACCAATTAAATCAGAATTGATAATCGTATTTTAAACCATTACCAGACAGCAAAATTTTAGACTAGTTCAAATTGAAAGGAGTTTTAGACGACAATTCAAAGCTTATAAAATTTAGGATAATAAATTTGAATTTGGACTGGTCTAAATTTCTATCATGTTGGAATGGGTTAACCTACTGACCTTCAAAAGTACAAATTCAAAGAAGTTGCAGACAACAATTCTAAGCTAATTGTAGCTTTAAAATCTTTGTAATTTCAGGTTTAAAACATCGTGGATAATGAAGAAATTGCTTGTAGCAAGCAATTTCTTCATTTTCCACAATGTTTTCCAATGCGTTCATATTTTTGAAAGCATCATTGTGTGGGAATGGGTTAACAAAGAAAAATGCCAGACTAGATTTGTATCAAGTAAAAGGAAATTCATAAACAAGTGACAGAATAAAATATGTCAATGGCACTTAAGTATGCTTTATTACTGTTTTTATGTGATTATCTTATATTGGTATTTGGCCTACTATCTTTATGACATAAGAAATTTTACCCCTTCAACTTTTATTTATGTCCTAACCAATTCCCACTCAATCCAGCTTTTCTGTTCCCTTCAAGAAAAAAACTCAAAAAAAAAAATGCTTGAAATGAAGATATTGCTTGTGATAAGCAATTTTTCAACATTATTTTCTATCCTATCCTACAAAATAAATAAATTTCACCAACTTAAAATTGGTGTCTGCCTCTTCTTTCAACTTGGACCAGTCTAAAGTTTTGTTGAGTGGAAATGGATTCATCAGGTTCCCAATCACACTTTTCTATGCCCATGCATTGTAGAAAATGAAGACATTGCTTGTCACAAGTGTAAATAGAGAACTGCCTAATGGTTTGCTAGTGAAGATTATTAAAACTTTCTAATCTTGTTTTCATGTAAAACAGGGTGTGCCCGGGTGGAGCATAAATGGAACCTTAGGAGCTTTTTTTCAACATAGTAAATGACCATCAGATGATGCTTAATGCAAAATATCAATCCTCTTTGTCTGTATTATTTATTTTGGAGAAGACTTTTGGAGAATTTCTTCTTTATTTCCGACCATGTAGGGAATCCCAGGTCAAAGCCAAAATAGGACCCCAAGCACATTTTTGTTCTTTTATATAGGGCCAACAGATGTTTTTGAGTTATTATTAGTCCGAGGAAAATCTTTGAATATCAGACTTTATCTTTATGTAAAATGATATGTACTTGTGCGGAGCCCAAATGGGACCCCTTTGGGTAATCTTTTTGACAAGACTTGTGGAAGGCAACCAGGTGATGCTTTATCAAATCTCTATGCCTTTTGGTTTGTCAGAAGATATAATAAGATTTTCCTATTTGTTACATAGAGTATAGCATATTTTCAACCTTTCTGTAACCATGGCATCCAGAATTGTTTTAGGTAAATCAATTCTTTTATCAACTTTCATAGAGCCTTCACCTACAACATTCCCAACAAGTTTCAGCCTATTTTGTTTTGTGGTTTATGAGAAGATTTTTTAAGAAGTTGTGGACAACAGAGACGGATGGACAATAAGTCTTCACATTAGCTCATCTTCAGCATTTTGTGTTCAGGTGAGTTAAAAATCAATTGAACAATCAAACAACAAGGTGTTCATTTATGCTGAAAAAGCAATGTTGATCTACAATATTACATAAAAAATTGTACAAAATGGGCGACTTAAATGTGAAACAATAGTGCACCATTGAATATTTTACTAGTCAAACTGCCAAATTACGAGGTTAGAGGGCATAGCCAGCAATCGGTCATTTCAGTAACATATGAATGCCTACCTATCCTTCACTCTTAGTATCTGTGTGTGGAAATTTTGTATGTTGTGATAACTAGCTGGATCAGTGACAGAGTACACGAGTAGAAACCCGTCTCCCTTACGCATGTATTGTTCCCTCATGGCACTGAACTCTTCCTGTCCTGCCGTGTCCAGAACTGGAAAGATAAACAATGGTGCTAGCTAGTGTTTGAAATGGAGGAGTCATTGTTTCCTTGACCATAAAATTCTTGGGGTGAAAAATGATTATGCAGGGGTTAAAGCTACAAAGAGTGTAAATCATTAGTACAAATTGAAGGTTTAAGTGCCAACAGACGTTTCTTGTAAAAATGTGAAGTAAGCAATAAGTTTGTTCAATTTCATTGGCATATAAGATAAATTATTGAAAAATTGAGGGTTGAGACCCTGTTTTGACCTTAAAAATTCTCTAAAAGGCGGCATCTTGACCCCCCTGAGAGAACTTTTAAGGGGTGACAGTCAAAATAGGATATTTGGATTTTTTGGGTAAAAATCCTGGTTTAATACGAGTCAAACATGAGCACTGAACAAAGCTCTAAGTATATAGGATCTGTCATTATATCATTATTTTCTCAGAGACAAGCTAATCTTAACCAAGTCTATAATAGAAAAACTATCAGACAACTACCAGACAACAGAACTTTATATAGGTCTAAATTGAAAGAAGTTGCAGAGGCCAGTGTTGTGCCTTGGCCATATGTTTTGAGAGACACAGACGTCCCACTACCATTAATAGAAAATTTTAAACTATAACCCATTACCAGACAGCAAAATTTTGGACTGGTCCAAATTGAGACTAGTTGCAGATAACAATTTAAAGCTAATGAAATTTTAGATTTTTCCAACTTTCTGGTTGGAAAACATTATGGAAAATTTGCTTGTAACGAGTAATTTCTTCATTTTACACTATGTTATGACAGTTGCTTTTTTGAGGGGCGTCCAAAAGTGTCATTGTGGTAGAATGGGTTTAGGGACACACTTAGAAGCTTAAATTCAATAAATCTAAACATTAATAAATGTAATTATAAGTATCTTCTATTTGGAATATATGGAAACTTGGATTGCTTTTTTTCCAATATCCTTTTTTTACAATCTTTTCTTTTTTCGTTGTTCTAATAATTTCTCTCAAACTTTTGGACTGGTCAAAATTCAAAGATGTTGCAAACAACATTACATGAACAATTTTCAATTGATGAAATTTTATTATCTTATTTGTCTTTGTGAGTAGAAAACATTGTGGATTATCAAGAAATTTCTTGTAACACCACAATGTTTTCCAAGCTTTTCTCTTCAGTGGCATAGACAAAGCACAATTCCATGGGAATAAATGGAAGCAATCAACAGGAATCCTGCATTCTCATGCTCTCAGTTTTCATAGACAACAAATTTATAATATAGTGGCTTCTGGATGTATGGCAGGTTCATCAATATCATGGTATGGGGAAATCCCAATGATGTTACTATGATGTCCGGTGATCATTTGCACCCAAGAAAACTTTCATAAAGTATCAAACTAAAAACAGTTACACAGGTCTCAAAATTATTTCACAGTTTACACAATACCTTTATGAATACAAGCGCACAAAATTTCAAGGGAAAGTTTACTTCTTTTGTGCAATATTTGAGCAAGTACACAGTAACCCAATGATTTTCGGAGTGTAAAACTTCAAGCTTTCACCATATATGGAGATTACAGGGTTTTCATTAGTTCCCAAAAGTCAAGAGTCATTGACCCTTGTGACAAAATTTCCAAGATTCAAAATTAAAATCCCAAGAGTCAAAATGCAAATCCCCCCGAATTTAGAAAAAAAAAGTTTTAACTTTTTTTTGCCTTAGGAGTGTTTATTTATTTATTTATTTTTTTAGCAAGGGTGCCTTAAAGTGTGTGGGTTTTTGGGGTTTTTTTTCTAGCAATGGTGGCTTAGAAAAACAGGGTTTTCCATGACGCAAAATTCGTGCGTCATTGTCGCAATTTCAAAAAAATTACCTGTAGAAATTTTACCTGTGCGTCATAAATGACGCAAGTTTTAAAACCTAATTCTTTGTGAAAAGAATCGTCTTTAAAGGCCAAAATGTTGAAATAAATCCTTTAGAAGTCTTAGTTACGACAATCAATCAAATAAGCGACTGTCGGTAAGTTGGGTTTCCAACATTTATTTATAGCAATATCCTGATCTATATTTAGTTGACAGATAGAATATGTAGACGGGTTATAGTGATTTTTATCAAATTCAGACTCGGTTTCCGGTGATAAAACACACCGCTTACCCGACTACTATTAAAAATGTCGCGTCAAACAAAGATGTCGGAATGCGTCTCGTCTGCATCGGGCTGTCATGGCAATTAGACTACCAAAGAGAGCTCTGGTAGCGAGTCTGATGGTGAAACCCTGTGTCCGTCTTCGAAAAAGACCCGGACCGGGAGGTCTTTCAGTCAGAAATGGTTAAAAACCTTCAGTTGGCTTAAATTCGCCAATGGTGAAATGCTGTGTGACCCCTGTATCAAAACGAAAAAAAACTGGCTGTACGAACTTTTGTCTTTCATGTCTCCTTTGTTATTTTTTTTATTATTGTAGTCTCTGGCAGTCTTTCAGATTTGACCCCCTAAATTGGAAAAAAGACCCCCAGTTCTGAAGGCATAGGGGTCACAATGACCCCCGAATTCTTATGCCAATGGAAAACCCTGGAATAAACTCTGTCTCAGATTGAAACATTTCTCCAATCTGACATGTCATTACTCTAGTTTTCAATAAGAGGTGAATATTAGGGAAAGTTTAGTATTTAAACATATATAATTAGTTTGTATCAGTTTTAGAAATTCTCAAAAGTACTAAGAGGATCAAATTATTTTTATTTTTCATATAAAAAGTGCCGATTTTATGCACGAAAACCAATGACATTTCTTAAGGAACATTTTCTTTGGTTTCAATTTCACTTCTAGGTTATATTTTGTGAGCTTTTTTATAAAAGAAATAGCAAATAACTGAATTCCAGTAGGATAAGAACTCTGAAAATGGGTTTCATCATTAGTTTCACAGGTGTCATGTACCTGTCAAATACGATCGTCGATGCATGTCCATCACTCGAGAGTGTTAATTACTAATCAAGCTTGGTGTTATCTTTGATAGGGGTGTATATTTTTATAATCAATTAACTATTTTCCAATAATTTTGGCTCACATATGATGCTCCTTGACGCATGGCTGCTAATTTTCAAGAGTCAAAATGATGCACAGTGACAAATTTTCGAGCGTCAAAAATGCTTCTTTTTGAATTTCTGTGCGTCAAAACCCGAGGTCTCGGGTCTAACGAAAACCCTGGATTAGCCTTGCCGATTTAAACCATGTTTCTCATCTGATCAAAATTCTTTCAAGAAATCTGATTGAAGGTCACCCAAGGATCACTTCTGTTAAATTTGGTAGAAATCTGTTTAGTACTTTCTGAGGAGACGTGATTTTCAAAGGAAAAAGAACGACCGTACGCACACACGATGGACACAACGCCATGACAATAGCTCTCTGACTTTCAGCCAGTGGAGCTAAAAACTCACTCACCATCCAAAATGCACCATTCTCCATCTATACTCGTGTGTTGTATATAAGAATCTTCGATCGTAGGATCGTAGTCTGCAACAAACATTTTCTGAAAGAACTGGATCGTGAGGGCACTTTTGCCCACACCCCCATCTCCAACTACAACTAATTTGTACGTTATCAAGTTATTCGAGTTCAACGGGCGAGACATATCCAAAGTTTAATTTAATCCGATAATCTTGAATAAATTCACAACACAAAATAGTAATTAGATTACGAACAATCTTGGAAAAGTCTCTTTAACGCCGTTTTCATGTAAACACAGGGAGCGGCCATGTTTGATTGTGTCCTTGAACTTCCTGCTAATCACGAAGTGTTTCGGATAGTTCCGTACACTATCACGGAAGTTTCCGTAATCGACGTATTTATATCCCTTATTTCTCAGAGTACACTGGGCTAGTCAAATTTCAAAGAAGTTGCAGACGAAATTTCAAAGCTTGTGCAAATTAAGAAATAGGAGCCAAATAGGACAAATATGCTAAAATTGTTTACCGGACAAGCATTTTCTCCTTTTCTCACGATGTTTTCTATAGCTATTTTAGCACCTAAAAAAAACCGGGATTGTGTGGTAGATACTCCCAATATACTATCGTCTCTATTGTACGACAAGCAGAAAGTTGGAAGTTCTTTATAAATCGACAGAAATAACCAAGTCTATAAATAGAGCTCGTTTCAATTGGATAAAAGTATACGGATAACAGGTAAAAATAGAATTTAATCACGGGCCTAATGATTAGATCATTTAGATTTTATTGCTCAACTGGATCTTTAAAAAAAAAAATATGTGACCCTAATACGGAAATGGTTCATCAAGAGCCTAGAAAACACTAACCGTATTTATCCTGGCCCAGGTCGACCAGCTCGTAGAGGTCCGTAATTTGACTGGCTCCCTACCCTACCTACTACTACCACACCCCTTAGATAAATATCATAAACGTTTATAACTTTGTCTATGGGTGGTAGGGAGTCTAACTACGGACCCTATGGACCAGGTCTAGCAGCAAACCAAACTAACTTGCTCAGAGTATCAAATCTTTCAGAACGTGGCATTTATTATTATCATCATCATTCAGTATTATCATTTTCAGCATTCCTACTCCACTTTATGTATTTGACATCTTGTCGCACTGAGGGCGGCAAACGTTCTACTTATCAGTGGCCCCCATCTCGTCACCAAGGTCGAGGAACATTCTGCTATCTCTTATTCGAGAGAAAGATGATCGCATGAGCCGGGATGGAGCTGAGTCTGCATAGACTGGCCTGGTCGAACTTTTTCGCTCTTCGACGTAGAAAGGCCGTTCTATATTACTAATGTCGTTTTTTTCCAGAATGAGACCTCTGATTGGTTGAACTCAGCTGGATCAAATCTCGTTTTAACCCATTACCAAACGATAATTTTCAGAGTGGTTTAATTAAAAAAAAAAACCCGACAATTTTAAGTTCGTGAAATCAGTTAAGAAATATTTCTATCGGGAAAGAAAACATTGTGGAAAATGAAAGAAGAATAATGCTTTTAACAAGCTTTTTTCTTGTGGCCGCCTGTCCAAAAAGTGGAATTGTGTCGGGATGGGTTGCTTTTTTTACGGAGCAACTCGTTGCATGCGTGCCATATTCACAACCAACGGTTGGCCGGAGTTCCAAACAATCAAGGATCTCTTTGGAGAAAAGGGTCTCGAAGGGTCACGGTTCCTGCTTGGCTACAGGTCAATTAAGTTTAGCTTAATTTCTTGTTTTTGTTTTTTTATGACATGACTGAAAAATAGTGAGGAAAATGACCATTCGATATTCAGAAGTCTGTAAAACCCAAAAATTTCTATTCAGGCACATTTTACGTGCAATCTAATCGGGGTCAATACTTTTATTCAATGACCCCTTTTGTTGGGCGGGTGACATAAGATAGTAATAATAGCGTAGACAATACAAGATTGCCTGGCTCTCTCGCACGAGGATGACAATTCGGTTTTTACAATACCTTCGACATTTTCTATGAAACCGAGCGAGAAAATATGTTATAGAAGAAATCACTTGATACGAGCAATTACTTGATCTCAGACTTTTCCCTTTCGTTGCATGTTCATGTCTTAGTAAAAAAATAAACAAATGAAAATAGTTCCGCTATTCGTGCGCAGAAGGAAAATAGATTTGAAAACACTGTAAGAAAAAGGGAAATTGAAAGCAACAAACAGTTTTTCATTGTCTCATACTATTGTTTAGCCTAATCTGCAAATTTATTTCGAAGAAGCTGTAGACGACAATTTCAAGCTGGTGGGATTTAATCTTCTTCGTCTTTTTGGATAGAAAACAATGTGGATAATGAAGAAATTTCTTGATACAAGCAATTTCTTCATTTTCCACAATGTTTTCCCAAGCCTTTTACTTGAGGGGCGTAGAAAGTAGAGATTGTGCTGGAATTGGTTAAATAACATACTAACATCTTTCAATTTTGACCAGTCTGAAAATTTTAAATTTTTAATGGTAAAATGACTTTGATATCAACATCTTTCAATTTTGACCAGAGATTTATCCTCTGACTAAGACTAGATTCTTCAGGTGGCTGACTAATTCAAACATCTTGTGACTTATTACACCCTTTCCCGCTATTTTTTGTAATTTTAGACTGGTCCAAATTGAAAGAAGTTGCAGACGGCAATAAAAACGGATCCAATTTCAAATGAAACCATCCTATGTGGTAGAAATATTGTGGAAAAAAAGAGAAATTGCTTGTTACAAGCAATTTCTCCTTTTACCACAACCTTTTCTCAAGTATAAAATCACAATGACGGGTTTGTACAGGAAAAGGTTAAGATTTTAAATGTGTGAAAAGAAAGCTGTAAGTAAGTATTCACCTTTCCATCTTGTCGTACCAAGGTCGGCGAACGTTCTACTTATTTATGAAAAACATTAGAGAAAAAGATGATCTCGATATCCATTCGCTCGTGAGGATGTCATCTTTCCTGCCGAAATCCAAACTTTTAAATGTATTTTAGTTTATTATAATGGGCGATTCTAAATTGTGTTACCAAGTGAAGATACCCATGAAGAAATAACCCATTACCTCAAAATCCATAACTTATACCCTGCAAACAGAAACAAAATAAGAAAAAACTTCAGGAAAGGAGATAGTGTATGTTAAAAGCAATTTCTCCATTTCTCAAATGTTTTCTATTCAAAACCCCCTAATTTTTCAAATTAAACACTCTTTGAATTGTGGTCTGCAACTTCTGATTAGACAAAAAATTTGCACCGGTCCAAACTCTAAAAAGTTGCATGTTATAACCCATTTCTTCACTTTCTGCAATGTTTCACCAAGATTTCTTCTTGAGGGGCGTAATAAGTGGAATTGTGTGGAAATGAGTTAACCAATTCCCAAAAGACAAAAGTTAAGGCTGGTTCAATAGAAAGAGGTTGCAGACGACGAAACAAAGTTGGTTTGAATTGAAAAACAAGGGCCATATGAGGTAAAAAACAAACAAACAAAAAATAAATAAACCCAACACATTGTGAGTAAGAAAAAAATTGCTTGTTACATGCAATTTCTTCTTTAATCAAAATGTTTTCTAAAGCTTTATTTATTTGCTGGGTAAAAATGCGGGATTGTGTGGTAATGGGTTAAAGTATTTCGAAAGTATAAACATCTGTCCAGTGTATGATTACTAAGTAGGCTGACTAATTCAAACATCTTGTAAATGAGTAAAAAGTGTGGAATGCGTTAAGAGAGAACCTCTAGTAGCCAGATATGAAATAAGCGCTCTTGAATTGGTCACAAGTGAAAAATTTGAAGTTCTACTCTAATAGGTTTAAGGTCACGAGTTAATCTGTTACCAAATAATCCTATACTTTTTTTTTGAAGAAAATTTATTGCGAACGATTTAGTATAAAAGCACCAACTTCTCTATTAGCACCCATTTTTCTTCCATGTAACATGCTCTACGAACTGATGTCTGCAATCTCTTTGAATTTGGAGCAGTCTAAAATTTTGTCATCTGGCAAGCCATCCTCACAAGTAAAGAGATATCGGGATCATCTTTTTCTCTAATTAGATAAGTAGAACGTTCGCAGCCCTTGGTACAACAAGATGCAGGTAAACCTGAATTTCAAGATGGCAGTGTATTAGAATGCTCCAAAATCAATTAGAAATAGTCACTGAATGCAACTTAGTAGCGAGAAAACAAATTTTGGGTAGGTCTTAATTTAATTAAGAGGTTACAGACGAGAATTCAAAGTGTCTGGTAATTGTTTGAAGTTGGGAACGAAACCAAACACAAAATGAGAAAAGAAGTAGCTTTTAATATTTTCGTCTACTCTAACGATGTTTTTTCATAGCTTTAATTCGTCCGTATATTGAAATGAGGGATATTTTTATAATAGCTTCATTCATTAATAAGGAGGCTTACTCTTAACTTATTACCAGAGACAACTTTTTGCAGATGACGATTTAAATTGTGATAAAATTGGAAAATAAGTGCCAAATAGGGTAGAAAACATTGTGAGAAGAGGAGAAATTGCTTTTTACTAGTAATTTCTACTGTTTCCACAACCTTTTCCATTATTGTACATGTATTTCTTGAGAGCTACAGAAGGCGTCATTGTGAATTAAAGGGTTAACAAGTGCATCTTGAAAATTTTATTTAGAATTGTTGCAAAATGGACTTATACCCCCTCCTGCATTTGTCACTCAGGTAGCTCAGTTGACCTTTTGCATACATTACCCCGAAACAATAGGTTAACTTCTTGGGTCATAGGTAACATTTGTTTAAAGTTTCAAAGTCCTGGGTCGAATGGCTTATGAGCTATAGCATGGAATCAAAGTTCAATTGTGACCTTGACCTTTGACCTACATGACCCAATCAAAGTCCTGAAGGGCATGGCAGACTGTCTGGTTTTCATTACTAAACATAAACATGAGGCTGTTGACCCTTGACTGATCAAATGAGATTGATCCATGTAGAGGAGACCAATTCAAGAAAATTCTGTGTGAGTTCTATGTGATTGGATCATGCATTTAGGTACTATTTTCTTACATTTGACTTCATATCACACAGGTTACTTAAAAGAATCAGGGATTATCTGGGGTGAATTGTGTTTTGAAATATGAATATTTTTTCCACTATTTATAGAGATCACATTTCTTCTCATTGTTGCATAAGCTCTGGAAAGCAGGTTTTAAATTGGCTTAGAAAATGCAGAGGACTAAATTATTTGGGTAGAAAGTAACTTCTTGTTGTGTAAATCTGTTATCTGCTCCTCATCAGAGGTAATTTCAGTGCTTTGATTATACAAATCAACGAACTTCATATCCAACCTGAAATTTGAAATGAATAACAAAACAAATAAACCTCAGTCCAGATAAAACTAGAAATTGTCGCAAAGCGGACTAATACCCTCCAACGGCGCTTGTCCATTTACAAGTGTTATCCGCCAAAGGGCCGTAACAAAAAATGGACTTTTAGATTAAAGGGCTATAAATCAGTCAAAAATATATGGACCATAACCAAAATAGAATATACACATGTCTGACTTATACGAAGTCTTTCTATGAAATTTGAATAAAATCTGTACAATGGTTGGTTAGAAATTAAGCGGACATGATTTTTCAACAAAGGGCCATAACTCTGTCAACAATCAATGGACCTTAACCAAAATAGAATAAGCACATCTCTGCTCGATACTAATTATATCAGTGAAGTTTGAATAAAATCCGTGCAATTGTTGCCGAGAAATTGAGCGGACATGAAAAAGCTACAGACAGACGGACAGACCAACCGACCGACAAACCGACCAACAAGCTGACTCAAAATACCCCCGCGATTGGTCAATGTTAAGGTTGACTGGGTACAAATTGTGGCCTCTAGCATGTCTACAGTTTTTATGGATTGATCTGGGGAGCTACTGAAAAAAAAATGTCGCAAAACGGACTTATATCCCCCAACAGCGTTTGTCCATATATGTGCTATCCGGCAAAGGGCCGTAACAAAATAAGACTCTTTAATCAAATGGCCATAGCTCCGTCAAAAAACAATGGACCATAACCAAAATAGGATTTGCATATGTCTGACTTATCCCGAATCTTTCTGTGAAATTTGAATAAAATCTATCTGTATAATTGGTTGCTGAGAATTTGAGCGCACACGATTTTTCACCAAAGGCCCATAACTCCGTACAAAAATCAATGGACCTTAACCAAAATAAAATATGCACATCTCTACTTGATACTGATTATATCAGTTAAAATTGAAAAAAAAAAATCGTTCAAAGTTGCCGAGAAATTGAGCCGACACGAAAAAGCTACAGAAATGTAACAAAAAATGGACTGTTTAATTAAAAGGCCATTAATCAGTCAAAAATGTATGGACCATAACCAAAATAGGATATGCACATGTCTGACTTATACCGAGTCTTTCTGTGAAATTTGAATAAAATCTGTCCAATGGTTGGTTAGAAATTAAGCGGACACGATTTTTCACCATAGGGCCCTAAGTCCGTCGAAACAATGGACCTTAATCAAAATAGGATATGCACATCTCTGCATGCATATACTGATTATATTTCAGTGAAGTTTGAATAAAATCTTTCCAATAGTTGCCAAGAAATTGAGCAGACATGAGAAAGCTATAAAAACATAACAAACAAGAGGCCCATGAGGGCCTGAGACACTTTACTGGTTATCAAGTTTTCCATTAAAGAAATCTGATATTTAAGGAAATTAATTACTTAAAGAAGAATGCATAAATTATTATTTTTAGCATTAATCCTCAAGGCCCCTTTTCCCGTGTTTCATGACGGATCCACTCGATTTAAAAAAGGAAGTCACCTTATGACCCTATAATCATCCTGTGAAATTTTCATCAGAATAATTGTGGACTTTATCACATAAACAGGATTGTTTTTAATGAAAATCCATACTTGATGGATTGTAACCAGTTCTAAAAAGAACCATTTAAGTGATTGTACAATCATTCTGTGAAATTTTGAAGTGAATCCGTTGAAATCAAGCGACATCATTGTGTTAACTAGAATATTTAAGAAAGTTTTTCATAAGGCCCCTTTTTATGTGACACTTGCCATAATCGGAACCAATGTCAAAATCAACAATTGGAATGATGGTAAAATCAATCTGTGTAATCTGTGGAATTTATTGTGTTAATGAGTTTATAGTGAAATCTTCATGGGCCCCTTTTCCCATGATACTTTACACAACAAACCAAATTTCAGAAGGAACAATTCTAATGAAGGTACAATCATTATTTTTAAGTTAAAGAGAATCAATGAAAACAGTGAACTGAATTGTGTCAAGAATTTTTTGTAATAAAATTTTAATAAGGCTCCTTTTCTGGTAAAACTTAACAAATCAGACCAATGTACAAAGAAACAATCCTAATGATAGATAGTTTGAAGAAAATGATAAAGACTGAGGACTTTATTGTGATAATGATGTTTTGTAATAAAATTTTCTTAAGGCCCCTTTTCTTGTGTTACTTAACCCATTCCAACACAAGCCCTCCTTTTTACGCACCTCTAGAAAAAAACTTTGGAAAACATTGTGGAAAATGAAGAAATTGCTTGTATCAAGCAATTTCCTCATTATCCACAATGTTTTCTATCCAAAAAGACAAAGAAAATTTAAATTCCATCAACTTCAAAATATCGTCTGTAGCTCCCTTCAATTTGGACCAGTCTAAAATTTTGTTGAGTTGGAATGGGTTCAAATCAGACCCATTTTACAAAGGAACAATCCAAATGATGGTACAATCATTCTATTTAAGTTTGAAGAGATTCTGATAAAGACTGAGGACATTCTTGTGTTAATGAAGATTTGGTAATACTTTTTCATACAGCCCCTTTTCCTATGATACTAGACAGATCAGGCCCAGAAAGAAACAATCCTAATGATGGTACAAACATTCTGTGAAAGTTTGAACATAATCTGATGAAAACTGCGGACTTTATCTTGGTGTAAAGATTTTAAAATACAATTTTCATAAGGCTCCTTTTCCTGTGATACTTGAAGGATCAGGTCTCATGTCAGCATCAACAATCGTAATTATTGTATGATTCTGTGAAGGTTTGAAGAAAATCCAATGAAAGCTCTTTTGGACTTGGTCACAAGGATTATAGATAAAATTCTCAAAAGGCCCCTTTTCCCATGATAATAGACAGATCAGGCCTAAATTGAAAAGAAAGAATCATCATGATGGAACAACCATTCTGTGAAAGTTTAAACAGAATCTGATGAAAACTGTTGACTTTATTGTGGTACAATGATTTTAAAATTATATTTCATAGTGCTCCTTTTTCTGTGATACTTGATATATTAGGTCTAATGTCAACATCAACAATCAATTTTATTGTACAACTATTCTGTGAATTTTTGAAGAAAATCCAATGAAAGTTCTGGACTTGGTAACAAGGATTTATAAATGAAATTTTCATAAGGCCCCTTTTCCCGTGTTTCTTGACAGTTCAAACCCTGTTATGAAAAGAATGATTGTTATGACCTTACAATCATTCTGTGAAAGTTTCAACAAAATCTGATCAAAGCTGTGGGCTTCATTGTGTTAACAGGGATTGTTTAATTGAATTCTCATATAGCCCCTTTTCCTATGTTACTTGATGGATCTGAACCAATTCCAAAGGGAACAAAAGTATATTTATTCTGTTTGAGTAAAAAGACAACCCCATGAAATCTGTGGACTTAAAAGCATTAAGATTTTTTAAATTGAATTTTCCTAAGGCCCCTTTTCCTATGTTTCTCGATGGATCATATACAATTTGAAGGAGCAATCCTTATGATGGTACAATCATTCTGTGAAAGTTTGAGGTCGATCAGGTGAAATCTAGGGCCATGATTTGTTAACTAAGATTTTTTTTTAAATTTTCATATGGGTCCTTTTCCCATGAAACTTGATGGATCAAACCCACTTCCGAAAGGAACAATCCATTTAATGTAATAATCATTTTGTGAATGTTTGAAGAGAATTTGTTGAAAAAATGTGGACTCTATTGTGTTTACGAGGATTGTTTTAATCAAATTTCATAAGGCCCCCTTTTCCCATGGTCCTTGACTGATCATACCCAATTTTGAAAGGAACAATCCTTATGATGGACCAATCATTCTGTGAAAGTTTGAAGAGAATCCGATGAAAACTGTAGACTCAAGAGTGTTAACGAGGATTTTTTAGTTAAATTTTCATCAGGCCCCTTTTCCAATGTTTCTTGACGGATCTGAACCAATTTCAAGAGGAACAATCCTTATGATGGTAAAATCATTCTGAGAAAGTTTGAAGAGAATTCGATGCAAACTGTGGACTTTAGAGTGTTAACGAGGATTTTTAATGGAATTTTGAATTAAATTTTCATAAGGCCCCTTTTCCCATGTTTCTTGATGGATCATACCCAATTTCGAAAGGAACTTATGTTGGTACAATCATTCTGAGAAAGTTTGAAAAGAATCCAATGAAAACTATGGACTCTAGAGTGTAAACGAGGATTTTTTAATTAAATTTTAATTAGGCCCCTTTTCCCATGTTTCTTGACGGATCATACCCAATTTCGAAAGAAACGATCCTTATGATGGCACAACCATTCTGTGAAAGTTTGAAGGGAATCCGATGAAAACTGTGGACTCTAGAGTGCTAACAAGGAAAAGTTTAACCGACGGACGCCGGACCGGAAAAAAACATCGCAATAGCTCTAGTGGCCTTCGGCCAGTAGAACTAAAAATGGAATTATTAGTCAAAGGGCCATAACTCCAACGAAAAATCAATGGACCATAACCAAAAGAGATTATCCACACTGACTTATACTGAGTCTTTCTATGAAATTTGTATCAAATGTGTCCAATGGTTGCTGAGAATTTGAGCGGACACAATTTTTCACCAAAGGGCCATAACTTTGTCATAAATCAATGGACCATAACCAAAATAGAATATGCACATCTCTGCTTGATACTGATTATATCAGTGAATTTTGAATAAAATCAGTCATATTTGCAGAGAAATTGAGCCGACATGAAAAAGCTACAGAAATGATCACAAAATTGACTGCTTTATCAAAGGGCCTTAACTCAGTCAAAAATCAATGGACCATAACCGAAATACAATATGCACATGTATGACTTATGGCGAGTCTTTCTGTGAAATTTGAATCAAATCTGTCCAATGGTTGCTGCGAATTTGAGCGGACAACTATTTCATCAAAGGGCCATAACTACATCAAAAATCAATTGACCATGACCAAAATAGAATATGCACATGTCTGATGTATACTGAGTCTTTCTGTGAATCAATTCTGTCCAATGGTTGCTTAGAATTTGAGCAGACACGATTTTTAACCAAAGGGCCAAAACTCTGTCAAAGATCAATGGACTTTTACCAAAATAGAATATGCACATCTCTGCTTGATACTGATTATATCAGTGAAATTTGCATAAAATCGGTACAACAGTTGCAGAGAAATTAAGTGGACATGAAAAAGCTACAAACAGACGGATGGATGGACGGACCAACCGACGGACCAACAAGCTGACTCATATATACCACCAAACATAGTTTTTGGGGGTATAAGAAAATCATACATATCAACTAGGAAAAAACTAATTTTAATTGGGTCGAACATTTTTGAGTACGGATGATATGATCAAAATAATCTTTTCTCTGTTTCATATGGGTTTATAATTAAACAATCGTTGGTATCTTCAGAACATATGTCTAAATTCGCTTGGACTTCAAAGTTGGTTGATTGGCTGATTGGGGTTTAACGCCACTTTTAACAGTATTTCAGTCATTTTGCTGCAGCTGGAGCACCTAACAATAGGCTTATGATTATCCACCCATTCGTGAGAGACAAAACTTCAAAGTTTCAAAAATGTATTTGCTTACATTGCATGCAACTCGAGAAGGGTTGGCGCGAGATTGACAGAAAAATGGTTCAAAAACAATTTGACTTAATTTGGGAAAGCAGGACAGTACTGATCCGGGACTGTACCATAAGTTATACAAGAGAAATAATTTTTTTCTAACCTTTAAATATAAAAACAATAATAAACAAAAGCAGAAATTGTGGTAAAGAGCTCTTGAGAAAACCATGACCTAACAATGGATTCCTGATACTTCTCACACCAGTACTACCACTACATCCTATCCTAGCCTCCAGGTGCTATCTCACTTAGGTTTACAATTATCCATCCATTGGTGAGACACAAATGTTGGAGACGATATGTGCAGCTGCGGGGGATCGAACCCATGACATCCCATAATTGAAGATATGGAGTCTGGCACACTACTGACTACGCTCTGATGGCCGCTACTTTTTAAAAGAGTGTCCAAAAAGTTATAACTTGGCCTGATAACACAGAATGAGCCTATTTAAGAAATTGTTCTGTCAGGCTGGTGATTCGTCCCGGGTCATGGGAGGAATACATGAGATAGTAAAATCGTGCAACAACAATGAGTAGCTTCACACCTTCGGTCTACCGCAACTCAAAAACAACAGAGGACTTCCTCGGACCATTCGCAACAATTGAATGCAGTTGCATAGTTGTAGGTCAATTGGTTCTAGAGTTAGATCACGGAAGCAAATAAATCTAAAAGGACGAACAGTGATGATAAAACAATTTAGCCCTCTCAACTTCGTAAGTCGATGGAGTTATAGGTGTATATCAAAAGTGTCAATACCATGCATCAATTTCTAGCTCTTCCCACTAAAACCCATTACCAAACAACAAAATTTTAGACTTGTCCAAATTGAAAGACGACATGTTAAAGTACAATTAAATTGAAAAATAACTGATACATTGTTGTAGAAACCATTGTCAGAAAAGGGGAAACCGCCCATTACAAGAGATTTCTTCTTTTGTCACAATGTTTTCCAAAGCTTTATTTCTTCAGTTCATAAAATATAAGATTGGATGGGAATGTGTTGATCCACAGCCAGAGGGTACACTTGTACACTAGTCCACATTGAAAGAGGTCGCAGCTGACAATTATAAAGTGTTTGAATCTAAGAACATGTGCCTTACAGGGTAGAAACCATCTTGAGAAAGAGGAATGGCTGGTTACAAGTAATTTCTCCTTTCTGACAATGATTTTTTTCTTCATTGTGTCTTAGTGTTAGGTTGTGTGGTAAAAGGATAACCCATAACCCATTACCAAGTATTTCAGTTGAAGAAAATAAGTCATGGGAAAAATTTGAGAAAAGCAGAAGTTACATGTATCAAGAAATTTCTCATTTTATTACAATGTTTTCTACCCTATTGGGCCATACTTTCCAGTTTCTATACAATTTGAACTGTTGTCTGCAATTTCTTTGTTATAGTGACAACTATATCTTGCTCACCAGAAACAAGCTGGACAAATATCAATTTAACCCTTTCCTGTTTTTCCAAAATATTAAACTTTTGATATTTTCTCATGTATAAAATCACAGGAACATAAAAACCAGGGATTGAACAGGAAAGGGTTACAGTTACCCCAAATGATAGTACATTTATAGCCCTTTTCTATTCTACCTATTTTTTCTACATCCCTGTGATATCATACTTAGGAAAAATTTGTAGAAAAAGAAGATATTGCTTGTAACAAGCAATCTCTTCTTTTTTCCAAAATATTTTCTACCGCATAGGAAGTTTTCTTTTGGAATTTCTGCAGGTTGTGCAGTAATTCAATTATTTGCAACCTGATCTTTCATTTAGTTTAAATGTTAAAAACAGGGCAGTATCATTATGGCTTGCCTAATGACATTCAAATGACCAGTGGTATGGTAGGGTTTAGAACCCACAACCTTTTATTTTTCCCCAGTCATAAATGCTCTAAATGCTCTACTATAACACTTTAATCATGAAGCACCCCTAAAAGAATTTCCTGACGCCAAGGCTATCAAAGGGCTGATTGAACCCTCTTCAGACTCTTCAAGAAACAAAAAAACCCGAATTAAAAGGCAGCGCTTTATTTAATCACAGATACTTTTATACAATAGTATACATACTGTACAATTATTCATTTTTGTATAAAAAAACTCAGAGTTTTAGTTTAACCCTTGTCATGCTCAATCCAGCATATCTCTGCTCGACAGGTTTGTGCAGACTAGGTTTATTCTGCACATAATGTGCAGTCTGAACCGAGTCTATACAACCTGATTTACTTTAAGAAATAGTACTTAATACAAGTGATTAAACTAGAGGCGTTTGAGCGCCTGTATCGCTCCACAGGCATGAATGTATTGATTAAGCAAATTTTTTCATTAGTTTAAAATTAAACTGAATATAATGAAAGTAAATCTAAATCATTGTATTCTGTGACATAGTTCTAGAGAACCATTTCAAACTTTTCATTGTTTTCAAATATTCAAGTCAAGTTATCTAAAATTCATAATGTAAAATTTTCACTGTGTACCATATATGGACATAACGAACCACCATAATAGCTATGTTTTTCAACCAATCAAAATTATATGAAGGAATCTGGTTATCATTCCCTTGAAATTTGGATGAAATCCATCTGCCAGTTTCTGAGAAATTTACCATATATGGAAATTAGCCCAGCCCCTTAAAGCCATATTTTTCATCAGATCAAAATTCTTTTTCATAATCTGATAAAAGGTCACCCAAGGATTGATCCAGTCAAATTTGGTTGAAATACATCCTCTGGTTTCTAAGAAGAAGAATTTCAAAGATTTTACCATATATGGAAATAGCCCCACCTATTAAAGCCAAGTTTTTCATTTGATCACAATTCAAAGAAGGAATCTGATAGAGGTTCACCATAGGATCATTTATGTGAAATTTAGATGAAATCCATCCATGGGTTTCTTAGAAGATTTTCAAAGCTTTTACCATAAATGGAAATTAGTCTTGCCCATTAAAGTCGTGTTTTTCATCTGATCAAATTTCTTTGAAGGAATCTGATAAAGGTTCACCATAGGATCATTTCAGAGAAATTTGGATGAAATCCATCAACCAGTTTCTGAGAAGATTTCAAAGCTTTCACCAATTAAGGAAATTAGTCCCGCCCATCAAAGCCATGTTTTTCCTCTGATCAAAATTCATTGAAGGAATTTGATAAAGGGTCACCCAAGGATTATTTCTGTGAAATTTGGTTGAAATCCATCAACCGGTCTCTGAGAAGAAGATTTTCAAAGCTTTAACCATATATTGAAATTAGCTCCACCCATTAAAGCCATGTTTTTCATCTGATCAAAATTCTTTGAAGGAATCTGACAGAGGGTCACCCAAGGATCATTACTGTGAAATTTGGTTGAAGTAATTTCAGAGGAGAAGATTTTCAAAGTAAAAGTTTATGGGCGGACGGACGAACGGACAGACTACCGGACGGACAGACGGACGCACACATGCCGGACATAAAAATAGCTCTATGGCTTTCTATCCATAACTGCTTTAAATTAAAATTTTTTCATGATAGTGTCCACAACCAACATTTCAAAATCAAAACTTTAACGGCAGACCAATAAACAAGCAGGTATAGAGTAAAGTTAATGACCCTTACATATCAATGAATGAGGATAAATAGGGAATATTAAGCTACCATAGCAATACAACATCTTGTATGTATTTGCTTTGAGCTGCGGAGGAAAATTTTGATATTTCACAAGACCAAAGTTCAACTGGAATATCAAATTTTCCTCTGCAGCGAGAAGGTAATACAAGATCTATCGCTATTGGATAATAAAAATTGAATTCATTATATACCTAATTTAAAATAAACAGAAAAAAATATGTGTTTGTACTAGTATTTCCCTTCTCGATTTCGTTTATTTGCATTTTGATGTCATCTACAGAATGAAAATGACATCATCATATGCAACCGTATTTGACACTATCAGATACAGATCTTTTCCTGACCTGTCCAATTTTGTCTGTGGGGAATATATATGATTTACTGGAAATATTAATAGGTATATAATAATATTTAATATTGGTATAAATAAAATAGCTTAAATTAATGAACTGCTAAATATGCAAAATATATCCAAGGTTACTTAACCCATTACCAGACAACAAAATTTCAAACTGGTCCAAATTCAGAGAATATGCAAACAACAAGTTTTAGTTGAAGAAACTTTGAATCTTTTTTACTTTTGGAGAGGAAAACATTGTGGATAATGAAGAAGTTGCTTGTAACAAGCAACTTCCTCATTTTCCACAATGTTTTCCAAAGTTTTTTTTCGGGTGGGGGGGGTCATTGTGTGGGAAAGAGTTAAAATAAATCTTAGTCTTCCACAAATGTAAATATTGAACATAAATATCGGAGGTCATTATCATACTTCCATTTTTATATGAATATTTTGATTGGTCAATTTATTTTCTTTCTTTGAAAGCACCGATCTATCAATAGTAAGGAAGTGAAATGGAATGTAACGAATAAAAATTAATCGGAAAATCTGTCAAATGCACAGCACTTGCAATAACATGTCAAAAAAACCCACATGGTTTTCCTATAAACAAACATTCTTACCAAGCTTCATGTAGATTGAGCCATTATTCAGGCCTTTAAAGTGCAAAGAAAGACATTGTCATGAAGTCCCCTTTTCCTGTATTTTCAAACAGAATGATATCATTTTCAATAGGGTTCATCCTCATGACCTGTCAAACATTCTGACCAAGTTTATAAAGGCTAAAGCAATGGTCTCTATATTGCAAACACTTAAATCATTGATGCAGCACAAAGCACTAGGACAAACAGACAAGTGAGCTAGAATTCACAAAATTCTTTGACTAGCAAATATAACCATGTATACAGCATTTTCCAATTTGGTGAGACAGTAATTTAAAATAAAACTAACCTTGGTGGTAACTTAATGTTGCTTTCATTTTACTCCTAAACCCATTACTACATACTCTACATTTAAATGAAATGAAAATTACAACAAGGTGCCAAATTGTCACAAGATACACCTGTTACACTGCTTAATATTAACAAGGGGTTTGAATAGAACTGAGGTTATTTTGAATGAATATTTTTTGTCAAACAAAGTATGAAAAACAACAAAGGACAATAACTCAAAATATACTCTAGGTAGAGTTATGGTTCTTGTACACTGCACTCTCACTTGGTGAGCTCTATCCATACATGAAGTTTCATGATCCTATCTATTATACTTTGAGAGTTATACTCCGGACAAGATTCAAGTATGAAAAACAAAAAAGGGCAATAACTAGAAAAATAGGCTAGGTAGAGTTATGGTTCTTGTACACTGCACTCCCACTTGGTGAGCTCTATCCATCCATGAAATTTCATGATTCTAGCTATTAAACATTTAGAGATATACTCCGGACAAGATTCAAGTATGAAAAACAACAATGGGCAATAACTAGAAAAATAGGCTAGGTAGAGTTATGGTTCTTGTACACTGCACTCCCACTTGGTGAGCTCTATCCATCCAAGAAATTTCATGATTCTAGCTATTAAACTTTTAGAGATATACTCCGGACAAGATTCAAGAATGAAAAACAACAAAGGGCAATAACTAAAAAAATACGCTAGGTAGAGTTATAGTTCTTGTGCACTGCACTCCCCCTTGGTGAGGTCAATACAGCCATAAAGTTTCATGATTCTAGCTATTATACTTTGAGAGATATACTCCGGACAAGATTCAAGTATGAAAAACAACAAAGGGCAATAACTCAAAAAGTAGGCCAGGTAGAGTTATGGTTCTTGTACACAGCACTCCCACTTGGTAAGCTCTATCCATCCATGAAATTTCATGATTCTAGTTATTTTACTTTTAGAGATATACTCTAGACAAGATTCAAGTATGAAAAACAACAAAGGGCAATAACTAAAAAAGTAGGCCAGGTAGAGTTATGGTTCTTGTGCACTGCACTTCCCCTTGGTGAGATCTATACATCCATGAAATCTCATGATTCTAGCTATAATACTTTTAGAGATATACTCTGGACAAGATTCAAGTATGAAAAACAACAAAGGTAAATCATTAAAAAAAAAGGCCAGGTAGAGTTATGGTTATTTAGCACTGCACTCCGTATTGATGAGAAGAATATAACTGCCAAGTTTAAAGTCAATCAGACTTACAGTGAAAGAGTTATGCTCCGGACAAAGAAGTAGACACCGCCCGGACAACCATGGGTGATCCCATAATACGTCCCGTCTTCGACGGGCGTATAAAAATGGCAACATGCATGCAATATCTCCCTTTTCACAATGTTATCTACCCTTTAACCCTTTCCCGTTTCTTGAAATTTAGACTGATCCAAATTGAAAAAAAATTGCAGACGACAATAAAATTAAATGTAATTTGAAATGAAACTATCCTATGTGGTAGAAAATATTGTGGACAAAGGAGAAATTGCTTGCTACAAGCAATTTCTTCTTTTTTGCTTGCTACAAGCAATTTCTTCTTTTTCCACAATGTTTTCTCAAGTATAAAATGCAGCAACGTAAAATCCCGGGTTTGTACAGGAAAGGGTTAAGGCATTTTTTTCCCTTAATTCATGCATGGTTAAAATTTTCAAATGCAGCCTCTTTCAATTTGGACAAGTTTACATATTTTAGAATTGGGTTAAGCACAGTGGGTTTTCATAATTTAGGATCAGTGAAAGCATAATGATCAACATTATTGCTGAATCATCACTGAATTATACATCACTGAATATATTTAAAATTATCTTTCCTTTCTCGTAACTCTTTCAAGGCTCTTGCCCTTGTGTCATCATCTGGTGCCGTAAACTGTATTTCTTCTTCATCTTTACCCGTCTCCGTACACAAAGAATTTAGTATACAAGCTTGATCAGTTCGTAAAAATGGATTATATTGCAACTCTTCTTCAATTGTTGATGGACACTGAAAAACAGATTAATGCAATATTTTATACATGTGATCTGTTAACCCTTTCCTGGTTAAACCTTGGTTTTTACGTCCCTGTGATTTCATAATTGAGAAAACATTGTGAAAAAAGAAGAAATTGCTTGAAACAAGCAATTTCTTCTTTTTCCACAATATTTTCTATACTGCTGAATGGTTATTTTTCAAATAAAATCAACTTTATATTTTCGTCTGCAAAATCTTTGAATGTAGACTGGTCTAAAATTTTGCAAAACAGGAAAGGGTTACGCCAAAAGGAACTATCTTGGAATTAAGAAAAGGCTTTGCTAAATGAACAGGTTGGCAACTTTTCATGTTTGACCCTTGTCATACTGAACCTGTCATATTGCAGTTTTGGTAGAAATTGAATGATTGAATGGGTTTAACAGCACTTTTAACAGTATTTCAGTTATATCGTGGCAACTGAAGCACTTAACAATGGATTCCTGGTATTTCTCACACCAGTACTACCATTACATCCTTTTCTACCCTCCAGCTGTTATCCCACTTAGGTTTACGATTATCTACCCATTGGTGAGAGACAAATGTCGGAAAGAATATGTGCTTCTGCCGGGGATCGAACCCATGACATCCCATTATTGAAGATTAGGAGTCTGAGGTGCTGCCGACTGCACTATGACGGCAGAAGGTACAGACAAAGATCAGCCTATACATAAGTGCAGTCCGATCTTAGTCTGCACCTCCTGTTTGTCCTCTTCATGCTAGAGTTGTTTGTGAACTTAATAAAGAAATATTGATAATTGAACAACTACCGGTGCTAACAGTTCTTTCAGCCTTTTGATTTTAAGATTTCTTTGGAGGGTAAAAAGGGTATTAACAATTGGGAATCACATAGAATATCAGTAATGTTGAAATACAGATTTTCTTGACTTGTCCAGAAATAAAATGTACTTGTTTACAAAAAAGTGAAGAGATAATTTTGAGAAAACATGGTTATTTTCTACCCTTCAAAATAAACTTTTTGATAATTCTCTAATATATAAAAAATTAAAACATATTTTGTACCCTCCAAAATTTGCTCTGGTATTAACTTATCCCCCCCCCCCATAATATTGACCCTAAAAAATTACTTGTCCCTAAGAAGAACAGCCAATGTCGGACAAGTCAGGCGTGGAAATCCATACCCCTGAAGGTTAAGATATATGCATTATTAGTGAAAGGATTTATTGACCTGGTACCAAACTATCTTTCATTTTGACACACTGCAGAGATAAAGAAATTGTTGTCAAAGGACAACTGGTGTCCAGCCAAGGGAGCTTTTACCTTGAGCTGTGACCTTGGATGAATCTTACCAAGTACTCAAAAGACACATCTCTTTACTCTGTAACTTTATTTCAAAATCTACATATTCTAAATAAAGAAATTATTACCTTGACAACCTTAACTTCAATATTTGAACTTGTGGTGTGGCCTTGAAGCTTTTAAAAAATAATCTTTTAAAGGCACATGTACTCATAATGGAGAATAACTGTGCCAATCAATTTTGAAAACCATAATTGAAGGAATTTTCGGCTCTGGACAAACTCTTGTTTAACCTTGTTTCAAGCAATTTCTTCTTTTTCCTCAATGCTTTCTATTCGTAATGACAAAGATACTGAAAAATCCAATGATTTCAAATAATCGTCTGCATTTTCTTCAAATTTTGACAAACCTTAGATAATGTCATCTGGTAATTGGTTAACCCATTACCAGATGGCAAAGTTTAGACTGGTCCAATTTGAAAGGAGCTGCAGATGACAATTTGAAGTTCATGAATTATTATATTTTTACAACTTTTTGGGTAGAAAACATTGTGAGAAGTGAAGAAATTGCTTGTTACAAGAAATTTCTTTATTTTATACAATGTTTTCCCAATTGTTTTTCGCGTGAGGAGTCAAAAATTGTCATTTTGTTGGAATAAATTCCTCTCTCTGAAATTCTAAAATTACGTACAGTTTTTAATCTCTTCTTCCGTTTCTCTTTAGACCATTCATATTTAGTTTTGGCAACCTCATTTTCAGGATCTATATGACATGCAAATTCAAGATTGTCTACTGCATACTCATGGCCTGGAAAAGCAAGACATGGAGTATAAACATTTGGTTTAGTGCAATATTTATCTATCTTTCAATGAGTGAACAACATAAACTATACAGAAATTTCATAAGTTGTTCACAAGAACTTTTAATTTTGTTGTTCATGAAATGTAAGATTTTATCAATCTGAAACATTACACAAACAATTCACTTAAAGTTGGATGAAACATGAAAGCCAAGTATTATAAAATTGATGAATTATTGACCCTGTCCACAGACTTTCAACATGGCAATTTAACCCATTCCCAGACTACAAAATTTTAGACTGGTCCAAATTGACAGTAGTTGCAGATAACAATTTAAGGCTTATGAAATTTTGGAATTTTTTATCTTTGAAACAGAAAACATTGTGGAAAATGAAGAAATTGCTTGTAACAAGCAATTTCTTCATTGTCCACAATGTTTTCCAAAGCTTTTTTCTTAGGGGCGTCTAAAAACTTCATTGAGAGGGAATGGGTTAATTAGAAACATAAAATTATGCAAACTGTTGGTTTGTGTCCTTAACGTAGTAACTACAACTTGATCAAGCTTTAGTTATGCTTAAAGCCATATCTTCCCCCAAAACACACAATAAAATTAATAAGAAAACCATACCCCAGTCTCAAAAGCATAAATAAATATGACGACGGAAATCAGAAGATCAACATAATTCTACGCAGTAAGCCTCCAATGCATGAAAGAAGTTTCGATATTTCAAATTGAGATCCACCACAATTTATGGTTTGTTTACATAAATCTATGACGTCAACGATGATGTTTTAATTTTTGCTAGTCAATCAAACAAGTATCTTGGTCACAAAGATTAACGAAATCGTCCGTAAAGCCAAGTCATCACCACCTGTGCATATAACGGTCAATGCTAAAGATTAGCGAAGATTTTTGGTGAGGAATCAGGTGAACTTATCCCGATTTCAAAATGTACACAAACACAAATCAAAATTGCCAAGAAAAACACAAAATACTCTTTGTAGAGAACATCACTCAAACCATGCTTTTGCATATCCATCTTATGAAGGCCCTTGTTTCCCTTAGGGACCAAGTAAACGATAGATTATTTCAACTATTTTTCGTTTCTTGGAGGTCAGATATGGCTTTAAGGTGTTATACCCTTAGTGTGCCATTTTAGAACATTGGAAGTCTTTGGGTAAAGTTATCCTTAAGGAATTCTGACATAGGGCCAATTAACAAATTACCTGTAAATGCTAGACTACCTTAACATGAATGTTGGACTTTAAGGTTAATTTTCCATCAACATGAAAGATTGGTTTGAAAATGGATTTTTTGATTGACAGCCAAGATCTATCATGAGTGCATGACATCAAAAATTTTATGACGTCATTAGTACTTGTTTTCTTATATGGTCTATGTTTGGTCAGCAGTAGTTCAAATGCTTGATACTGGGTAAAACCTCTGAGACAAAAAAGGGGAATATTTGCCCAAAATGCATTTAGTGTTATCCACATTGCTTTGTCAAGATTGCGCATTTGATGGTAAATATATATTCTGAATTTCAAGACAATGTATTCTATATACCAGAGATTTCACAAAATGTCAAAGTTTTCTGAATGCAGACTCTGACGTAAATGAGGACCTTGCCATAGAAATAACTCTGGATAATGAAGGAAGGCAGCTGAAAGTAAGTATTAACCCATTCCAACACAGCAAAACTTTAGACTGGTCCAAATTGAAAGAAGCTGCAGACAACAATTTCTAGTTGATGGAATTTTGATTTTTTTCCTCTTTTTGGATAGAAAATATAATTTCTTCATTATCCACAATGTTTTCTTCATAGAATGTTGAAAAATCCCAAATTTTGAAAACTTTAAATTGTCATCTGCAACTTTTTTCAATTTGGGCCAGTCTCAATTTTTTCCCTCTGGTAATGGGTGAATAGAATTAATTTAGTTTGTGATTCTTCAGGTGATAAACTTTAAATATTCAGTAAATTTTTACCTGTACATTCATACAATGGAAGTTTATTTGTTATTCATCCTTGTTTACATATGCATTTACAATGACTCACAGTTGCGAACAAATTTTCCTTGCCAGAGTCAATCCAAAATTTACAAAGCATTTTTATGACATTTAATTAGTGCCAAAACAAGGTCTGTTCATTCACCAAGAATCTGAATGAGTGTGAACGTTCCTCTTTATTGTAACCTGATCATGATGGTTACAGTTATTCTCCGGATAATCACTCGAAGTAACATTTGACAAACTTTCACAAACGCTTAAACCAATTTATTTGCGCCTATTATCTGTCCTTTCTGCAGATTTTTGCTTTCATTTCCTGATAAACTAGAAGCTGGATTTGTGTGTAATTCAAGTTTGTCATCAGCCTTTTGATTAGACCAGTCTTTCGCAATCTCCCTGAAAATGGCAATTTTCAGAGTTTCTCATTTATAATGAGAGGGTCTGGGGCTCTAAGTATTATTTTTTTCCAATAAAAAATTTGCCTGTTTCTTGAAACATTACAAAAAAAAGTATTTCAGATCCCAGACAACTGTATTTGTCATGATTTAGGAGATATGAAGCTTCTTGCAACTTGGACCAGGTAAAAATTTTGTAATCCTACAAAGCTTTTAATCATAAAACCCTTTCGTGTTTTATTCCTGATTTTTATGTCCCTGTGTTTTTACAATTTAGAAAATATTGTGGAAAAAGAAGAAATGGCTTTAAACAAGCAATTTCTTCTTTTTCGACAAAATTTTATACCCTACTGAATGATTATTTTTCAAATAAGTTCAACTGTAAATTGTCATCTACAAATCCTCTCCATTTGGACCAATCTAAACAAGATGTGTTTGTGAAACACCATGCCCCCGAATCAGGAATTCCTAAGAAACGGGTAAAGGGTTAAAATTTTGACCTTGACCTTGATGAAATGACCTTCCCCAGTTGCGCCTTGTTGAGACCTATCTACTTACCAAATATTAGCATTGTAACTTAATCAGGGTTGAAGTTATAGGAAAATGTTTAGTTGGCAGGTTAAGTTTTGCAGTCAGACAGACAGACAGACAGACAGACAGACACCGGTAAAACAATATGCCCCCGATCTTATCGATGCGGGGGCATAAAAAGAAGAAATTGCTTGTCACAAGCAATTTCTTCATTATCTACAATGTTTTCTACTAAAAATGACAAAGATTTTTAAAATTAAAGAAAAATTGTCAGCAGCATCTTTGAATTTGGCCCAGTGTAAAATTTGTAATCTGGCAACAGGTTAGGAAATTTTTGAATACCAGGTAATGCTCAAAGCACAGACTGCTGAACAACAAAATATTGATTTGTTTGAGTACACAGTTTGATAACATATTAAAATGAGGTAAATCTGAAATGATTAATCTATATGTTAGATCTAAACATTGACAAAACAAAACTAGAGGCCCTTGAGCGCCTGATTTGCTCCAATGGCCTGAATTTACTTGTCTTTCCTAAGAAATTTGGCTGAAAACCATCCTGTTGTTTGCAAGAACAAGATTTTTTTTTAAATTTCACTATAATACCATATATGGAGACAAGCCCCCCCCCCTAAAAGCCATAATATATAGCCATATTTTATGAAGGTATCTGACAAAGAGTCATCAAAGGATCATTGTGGGAAATTTTGTAGAAAAATTATAATCGTCTGTAATCTGAGAAGATAGTAGGTTTTTACTGTTTACCATATAAATGAGCCCAATCCTTTATAGCGATGTTTATAGAAAATAAATTCTTTTTTTAGAAATCAAATAAAGGGTCACCAAAGGATCATTCCAGTGAAAATTGGTTGATATCCATCCAATAATTTTTGTGAAGAAGATTTTCAAAGCTTTCATCATACATGAATACTAGCCCCGCCCATTAAAGCCATGTTTTCTGTCCTATCAAAATTCTTTGAAAGAATCTGATGAAGGGTCACCCAAGGATCAATCCAGTGGAATTTGGTTGAAATCCATCCATTAGTTTCTGAGAAGAAGATTTTAAAAGGTTTCACCATATATGGAAACTAGCCCTGCCCATTAGAGCCATATTTTACACCTTACCAAAATTCTTTGAAGGAATCTGATAAAAGGTTACCCAATGATCATTCCTGTAAAATTTAGTTGAAATCCATCAAATGATTTCTCATCAGAAGATTTCACATTATGTGGAAAATCGCGCCTCCCATTAAAGCTATGTTTTTCATCTGATCAAAATTCACCCCAGGATCATTTCTGTGAAATTTGGTTGAATTCTGTTCAGTTCTTTCTGAGGAGAAGATTTTTTAAGTAAAATATTACAGACAGACTCACGCATGCAAAATGGACATAAAGCCATAGCAATAGCTCACTGGCTTTCAGCCAGTGGAGCTAAATTGCTTGTCACAAGAAATTTCTCTTACACATGAATTTCCTTCTAGAAGTTACCAACAGCGTTTGTATTTGTAAAGTATTACTTACCTGGCCATACTAATGTATCCGGTTTTAATCTACAAACTGCATCTAAAGATTTCAACATAGTGACAGCAGGGGCTTCAAACATCCGTCCTGAAGATTTTATACAAAAGTTTATCAGCTTTACACCACGCAAGGCTGATCCAACCTATCACAAAATTAACCCATTCCAACAAAACAAAATTTTAAAAAGGTCCAAATTCAAAGAAGCTACAGACAACAATTTCAAGTTGAGAGAATTTGAGTATTTCTGTCATTCTTGATAGTAAACAAGGTTGAAATTGAAGAAATTGCTTGTAACAAGCAATTAATTTCTTATTTTTCAACCATGTTTTTCTCAAGTCTCTTTTTGAGGGGTGTAAAAAAGGAGAATTGTTTGGGAATGGGTTAAAGGCAGTTCCAAATTTAAAGAGTTTATGACTACATTTCAAATTTCATAATGATAACAAGAGGACCATGATGGTCCTATATCACTCCCCTGAGTATGATAGCTCAAGGCTTTATGATATATTCAAAATATAAAAGCAATACTGATACTCCTCATTATTTCTATGTAAATAAGGGTTCACACAGAAAAGGGCTAATTATAAGAGTATGGTAATTCTTTAAAGTATTTTGGTAGAGGGTCATTAGATGATGCTGTATACTTAATATCAAAGCTCTAGGCCTTATAGTTTTGGAGGAGAAGATTTTCAAAGATTTCCTACTTTATTTCCATGTAAAATCAGGGATTGTCCAGAAAAGGGCTATTTTTTCATGATACAGTAATTCTTTGAAGTATTTTGGTAGAGGGTCAATAGATGATGATTTATACCAGATATCAAGGGGCTAGGCCTTATGGTTTTGGAGAAGAATTTTTACTTTTTTTCACTTGGTTGCCATGGCAACCTAAGTTCTTCATGGATTTCATTTCTTTGAAGTATTTCGGAAGAGCATGACCAAAGGATTATTTCTGTGAAGTTTGGTTGAAATTCCATGGTTAGTTTAGGCGTATTTTTATTTGTAAATTGTGAACGGATGGACGGACAGATGGACGGCAGGACAGACGCCGTCGATGACCAATCACAATGGCTCACCCACAGCACTTTGTTCTTAGGTGAGCTAAAAAATTTTGCTAAATAGGGATGGAAACTTTGAGAAAAAATAAAGATTACTTGATACAAGCAATTTCTCCTTTTCCCACATTTTTTCCATGACTGTATTTCTTGAGTATGTCTTAAAGCTGCATTGTGTGGTAATGGGTTAACCCTTTCCTGTTTTATCACTGATTTTACATCCCTATGTTTTTATATTTGAGAGAATAGTTTTGAAAAAGAAGAAATTGTTTCTTTTTCCATACTATTTTCCACCCTACCAAATGATTATTTTTAAATGAATTTGACTTTAAATTGTCAGCAAATCCTTTGAACTTGGACCAGTCTAAAATTTCAAAAATCGGAACAGGTTTAAGGGGGTAAATGACCATCAATTTGTTGTTAGGTTTATTATAGCAAAAGCAAATTGTTCATTGGCAACTTAAAGTTGCAACTACAGCTTGAATAAGGAAGTTGTCCATCAAGAATTTGTAATGAATAAATATCAGAGGTCAACATAAAAAAAAATCACTTCCAGTCTATTAAATAATTTGATTGGCCAGTCGATTGTTTGATAGACAGCAATTTTCTATCACATAAACATCACATGATTCAATAATATTAGTCATTTATAATGCATTTTAACCTTTCCTGGTTTGCAAAATTTCAGAGCTGTCTGAATTCAATTGTTTTGAAGGACAAAAATTAAAAGCAGATCAAATTTGATAAATAACATTCAGTAAGGTAGAAAGTATTGTGAGAAAGAAAAAAATTGCTTGTAACAAGCAATTTCTTCTTTTTCTATAATGTTTTCTCAACTCTAATTTTAAAGGGATACAACAGGAAAAGGTTAAATGGTTACTGGGGTAATTTCTGATAGCATAATAATTGGTCCTTACCACAACCCCCTAAAAACAGATGGTCCCCAGAAAACAGGCAATCTGGAGCCCCTAATGGTTCACCCTCTAAAAGATACACAACATGCCCAACAGTGTGACCTGGTACTTGATGCACGGTGAAATTCAACCCTCCAAATTTGATTTGTTCCTTGTCTTTTACAGTTCTACAAATATATAAAATATTTTTGAACAAAAAAGGGTTAAAACACTAAAAGTAAGTAAATGTGTATGTGCAATGACAAGAGAAATTCCTACAATAGAAACAATGGGGTTGGAAAAGCCTGGTTTTCTAAAAGTATGGATTAACTAGAACTGTCGCCTGTAAGGGCTGACGAATACCCCCCCACTGTCGCCTCTTTTAAAATGAGGCCAAATTGTAACCATATTGCAAGTGGACAATTCTTTTTTTTTAAATTTTAAGTCAATTAGGGGCAATGACTGTGTAAAACAATAGGGATTTTGTTCAACATTGAAGATGGAATTTATGGATTTTGTGCAACATCGAACATGGCATTTATGTTCTGGAATAAATATGTGAACCGTTTTTATTTTTTTAATCTGTCATCCTGTTCAGGAGTTATGATTTATTCTCTATATATTGTATATAAGAAAATTAATCAAAGGGGCATAACTCCTGAAACAATTGATTAATCATTATGAAAATTGCAGGTGCACAAGTTCCCATTGCAAGGAAGATTTCAGTAAAGTTTCAGCAAAATTGGTCTGGAAATGTGGGAGGAGATGAGGACACAAAACTATGTCCACGGATGGACGGACAACCCTATTCCAGTATACCCCCCCCCATAACTTTGTTGTGGCGGGTATAATAAAAAAGTTACACAAATAGCCTTTGGCATCAGTAGCAGATTTGAACTCTGATTTACACTGTCATACACAATGACTAGAAAGTTGTCAAGGGACCACATAATTAGCCTGTCAAATATTTTACTTTGAACTGTTTCCTCGACCTTGGAACTATTTACTTTTTTTTCAATTGACACATCTACTCATGATGAAGCTCAAATGTCCCAAATTTTTTTGAAATCTATACCCAAATGTGGGATATATGCTTTTGTCAGGCTCAACTTGAATGTCTTTGACCTTAAGCTATGATCTTGACCTTTGAGCTATCAAAAAAATTGTTTCAAATGACACATCTACTCATGATGGAGAACATTTATACTTTTGTATCTACTTATTTGAAATCCATCCATTAATGTACGAAATATACTCTGGACAAATCCAGACCCTTCAGTATGAATGAATGGCAGTAATTAAAATCCATTCCCTATCTCTATAGAACAAAAAGTAACCCCTCGAATGAGTTAAGATCACAATTGAAATAAGAGTTTGTCTCTGTTATCTTGTTTTCCTTTTGTCAGTGAAATTAAGCCTTTTATCATAAAGAACCATTTTCTCATCAAGGGTCATAACTCCAAGAAAAGTAACTGGACAATAATCTAAAAAGAAAATACGCACACATTTGGATAATACCGAGTGCACATGTGAAATTTAAATCAAATCTATACATTAGTTGAAATGAAATAGATTGTACAATATTTTAAACAAAGGGCAATAACTCTAATAAAGATTAATTAAGAATTGAAGAGAATATTTTTTGTTTTCATGGAGGTATGAACAGAAAAAAACTAATCACACTTTATGAATACGCGAAGCAGATTCATAAATTGTGTGATTAGGTTTTTCAGTTCATACCTCCATGAAAACAAAAAATATGCTCTTCATTTCTTATAATTTAATAACATCGAGCAAAAAAAAGCTTTACAAATGTTGATACCTTTTTGCATGGGACTATGTGGTGCGGAAGTATACAAAATCGCTGAGTGCTCAAAATTTTGTTCATGGAGTTATTAATAATTTTTTTCGAACAATCAGAACGCTCATTTTTCATAGACAAAACTAAAAATTAAATTATTAGCATATGGACATTTTTGCTTCATACTCAGTGCTTTTAGAAAACTTGGTTGATTGATTGCAGGGATTTAACGCCACTTTTAACAGTATTTCAGTCATATCTCAGTGGCTTGAGCACCTAGTAATGGATGCCTTACATTTCTCACACAAGTACTTCCTAGCCTCCAGCTGCTATCCCACTTAAGTTTACAATTATCCAACCATTGGTGAGAGACAAATGTCAGAGAGGATATGTGCTGCCGCTGGTGGAAAATTTGAACAAGAGCACTGCCCAGGGGTGCCAACGCTCGGTTGCAGGTGTTGGATAATACAAAAATTCTAAGTCAAAAAAGGGGCATAACTCTTACAAAAATGCTTTTAGAGTTACCCCCATAATAGTCTAGATAGCTCTTGTGATGGTCAATACACATGCAAAGTTTCATGAGGATATCGTCAATAACAACAGAGATATGACCATAGTTAAAGTTTGTCACGCCAATGTCTATGCCAACACACACAACGCCAAGGTGATGACAATACCTTTGGTTTTCTCCGAAAACAGCCGAACTAATTAAATCTGGAAGTATAGAAGAAGAAAATGAGAGGACAAGAAGAAGCTGCAGACCAACTGATGAACGAAGCTGACTCAACCCTAGTTTTGGAGTGTATAATAAATCAGTAACTATACAAACATTGTACAATCTGGAACATGATCTCCATGCCCTCCGTAGATTTTGAGTGATTCAAATCTTTGCTTCATTCCAGCATTACCTGCACTGTGATCCCTGAAACAGAATACATCTGCTTACTGCAGCAATCTAACAATCTCAAAACACATGCTTAAAGCATTACCATTAATAACTCCACAGTGACTTTTACCCAAAAAGTCTAAATTTCATAAGCTTTAACTTGTTTTCTGCAACTCCTTTCAATTTGGACAAGTCTCAAATTTTGCTGTGTCGTAATGGATTAATAGCAGAGTCAAACATCCTGTCAGAGTCAGTGGGTTTGGCCAACCATCCATCGACTTTGCTGTATTATTTTAACCCTTGTCATGCTGAACCCCTGGAATATTCCTGTTTTGGCAGGAGGTATAGATCAGCCTGCACATATGTCCCTTTCAATCCAGAATTGTTCGTAAAATCAGTTTTTGAATCAAATATTGACTTGCAACTAGTGCTTCCAGTAACTTCAGTCCTTTGACTTTGGTGCAATTCTAAAACAGAATTTTTATTCAGGATGACAAGGGTTAAAATCAGTCCACAAAATGAATGCACAAACAAAAATGATTTATCAGTGTAGTTAAAATGTCTAGGTAATCCGAAGAGGGCTTGACAATGACAAAATCATGTATATTTACCAATGTTTATGAGTTGTTAACACTGCAGCTGGTGTGCAATTCATTTTGTCTAGAAATCCCTGAAATAAAACCAAAGAAACAGAGTTTTAGTGAATCTATTAACATAAAGTCCATAGTTGTTATCATTAAACATAAATAATTTGAGTGAAAATCCCTTTTTCCTTGCTTTCAGACAGATCCACTTGATTTCAGTGAGGAAATTTACTTAAAGCCCTTCAACCATCCTGTGAAATTTTAACCCTTTCCCGTTTTTGGAAATTTTAGTCTAGTCCAAATTGAAAGAGTTTGCAGACAACAATGAAAACTGGATGCGATTTGAAATGAAACCACCCTATGTGCTAGAAAATATTGTGGAAAAAGGAGAAGTTGCTTGTTACAAGCAATTTCTTCTTTTTCCACAATGTTTTCTCTAGTATAAAATCAAAGGATCGTAAAATCCCGTATTTGAACGGGAAAGGGTTAAAGAGAATAAGATAATTATGGACTTTATTGCTTAAACGCGAATAATTGAGTGAAAATATGTAGGGTCCCTTTTCCCATGTTTATGATGGATCCACACCATTTTCTAAAGGAACTTTCCTTATGACCCTACAATCATCCAGTGAAGTTTACAAGGTAATCCAATTATAATTAAGGACTTAATTGCGTAAACAAGATTGTTTTGAGTGAAAATCCATGAGGCCCTTTTTCCTGTGTTAAATTTAACGGATCCCTTTTTTTCCATGCTCTAACTAGAGCTGTCGCCCTCAAGGGCTGACGAGAATACCCCCCACACCGCTAAAAAGGCTTTTCTATGAAGGAGTGGAATTTGAAGCTGTTTAATCACATGCATGTCATGGTGGATGAACCCTCCACCTCTTTCTGATTTTGTGTTTGTTGCTAGAGTTGACTGATTAGGAAAGGTTGGTCAATATGAGCCTGTGTTAAAGAAAACTGTGTGAGGAGATGATGACACAAAATTATATCCACGAAAAGTCAATATGAGCCTATGATAAATTTTTGACCCCCGGGGGGCGGGGTCAAATTTGACCTCAGGAAATAAACCGTTCGATATTTTGTAAAGGTCAACAAGATGATGTTACTTACCAAATTTGGTAACTCCCCTTATGGTTACTGAGTTTTGCAATTTTAAATTTTGACTACTCCCCCCCCCCCATTAAAAAGTTCAAAATGGCATAACTTTGAAACTAACGACTGGATCAAGATGAAAATTGCAGGTGCACAACTTCACATGATAGGAAACAACCTGATAAAATTTCAGCAAAATTGGTCAAAAAATCTGGGAGGAGACGAGGACACAAAATTATGTCCACGGACGGACAGACGGACGGACAGACGGACGGACAACCTGATTCCAGTATACCCCCCCATAACTTCGTTGTGGGGGGTATAACTACAGTAATTCTATGAAGTATCTTAGTACAGGGTCAAAGGGTATTATTACCAACCAAATATTAAAATCCTAGGCTTTATGGTTTGGGAGATGAAGATTTTTAAAGATTTCTATGTAAAATTAGGGATCAAAAAGAAAAGGTCTATTTTTCAGAGTACGGTAATTCCATGAAGTATTTAAGTACAGGGTCAATAGATGATACTTCATACCAAATGTCAAAGCCCTAGGCCTCACGGTTTGGGAGAAGAAGATTTTTTAAGTTTTCCTCTTTTATTTCTATGTAAAATCAGGGGTCACACAAACAAGCGCTAATTTTGAAGATACAGTTATCCTTTAAAGCATTTTGGTAGAGGATCAATAGATGATGATTTATACAAAATATCAAAGCTCTGGGCCTTATTGTTTGGGATAAATAAATTTTTAATGATTTGCCTACTTTCATTCTATGTAAAATCAGGATCGCTCAGAAAACGGCTAATTTTCAAGATACGATAATTCGTTGAAGTATTTTAGTTGAGAGACAATAGATGATTTATACAAAATATCAAAGTTATAGGCCTTATTGTTTTGGAGAAGAAGACTTTTAAAGATTTCCTTCTTTGTTCCTATGTAAAATCAGGGATCCCACAGAAAAGGGCTAATTGTCAAGATTTGGTAATTCTTTGAAGTATTTTGGTAGAGGGTCAATATATTATGATGATTTATTCCAAACATCAAAGCTCTAGGCCTTATAGATTGGGAGAAGATTTTTAAATACTTCCTTCTTTATTTCTATGTAAATCAAGGATCGCACAAACAAGCACTAATTTTCAAGATACAGTTATCCTTTGAAGGTTTCTGGTAGAGGATTAATAGGTGATGATTTATACAAAATATCAAAGCTCTAGGCCTTATGACTTGGCAGAAGAAGATTTTTAAAGTTTTCCTCCATTATTTCTATGTAAAATCAGGGATTGCACAGAAAAGGGCTATTTTCAAGATATGGTTATCCTTTAAAGTATTTTGGTAGAGAGTCAATAGATGAAAAAAACGAAGCTCTAGGCCTTATGATTTGGCAGAAGAAGAATTTAAAGTTTTCCTCCTTTATTTCTATGTAAAATCAGGAATCACACAGAAAAGGGCTAATTGTCAAGATACAGTAATTCTTTGTAGTATTTTGGTAGAATGTCAATAGATGATGATTTATACCAAATATTGAAGCCTTACAGCCTTACGGCTTGGGAGAAGATTTTTAAAGATTTTTTCACTCCATTGCCGTGGCAACCAAAGTTCTTTATGGATTTAAATTCTTTGAAGTATATTGAAAGAGCATGACCCAAGGATCATTTCTGTGAAGTTGAAATTCCATGGTTAGTTAAGGAGGAGAAGATTTTTTTTGTAATTGTAAATGAACGAACAGATGGATGGACGCCTGACTATGACTGATCTCATTGGCTCACCCAGACTACTTTGCGCTCAGGTGAGCGAATAAAAAACAATTAAAGCTAAAGGTGTAAAACAATGTGGGAACAGGAGAAATTGCTCTCTACATTACCATATTTCTGAATGCACCAAAAGGTGGGATTATGTGGTAATGGATTCAAGTAAAGAGCAAAGACTTGCTGTATCCCTTACAAGATTACACAATAAAATCTGTTTTGAACACTCAAAGGCAACTTCATCAGTTCTTGAATTGGGTTTATTGGCACCTTCAACAATATCTCAGCTATACTGAGGTGACTAGTGCTCCCATTCACAGCTCCTGTCATTTTCCAAATCAATTTCAACGTTTTATGTGAGCCACCAGCTGCTCAGATGTGCACAGGCACATACTTGACATTCGGCCAATAAAAGCTAGAGCTTTTGACTCAATAAGATAAAATAGTACATACTACAATGTTGAATGCTTATCAAATTAGGTTAAAAAAAACTTATTCCATTCCCACACAACAAAATTTTTGACCAATCCATATTGAAACAAGAGGGCGGTTGGCCCTGGGGCCTGAGATAAAGGCTCTTTTCATTCAACAGTCTAACTTCATGTTAAGGTTAGGATTATGAAACAAGTGGGCCACACTTACATATAAAGGCTATGAACCTGGGGATCCAAAAGTCTAAATTACAAATTCCAAGGCTTAATTGCTGATTGCTGATCTGGATTCATGGGTTATAATTTCAGAAATAAGAAAGAAGTCTGTGAACTGATGCTTCATGCCTATACCCCCCCCCCCTGGCTCCGCCCCTGGAGACCCCAAGATCATGATCTTAGCTATTTTGTAAGGTATCAATATACTGATACTTCATGCAAATTATTAAGGCTCTACGCCTTCTGGGTCAGGAGGAGAAGATTTTTAAAGATTATTTTGAAATTTCACTTTTCTTGCCATGGCAACCAGAGTTTTAAACAGATTTCAATTCTTTTAGATTTTTTTTAAAGGAGACCACATAAGGAACATTCCTGCCAAATTTTGTTCAAATTGGCCCAGTGGTTTGGGAGGAGATGTCATTTAAAAAATTGTTCTTTATTTCTATATATACCCCCCCCCCCTTTGGCTCCACCCCTGGGGACCCGAGGATCATGATTTTAGCTAATTTGAAAGAGGTCAATATACTGATGCTTCATGCAAAATATCAAGGCTCTACACCTTCTGGGTCAGGAGGAGAAGATCATTATAAAATTTCACTTTTGTTGCCATGGCAACCAGAGTTTTATACGGATTTTAACTCTTTTAGCTATTTTTGAAGGGGACCACCTAAGGAACATTTCTGCCAAATTTGGTTCAAATTGGCCCAGTGGTTTAGGAGGAGATGTCGTTTAAAGAAATTGTTGATAGACGACACTCGCCGGACGGACGCTGGACGAAAGATGATCACAATAGCTCAGTTGAGCACTTCGTGCTCAGGTGAGCTAAAAAGTTGCAAACCACAATTATCAGAAAATGAAATTTTAAAAATCTTTTTTCTTTTTCTTTTGGAGTAGAAAATTTTGTGGATAACAAAGAAATTACTTGTTACAAGCAATTTCTTCTTTTTACACAATATTTTTAGGAGATTTTTCTTGAGGTGCGTAAAAAAGAGGGATTCTGTAGAAATGGGTTGACCTATTATCTGGAACTTTAAGTTTGAGATACACCCGTGTTAAAAGCAATTACTTCATTTTCTTCCCCATAAAGACAAACCATTTAAAATTCTATCAAATTTGAATTGTCGTCTGCAACTTTTTTAATATCAACCAGTGGTGTGGTAACAAGATTATTTTGCTCACCAGAAGAGCTTCATCATCTCCAACATCTATGACAACACAAGTGTTTGACTCCGTATCCATGACGATGTATGCATAGTTGTCAAGGGCAACTGGTATAGCTGTAATCTCTACCTCTGGAATAAAAATGCATTTTCATGTGGGATGACAAAAGTTTTTGTTGACCAAATTATAAGGAAACTTTGATTATCCCATTCCCACACATTGACGCTTTTTGATGCCCCTCCCCCCCCCCCCCGCCGTAACTCAAAGTTTCAATGGTCGGAATCGGGACCAAACACCCGATAATTCGTGATAAAATTCCGGTAACAAGTTTAATTCTATACAAGTTACTAGTCGGGAAATGAAAAACAAGAACTGTAGTTACGAGAATTTAGCAGAAACCGACAAAATTCAGCGACCAGCGTGAGGAGAAATAAATTCTAACCTTACCTTCCCGGTCTATCAGGATTGAATAATCCGTAAATTTCTACAGGTCTATAAATTGTGGTTCTCTTTTACCCAATATTAAGAAGCTAGAACTTTTACCCAAGACATGTTTTATCATTATGATAGTCGTCAGCATTAATCTAATTAAATTTAGTTTTACACGGACGTAAATATTTCCATCCTTATACAAAAGGGATAAAATCTAAGTATTCCGCATAGCGACGTCTCCTTGGAGACCGACGAGTTGTTGAACACCTGGGGTTACTGAAGCGTTGAGAAAATGTCGCGTGGATCGACTTTCGAACCTCTTTCGCGGTAATGGACTTGGTCTAATTTCTTTACCATTGTTAAAAATACGGTAACAATAAACCGACAAAGAACTCTAACTGAACCTAGTCATTGACGAATCGAGAATTTAAACCGACTAGATGCACTTATACAAAACTGGATTAAACTTTGTAGCCGCTAACTTTTAATCGTAAAATATTTAATCGAAAAAAATCCGAGACGGCGGAATGTCTGGTTTCATAACGACAAGAGTAAAAAATTCGGTCAACTCAACTCAACATATCTTTTATTTACACCCAGGTATAACACGTATACAACAAGGGCAATATGAAAATTAAATCTGGTTGTTACACCTTGTCCAAATTCTAGTCTTCGTCAATTGCGATGGCTTTGATAAAAGCTTTATTAGCTCGTACATGTATTATACTAGGCTGGGGCTAATCATTTTATAGTACAGTTATTGTTTAGTGCATATTGTCTCTTCGTCTAAAAGATATGTGGCACATGTACATAACTATATATCAAGTTGTCTTTTAAGCCCGGAGTGGTTTTTGACGAATAATTTTCAATCGGGACAAGGTGCAACTGATAATATATACATGCTCATATACATTTTACTTCCGTTTATGTATGATTTTTGTAGAGAGATAGATTAGTAGAGGCGGAGGGGAGAGCGATAGAGAGGGGGAGCAACTTATAAGATCATGAAATTTAGGAAGGATTATTCCTGATTTATTCAGCCGTATCATATTTGGAGGATAGGCAAATTATATATAATGTCTAGTGTGCTCAAGGCGCACAGTTCATGTGGTTTTATTTTGAGAAAGGAAACGAATTATAGTTTTTATTGACGAGCTTTATACAGTCTGTTATCACTAACCATTGATCGTTCATCAAATATTATGATTTTTATAGTTGTCTGTCTAAATTTGTTTTACAAAGTTAAATTAAGGTACACTTCATAACCAAGAATATTCGCTTACACAGGCCTTTATGCAGATATGCATACATGTATTAGTGTTTGAGAGAAAGGTGCAGTAAAGGGAAAAAAAGTTACAGTCGGCTAATCTTCCAAACCTCGTAACCACAGCTAGTTTAAGCTGTATTTACAATCCTAGAAAATAACCCGACGAGTTTACAATTCACTTGTCATCTTATGAAAACATAACAAGACTGTCAGACGAGTTGCAATGTACGCATGAGTAACTTACTAAATAAAGGTATAGCCAAGACATTGCGTAAAAATGACCCAGTCCACGACCTGTCATTCATAGAAATTACTCATCCGATACGCCGTGTAATTACATTGGGTCAATGGATGCACGGGTAGTGTCTGGCTGTGAAAATAGAAACATGTAAACATTTTGGATGGAGAACAAGGAAAAAAGTAAGTAGAAATGTTATTTTCTATCTATGTGATTTATTTTTAGAATACGTAGAGTCGAATCAAAGAGATGGCTCACGGGGAATGATTAAACCCCAGTTTTTTGGTGTACGTGACATTGTTCAATCTAAAAATGGACACATTTTGGCTGAACTAGTAGGTCAGTGTCAAATGTCGCAACTACAGCTAGAAGTACCGGTAACTGAGGAATTCCACCTCACAGGCAAACATCATGAGACCAATATTTAATTATTTGATCACTGGATCAGCGTCCAAAAATTAATGGGGAAAGGCAGAGAGAAACGTTGTATGACAAGGATAAAAAGGGATTCAAGGAGACATCGTGTTAAAATTAACCCGAAAAGTGTTTCATGATCAAACTGGTATATTTTGATAGGTATTTCAGTTTCTCAATTGATTTAACATTGAAAATTATTTGTGCGTTAAGCTCATGACGATCGAAATTTCTCAGCAAGTATTGTTCACGTTTATCATTGAAAAAGGAGCAATCGAAAAGGTAGTGTTTTTCAGAACCTATTGCATTCGAGTCACACAATAAACATTTTCTATCTTCAAGGGGAGTTCCGTCATAGCGCCCGGATTCAATTGGTAATTTGTGATTAGCTGTTCTGAATTTGAAAAGTTGTAGGTACTCGTACTCGTTAAGTTGCGTCAGGTAACTTTCAAACTCGTGAGTGCATTTAAAGTTGGAATATATTTTTCCTTTATTTGATTGTTGGAGTTGATCGTGCCATGTTTGTTTAAATTGATCAATCAAAATTTGTTTAACGCTTTTATGTATATTATTTTGGTCGATTTGTAACTGATTTTCCCAGAGATCGGGCCTACCCACAGAGATAAGGATTTTCTTAACTTTTTCTAGCCATTTAAATGATCTGTTGGGTAGGGAGAGCATATATTTATAAACTTTAGAGGAAAATTTTTCATGTTTACCGAGTAATAAGCGATTCCAATAAGAGACCATTCTTGACTTTATTTCAATAGAGATAGGATATCGTCCAAGTTCACCGTAAAGATAGTTTAATGGTGTAGATTTTCTACATTTTGTTATTTTTCTAAGGAAATTAGTGTGTACCTTTTCAAGAATTTCTAGGTTTTCGTAACCAAATACTTCGGAACCGTATGTAAGGATAGGTAAAACAGTGTTGTCGAATAATTTAAGAACCAAGTCAAGAGGTAATTCGGTGTTATTTATCTTAGTGTATAAAAAATGCATTGCTCTATTAGCCTGTTCTACGATATGTTTGCGCGCGTTTAAAAAGGACCCATTATTTGAGAAAGTTACGCCTAGATAATGGTAATTAGACACAATTTCGATGGGGTTTTCACCAAGTTTAAAGTTAAAATGACCTGTTCGTCTAGCACCAAAAACGAGTACTTTTGTTTTATTCGCATTGATCTTTAGGTGCCAATTCTCACAATAGTTATTAAAAGTATTGAGGCTATTTTGGAAGTCGGTTTCATTATCCGATAGAATAACGGTATCGTCCGCATACAGCAAAATTAACAGTTTAAGCCATATTGTAATATCTGTTGATTCATTCAGCTCCACACCGACACCACCGTTAGATCTCAGATTGCTTTCTAAATCGTTTAGGAAAAGGGAGAAAAGGATTGGCGACAGGTTTTCACCTTGACGGACACCAATTTCTGAGATAAAATTCGGGGATATTTCACCGTCAAACTTAATACACGATTTTATATTTTTGTACATATTTTTGAGAACATTAAGGAATTTGCCATTTATGTTGTTTTGCGTCAATTTATACCATAACCCTGATCTCCAGACTTTATCAAAAGCCTGTGAAAAGTCGATGAAAGCTGTAAATAATTTCTTTTTTCTCTTTTTAAGTATTTCGATCAGGGAGTGAAGTGTAAATATATGATCTGTACACGAATACTGTTTTCGAAATCCGGCTTGATTTTCATCCAGAATATTGTTTTCATTCAAATACGTCGTTAGTCGCTCATTAAGTACAGAAGTAAAGAGTTTACCAAGACAGCTAAGAATTGTTATTGGTCTGTAGTTGGAGGGAGCCTTAGAATCGCCCTTGTTTTTATAAATGGGTATGATAATCCCTTCAAGCCAAGACCTTGGTATAAACCCAGTGTCAAGAATACAGTTAAATAGCTTACAGTATAATGGCATTAAGATTGATTGGGACGCTTTAATATATTCATTTAAAATGTTGTCAAATGGGCTTGGTGTTTTTGAATTTTTTAATTTTGATATACACCGTCTAATTTCGCTTTCAGTTATAGTGGAGTTTAGGAAATTATTTGAACTATGTTCCGGTTCTGATTGATATCTATTGTCGTTAATTGAATTTTTGTTTATTTCTTGATAATATTCAAAGAAATGATTGATTGAAGGGTGTTCTGTGCCTTTTTGTTTTGGCTTTAGCCTTTTTAAGAAATTCCAATATTTTTTAGGACTTTGATCACTCATTCTTCTTAAATGGTCTGTTCGGTTTTGCTTATGTTTTTTAATATAAAAGTTCATTGTCCTTTTGTATTGTTTACTTGCAAGCTTTAGATTTTGTTTATTTACTTGGATTTTATTCTTTTGATACTCCTCTTTTGCTTTATTATAATTTTTTCTTGCTTTATAGCATTTTGGTCCGAACCAATCTTTATTTTGTGGGTATTGATTATCAAAGCGCTTTTTATTTGTTGCAGGGAATGTCAATGATGCAGAATTTTCAAAGAGCGTCTGTATTTGGCTCGTGATACAATCGACAGTTTTTTGAGATTGAGGGTATGTATTTAATTGGTTGATCATGTTATTTAACAATTCGGTATCGATATTTTCGATAAATGATGATTGCATACCGGAATCCCAGGCCGGTCGTACGTAATCGGAATTTGGTGACTCGTCGATCGTAAGGGGAGGTAACCTAGGCAAATTTAATTTCCATGATAGTAAATTATGGCCGTCTGAAAAAAGATGATCAGTAAAAACAATGTCAAAGTCTGATAGGAATGAATAACAGTCTGGTGTGGAAATAACATAATCTATAACTGACGAATCTCTGAATGTAAATTTTCCTTCTTTATCCTTAAATGACCTACCATTTAAAATGAATAGATTGTTGTTTTTACAGATGTCAATTACTTTAAAACCGTTAGTATTCAATTTTTTGTCAAATGAATTTCTTTCCAGATCGAACGATAATTCCTGGAGAATAGTATGTTTGTGAAGATTAGACTGGATGTCATCATCAATTTCAACAGCTGAGTTTAAGAAGGGATCTGAGATTATGAAATCACGCATTGTACCTACTCGACTGTTTGTATCACCTGCTAGATATACATATTTATATTCGTCGCAATATGTATTAATTTCGTTTTCTAGAAAAGAAAAATGTTCTTCATTGAAAAAACGTGAGCTCTCCGGAGGGATATATAGTGTGCCTAATATCATGTTTTCGTCATAATTAGTGAAGTTTTTTGAAATTGAGAGCCAAAGTGCGTATTCAGAAACATTTGGCAAAATATTGACAAAAGGAGAAATGCTATCTTTAATATAAACACCGATGCCTCCTGATTTCCGTTTATAGGACTGACCTCTGTTTTTAGAGACAAAATTATAATTTTTGATATCGACTATGTCGGTATTATCAATGTGTGTTTCACATAGACAGAAAACATCATAACTACTTACAAGTTCGGTAAATTCCGGGTAATGCAGACGCTTTTTGAGTCCATTTACGTTTAAACATCCTAATTTGAGTTCATTTCCTTCTAGATTAGAAGTGGAGTCTATCCCCCCTTTGTCCTAGTGGGGGTTAATGTCCGGCACAGATTGAAAGACAGAGTTAGTATTTGATCCTTGGTGTGGCTGTTGACTAGCGGCAGGCGACGTTGGTGCTGATGGTGGATTGTCCCATGGTCGCTGGAATCGCTGGGTCATCGATTGAAACTGGGATCGCCGTGAAAGCGGGGCGTGAGTACGACGTCTGTTCGGATGCGGAGATTCGGATTCAGCCCGCCTTGGCCTGTGTTGTGTATTGTCAGACAGCACTTTATTTTGACGAGACTGTTTAGTGATTATATTATTGTTTACACTATGAGTGTTTATATAATGATCCTGTGCAGACTGTTTTGACTGAGTTGATTGATCACTGGGGCGTACCATATTTTGTTGTGTTACCCTGCTTGAGTGAACAAGGAGGTTCCATTCGGGGAATTCGTCTGCCACAATGCGTCCGTTCGAGACAAGTTTGGCTGGATAGACGATACTTGTCTTATAATCAGGATTGGAATTCCGGAGACGCTTGTACTCCGGCCATAATCTTTTACGAGCTTCCGTAATTTCTCTAGGAAAGTCCCTGTTGATGCTGAATTTCGACCCTTTCAGCTTATTTGCATGGGATAAAATGTTCACAGTGTCCCTATAATCAAGAAAATAAACAATAATGGGGCGAGTGGTATCTTTTTTAAATTTCCCCAGGCGATGTGCACGTGGTATTTGTGGACAGTCGTCTATCTCTAGATATTCAAACAAGAACCGTTCAATAATAAGCGTGCAGTTTTCGTCCTTTGATTCTGGCATTCCATTAAAAAGGAGGTTATTCCTACGAGATCTGGCTTACTGGTCAATAGATTTATATTCAAGGACTCTAAGTCGTTGATCATAATCTGATAATGAACATTCAATATTATGTACTTTATTGTGAAGGATCAGACTGTCCTCAACGTTTCTATTGATACACTTCATTTGTCTAAACATAACTGTTAATTTTTCGTCTGTTGACATGTCATGATATTCTTTTTCGCTAATGTTTTCAGAACTCTTACCGTCAGTAGAGCTATTTATCCGTTTTCGCTTTAATGTTGTTAATCCATAATCACAATCATATCCAGTGTCACTATTCGTTTCACTTTCCATTTCATCTCTCTGATTGTCTGTAGTTTTGTGCGATCCTTTGTTTGAGTTCCCGCCATTGAAAGCGGCAAAACGATTTTGACTCAAAAAACTATTTTCTAATACTTGATCCTCATTATTTTTGTCTCTGTTGATTGTTTGAATATTTTCCATGATTTTATAACACAAATAAATATGAGAATCCTCCAGTTAATTTGTTTAATCTATATTTTCGTTATCCCTCGAAAAATTTGTGGCCATTACAATTGACCGGAAGTAACATGAATTCTCACAGGGTACGCGTCTGGCACGTGTCAACTCCGGAAACTCTCCCATAAATAGCTGAACATCTAGCGGCGGCACCTTTGATCACCTTTCCTCCCTCAGATTAAAATAAACTGTACCCGAAAAACCTTGACTTCTAATTTGTAGACGAGCTTTTTGCCGAGGATGGAATTAAATTTTCCGATTATTGAAAGAAATGCGGAAAAATAACGGTATTTTATTTTAATCTACTTATATCATCCATCCCGTTTCGGATGAGAATCTTCCGATATTGTGACATTTATAATTCAAATTCACGTATTTTCTGTATTTAGCGAAAACGTCGCAACTACGACTGATTGTTTTCAAAGCACATTGTTGCGTTTTTATCTTGAAGCCACTATCCACTACGAGCTCCAGATACCAGCAAACTATCAAGTGAAATAAAAAGTAGGCTCAAGTCAATTTGTCTAATTTCACGCTCGAGCATTACTTTAAGAACACGTCCTACCCGGGACTGAAGAAAATTAAGAACGCCGAGAGTGAAACAGTCTGATATTTTAATCGCATCACCTTCAAGGTTTGTAACTGAAGTATACCGAGGTGCATGCCTATTCTCTATTGATTTTAGAAATATAAAAGACCTAAGGCATTGATCATCTCAATATTAAACAGTAAGACCAAACAATCAAACTGATTTTGTAAATTGAAACACAACGCGTGTCATCAATCAAACAAAGCAATTACTTTTGAAGTAATGCATTAATGACCAAGACCGTCCACGTAAGGTGTTAAAAACTTACCTGGCTTCGGGTAATTATCGATTTTTATGTGCAACCCTTTTTCTTCGAGCGGGCTGAAGACGGGATGAAAAAATTGCGGCCAAATCAGCATTAACGTCGTACCTCAGCATCTGCAACCCGTAAAGCCCCCCCCCCCCAAAAAAATTTTGGGAGCCAAGCGGACCCCGCGTTATAATGGAGTCAGCGCTGTGCCCGGTAGCGTTATAGAGGAGTTGCAGTGTACTTCTTTTAGAAATCAATTTCATAAACAACTCTGGCAGGAAAAGTATAAACAGGAGGTGTAAACCAAGATCAGACTGCACTTATGTGCAGGCTGATCTTGGTCTACACCTTCTGCCAAAACCGGAATATTTTGGGTTTAGCATGACAAGGGTTAATGAATCATCTAATACTCTATATTTCAACAAAGGAGTGAATTTCATCTTGTTCTCTTTCTGATATTTAACTAATTACCAGACAGCAAAAGTTTTGACTGGTTCAAATTTAAAGAAGCTGCAGAAGTTGGGATTATAAGGCAAATGGAATTCTCAAAATGGTTGTCTATTTTGTAGGTTTTCTTTTTTTGTAGAAGAAAATATGGATAATGAAGAAATTGCTTGTAACAAACAATTTCTTCATTTTCCAAAAAGTGCAAACTTCATTCAAGAGGAGCTGTAAAAGGGCAGGATTGTGTGAGAATGAGTTAATGTTTGGTAAGCCCTAACCCTTTCCTGGTTAATCCCTGGTTTTTATGTCCTGAGATTTTGTAATTGAGAAAACATTGTAGAAAAGAAGAAGTTGCTTGTAACAAGCAATTTCTTCTTTTTTCAACTATATTTTCTACCCTAGTAAATAGTTTTTTTCAAACAAAAACAACTTCAAATTTTCATCTGCAAAAAAATTGAATTTGGATGGGTCTAAATGGATCCCTGATTATCGATCCCTGATTATCTTCAGGTAACCCTGTCGTAATAAGTCTGGATTCCTGTGGAATCAAGAATCCCACTGAAGGAAAATTAGTGTTGACCTTTGACTAGCTGCGATATCATAGCACTCTTTCTGTTAATCTGCAGGTGATTATCAGAAAGAGAGCTATGGTATTTACCTCACCAGTAGATTATCAGGAAGAGGGCTACGATGATGCAGCTAATCCCTTACCACTACACCAAATCCACTTCCAGTCTAATCAAAGTCTGTCTAGAACTCTGTCTGATCCTTCTTTTTGGAATTCTACATTTATATTTAAACAATACTTACTGTCAAACTCTACAGGTTCTATGATGGTGTGTCCGTTTTCTTCGTATTTCTCCTTGGCTTTCACAATATCTTTATTGTGATAGTAACGACCAAACCGTGTCCTCGTGTATAGAAAATACCTGAAATTTGTATCACATATTCACCTAGAACTTCATAAACTATTTCCTAAATGTATTAAAAGCAATATATGGGAACAATTTTACATGCCCAATAACCCATTCCAACCTATGACATGTACCCCCTCCCCGTAAAAATGATTTTGGGAAATATTGTTGGAAATGATGAAAGTGCTTGTAATGAGCAATTTCTTCATTTACCATAATGCTCTCTTCCTCAGAGGAGATTCCAATCAGGCTTTTTGAAAAACAGGCACATGGATTCATGAATTCTTAACAATTTAAAAAAAAAATATCATCAAGTCATGTATTTTGACGCTCATCCATTTTGAAACCCAAATATTTATTCTCCCTCCTGTAGAAGATTGTTGACCATCGATTTCAAAATGATGCCTATTTGTTAATTAGCCTTAAATACTTTGTGTAAACATGGAATAGAGATAATAATAATAATAGATGAACAAAGTTGCATATTGTTTTATCTTGCAAGGCCTTTTTTTCACTGAAAAAATTATGTATTTTTCCACGCCTGAAATACTCCAAATACCTCAAGAAAATGGAGATAATATTATCAATATAATTTATTATGCAGAATAATGATGTCAAATAGATGGAATATACCGGTAGTCACAGTTACATGAACTGAATGGGAGATCAAGTCTTTGAAAAGCTGTTGAAAAGGTGTTACCTACTATATGGAGTATACAAACTATAGCCTTATTTCATCCTTACTACCTCCATTTTCATGCGATAATTATTTCTTTATCCATCAATATAATGCTTAATATGCAATTCTTTTATATCAAACATATCTTTGGCATTTCTTACAATCAAAATTAGGCTGTTATAAGGTGATAGTTTTGTTTTATAGTAACTGCCTATTTGTCGAAATGATGACTCATTATTCGATTAACAAACATCATCAAATACTACAGTTATTCAGAAAAACTAACTGCATGAAGTAAAAAGTAACAATAAAACTAATACAAAGGATACTCATCCAGACCTCTTGAATGAAAGTGCGGCAGTATTTATGAATGAAACTCAGATTAACAATGAAACTACATTTGATCGGTGGCAGAGTCCTTGCTACAGATTCACCAATCTCACCAGATGTCAATAGAGATTAACAAGAAAAAATTAATTTCAACACTGTAAATACTAGAGATGTTTTAGAAATTTTGTATACAGATCAATGTAAATTGGGGCGAATAAAAAATTGGGGGGTGAATGGACCCACTTTTAGGGCAAACGGACCCTGGGTGGAAGTATATTTAGGGCAAACAGACCCCATACCATCTAACTAAACATAAGAAATCTATAGAAAATGTCCAAAGAAGAACCACCAAACTAGCGCCAAGTATTCGCCATCTAGCATACAACACAAGACTTAAAAAGCCCCCCAGAATTTGGGGAGAAGTGACTTCTCCCTAGTCTAAGAATTGGGAGAAGTTTTTCAAAATAGGGAAAAGTGGTGAGACTTCCAGGAGAAGTGGATCTCGCAAAATAACAAATTTTTGTGCGTAAACCTTATTTCTATAGGAAAATAAAAATACCTTTACAACCAAGAAGTTGCATAATTGTTTTATATAGTGTGCAAAAACATTTAATATAAAAATACTGCTCATCCATTCTTTCAGTCCTTAATAGAGATCTTATTCCTGTGAACAAATATTTTTGTCTTCTTTCTTCGGGTTTGAGAATTAAGAAATATTATCTGAATTTATTTTCTTGAATATTTCATATAGATGGCATTATATCATCAATTATCAGAAATGATGAAATGATCATAGAAGCCTCATTTGTTAAATAAAAGTAGATAACTAGAATCAAAGAATTTTATTGAAAAATGATTTTTAGTTGTACAGTAAAATCAGTTTTCATCATCAAGATTTCTTTTTTATCACTAAATTTTGAACTCAAGTAAATGTCATGGCATTCATATTTACATCTGCCATTTTTCTATTCTCACTGCCTGAAAGTATCCCGGATACATGTACGCAACAAATCTTGTAGATTGATGAAATAAAGTGTAACAGAAAAAAAATAATCTTCAGAAGGGAAAGGGTTTGGATATGAAAAGTTCCTGTACTGCCGACGGTATACAAGGACTTGAAACCATCCAATCAGCGGGGTACAGATAAAGGGTGACCGGTCAACTCGGCCCATTTATAACTCGGCCCATCGGCAACTCGGCCCATTGTATAACTCGGCCCGGTCAACTCGGCACCGATATATGGTATATAGTATTATGTGTCGGCTATATTTGCTGATAAAAAAGGTGTTGGAATACTGGCACGTGTAAAGACAGTGACAGATTAAGTTTAAGTCTATTTCAAAAGGTGTGAAACAATCAATCGATATTTTGTTGTTGTTTAGCGAAGCACATTAGCAATCGCGTGTGACATGTAGTAATCATGATTAAATCAAAGGTGACATGAATTGAAACGTCATTTGGATAATCGAAATGAATATTAATAACAAGGAAAATTGCATTTTCAATCATTTCTGTTTATTCCTAATATCGTGACATAACAAATTTTAAAATAAAATGATACGAACATATTTTATCATAATTAAAGGAAAAGAATTTGTAGTTGACAATTTGAAATTTATTAATTTGTAGTTTGAAAATATCATAGGAATTCGGAAAATTGTTCCTAAAGCACTTTCTTCATTTCCATAATATTACCTGAAATGTTGCATAATTAGACAAAACTGGAATTTTTTTAAAACAAACAAACGACAAAATTTCAGACAATTTTAAGTGCCTCAAAATCCATGTGACAAGCAAATTATTCATTTTACCAAAATTGTTTTATACAAAGATTACTGAAAAAAATCATTAATTTTGAATTGTCATATACAATTCATTTCACCTGGTAATGCTTAAATGTACATTGGGTTTTACTTTGAATAGCAGACGACGATTTAATAAAAAAAATCATTCTGTAGGGTAGAAAAAATTATGGAAATCGAAGAAATAACGTTCTTCTTTTTCCACAATGCTATCTCCACTATACCAACAGAGGAACGTAAAAAGCAGAGATTGAACGGGAAATGTTAAAAACCATTGTCCTCTACCACAATTATCATACTATAGATACTATAACTGTGACCATATCGAATCAACCTGATTAATGCAATTAATGGAAATTAATAAATAATTTATATGGTTGAAATCAAGCATATTAAACAAATTTTATCAGTTAAATCTTGCAGGCACGGCTTGTTTCAGACCGCGACAAGCTATGGGTGCCGTTTTTCGCAGGCTGGGAGATTAAAAAAAAAAATCAATTTTAAATTAGTGTAATGCATCTGATATCCTTTCCGCCATTTCACTTATTCCGAAATTAAATCAACGGTTGGCAACCAAAACCTTAACGTGACCATAGTGGAGTAAAGCTGTGGTCACAGGTTTTGATCACTAACCGGCAGTTTTATAAACCATAGCAAAAAAACAAACAAACAAAACTATCCCTCATATTTGTATTATATTTGGTAAACCGGATGTGTTAAACCGTTTATTTCTTGTATTTGTATTTATTTGTCCGTATTGTACATAATTGTACGTGGATGTAAATAAAAGTTCTGTTCTGTTCTGAAAAGTTATCAAAAAGTGGTTAGTATAATCCATTCCATCGCTGTAGATTAAAAAGTACATTGAACAACAACAATACATTTAAGTCGGTACGATTCCCCCCCCCCCCCAAATATTGTGACAATATTACAACAACAAAATAATATAGTAATGAAAAAAAAATCACATCAATTCTAAAGAAATTCAAAATATATATCGCAATATACTGGCATTACTATATACTATATATTGGGGCCGAGTTGACCGGGCCGAGTTGACCGGGCCGAGTTATTCCATGGGCCGAGTTGACTGGTAACCCAGATAAAGCATGTCGTCTATCGATACACACTTGATTTACAATCAAAGGGCTTCCAATCAGCTGTGGTATAATTGATTTACTGTCCCCTAATTTGATAGCATCTAGGCAAATTGCGATTATCGCCTACCATCATAACGTGGCGACTTCCCGGATTTTCAGGCAACTTGTCTTGGATTTGATCAGTAACCCAGGCATAGTTTTATGAAACCAGGCTACTTCTTCGCCTGAGTCGCCTACTCTGCAGAGCCCTGCATGATAAGCCAGTGGCTTCCAGTAGAGTAAGATGGTAAGTTAATATGTTCGTTCAGAATAAACAAATCTTACAAAACGAACAAAAATCGCTGAAAGACTACGATTCGTCTATCTTGACCGACATTACGACATGTTACTCACCCTATTTTAAACAAACAGCTGCCCGCTTTCGGCATATTTTAATTCGATATGGTTCTTTTCTCACGATTTCATTTGTTGTTGTTGATTATTTGCAATAAAGGGAAATAACTTCGTTTTCCTTAAATTGAATCTTCAATTGTAGGGTCAACTCCAGTCCGGAATTACTTCCGGGGGGGGGGGGTCAACTCCAGTCCGGAATTATTTCCGTAGTTGTACTTGACCTTACTTCCTGGTGGTCGTACCCTAAAGTAGTTCAGTAAAGGTCAAATTCAAAGAAATTTTTGTTTTGTCTTTTCATTCATTATTTTTCATGTATATGGTGCTAATTAAACACACGAACAATATTTTCGCGATTGTAGACCGTGCACATGTACAAAAACCAAATTCGAAATGTCGAGATTTAATACTGCCCAAAAACAGCGCATCGCTTACTTCCCCTGTACATTCCCCAAACCGCTTATCTCCCCTGCATTTGTGACGTCATAGTGGAAGCTATCTGTTTTACATGTCCAATGGTTACTGTACTAAATACAGGCGATAATACGTAACAAATCGAATTTAAAGCAGAATAATGATGATCTGTGCCGCTTACGGTTGTACTGTTGAATCGGGAACTCAGAGGATCAACATTTTTACGTTTCCGATTGATTTTCTATCTATCTATCTATCTATATATACTGCCCAACTCCCCTTTCGGGTATTACTGGCAGGTGCGCGTCTGTGCTGGAATAAAAACTGTTAGACATTTGTTAGGGTGCAAAATTTTAAAAGTATTGTGAGTGTTAGATTAAAAGAGCTGATAAAACATATTTTGGTCATTCAGGGACGGCTCACTATCTGAAAAGAATCAAGACTCTTTTTGAATGCTGCAATATCAGGTTGCTGTACAATTGTTTCTGGAAGGCTGTTCCATAGTATCACTGTGTAGGGAAAAAAAGAATATTTAAAGTAGGCTGCATTTGTGTGGATCTGTCTGAAAGATGCTGTGTGCATATGTCGGGTGGTCCTCACTGGTCTTTCAAGGTAAGCTGGTACTGGCACTACAACAAAATTGTTAACGATTTTATAAAACATGGTGACTCTGGAGATGTCTCGTCTGTATTGGAGAGTTTCCCAACCAAGCTCCTTCTGCATGCAGGTAACACTGTCATAATAAGAGAAATTATTTTGAACCCATCTTGCCGCTCTACGTTGTACTTTTTCCACTTTGTTGATATAGGTTTTTGTGTAGGGGCTCAAAACTGTTGATGCGTATTCTACCTGGGGTCTCACTAAAGTTTTATATGCTATTTCTCTGATCTTCTTATTTTTGGTCTGGATGTTTCTGCGGAGAAAACCTAAAGTTTTATTAGCATTTGATGTTATGTTGTCAATGTGTTTGTTCCAGGAAAGATCTCCAGATATTGTAACTCCTAGGTATTTGGCATTGTCCACAGTCTCTAGTACTTGTCCATGTAACCTGTAATCAAAGGAAATCTTTTTCTTCTTTTTAGTAATATTTAGGACAATGCATTTGCTGGGGTTAAACTCCATTTCCCACTTTTTCTCCTACTGCATTAACTTGTCTATATCTTCTTGTAGGGTCAAACAGTCTTGTCTGTTGTTAATAGCTAAGTAAACGGCAGTGTCATCTGCAAACAAACGAACTTGGGATGTGATGTTATTTGGAAGGTCATTTATATACAAAAGAAACAAAAGAGGGCCAAGTACAGATCCCTGAGGTACTCCAGACGTGACTGGTACTTCTGATGAGCATCCACCTTCTAAAACTACTTTTTGTGTTCTGCCTATTAGAAAAGATTTAATCCAAAAAGGGGAGCATTGTTAACACCATGTTCCTGCAATTTATACAAAAGTTTTAAGTGGCTAACTTTGTCAAAAACCTTGCTGAAGTCTAACAAAACTAGATCAGTTTGTTTTCCTTCAGTCAGGTTTCTGGCAAGATGGTCGGTCAGTTGAAGTAGCTGGGTTTCGCATGAACGCCTTTCTCTAAAACCATGCTGCAAGTCATAAAGGATATTATTTTTATCAAAATGTTCAGTTAGATTTAATGCTACAATATGTTCTAGAACTTTACACAGTAAACATGTTAAAGATATGGGTCTGTAATTTGCAGGATCTTTTTTGTTTCCTTTCTTGAAGAGTGGAGTCACGTTTGCTTTTGTCCAAACTTGGGGAAGAGTGCCTGTGTCTAGGAATTTCTGAAAGAGAATTTGTAAGATCGGGGAAATTTGATAACATAAGTTTTTTAGTACAAGAGGTTTGATATTGTCTGGTCCTGCTGCTTTGTCTGGTTTCAGGTTGGAAATAAGTTTTTGTACTCCATTGGTGCAAATAGTAGTGTTCGGCATAACTGGGTATTTGCTGAAAGAGGAAGAGGATACATTTTGTCTTATAGATGAAAGGCAGGACTGAGCCAAAGAAATTGGTGTCATTGGAGTGAAGACTGACTGGAACTGTTGATTTAGGATATTCGCCTTTTCTGTGTAGTCCGATTTGATGGAACCTAAAATTTTATCGAGAAGAGGGGCTACTCCGGTTGCATCTTGCTTGGCATTCTTTAAAAGACTGAAAAGTTTCTTATTGTTAAATCTTGTGGCTTTCTCTTTGTCTTCAGTGGTTCCATCTAGGCCTAAAATATATTCAATATAATTAATATAGGAAACTTTTATTTGATTTTTGATGTCTCTTTTTAGAGCCTTGAGAGCAGTCTTCATCTTGTTGTTTCCTTCTTTCTTCAATCTGAAATAGAGTTGATCCCTTTTTCTGATAAGGCGTTTTATTATAGGGATGAGTGTATTTTTCACTGCGTCTATTGGAGTATAAAGTGCAATTGCCTTAGCACATGGCAAATAACGCCCGTAGGGCGTTATGTTTAAGCCATGTGCTAAGGCAATTGCACTTTATACTCCAATAAACGCAGTGAAAAATACACTCGGCCCATATAATTGCAATACGTCTATTTTCAAATCCGAAACGGATAGAGATGAAAATAAAAACAAATAAACGAACTGTGGGCGGAGTTACTTTTCTTTGACAGGCGTATGGATACATTGACACAGTTTATCGCTCGAGTCGTTGTAACGGCGAACATTTTATTCCGTCGCTTGGGTTTTTTGAAATGGAAATTCGAACATTCGTTGGGTTTATTTGGAATTATTATGAGGAAATACTAACTTTAAACTCTGTAAATTATGATATCTGGGTCGATAATAGTTAGAATTATGAATAGATGCTTTGTAATAGACAAGAAATATAAACCTACCACATGGACACGATGCATGCTGATGTGGCGAAGCCGATTCGACATCTCGGATTTACGGCTAATAAAGGTGAGTTTTTCGAAATCTTCATGTTTAAAACGAACATTATAATTGTTATAAGGACACTATTTGTTTATCTATTTATTGAAAATCCATGGAAGTATAAAGGAATTCGAGGAAATCGAAATTCAAAAGGTGATGACTATAAATAGTAACAAAACAAGTTTGGTATTTCTTGGAAGTGAATTCCCAATATCGGAAATCCCTGACCTTGTTTGTTTCTATTTTTGTCGAAAATAGTTCTGCCTTTTATCGAGGTATAAATTGCAATTGATTTGATCACGTGATACGATTTGGGCCAATGAAAATACTCTATTTTGAAGTATTGCAATTATAGGCTGTGTAATCCATGGAAGCGATCTCTTGTGGCCAAGTCGTTTTGTTGGAACATACTTCTCGATACCTGTGGAGATTGCATCTGAAAATTTTAACCAAATTTCTTCAACAGAATTAGAGTGATGATCTTTCAGAATTTCATTTTTAACTTGCTCCATGTAGATTTTAAAGCTACCCCAGTCAGCTTTTTTGTACAGATGAACCTGTCTAGGTTGTTGTTTTGTCATCTGTGGCTTTGTATCTGCAAAAATAGAGACAATGTTATGGTCCGATATACCTGGAAGACATTTTACATTTTTAATTAAGGTGTGGTTTGATGTTAGGAAGAGGTCCAGTGTATTTTCTCCTCTGGTGTTTTCTGTTACCATCTGAGTGAGGTTGAAATCTGAAAGTAAGTCATTAAATTCTTCATACAAGTTGGTATAACTGCATCCTGACTTTAATATTGGTATATGATCACAGTTCCATGAGAATTTTGGTAAGTTAAAATCACCTAGCACCCAAAAAGATCCTTTAAGGTTTCTTGTCAGGTATAAGGACTTTTTGAACTCGTTAAAGCTGTGAATGTCGGATTCTTTCGGTCTGTAGTAGGCTGCTATATAAAGAGGTTTACATGTTCTGACCTGTAATTTAATCCAAATAATTTCACAATCAGTCTTTAGTTGTTTCGGCTCTGTTGCAAGGAAAGTATCTTTAACCAGGGTGAATACTCCCCCACCTTTAGTTGACCTGTCTAATCTAAAGGGTGTATAACCTAGGGATTTTGGAAAGAATTCACAATCTGCATGATGTCTATTTAACCAGGATTCTGTGCCTACAACTATTTTAAAAGAAACAAAATTGTGGATTCATAAACTTAACCGTGATCGGACAGCAACGACAAATTTTGAGCCACCGAGTCATGTAAAGCTTTGTGTGAGACACTTTAATTTCAAGTTTTTGATCAGCCTTTCAAACTTTCGACTCCGATTGAAACCTGACGCCGTGCCAACAATCTTGATCTCGGAGAACCGACGGGAAGAAGAACAGACACGCCGACCATCAGCTAGGGCAATTCCGAGGAAGAAGCTGCAACAGCGGTTAGATCAATTTGGTGAACAAACTGATATCTCGGCCATATATTGTGGAGGTTGGGATTATATAAAAAATGAATGAATCTCATTATGGACCGATTTTTCATAAGACAGCAGAACTGAAAGCGTTCCCATGTTTTTTCATCTCGGATATTGTCCTTCCAAAATATTGAACAAACGAGACTTTCAATAGAGGAATATACCGACCAATCGAATAATTCATTCAGCCCGGACCTGAGCCTATCAACTCCGACATTGGTTGCCATTTTTGTTTACCTTTATTTTTGATTTGGCGGCTTAAACATTGTAACTACAGCCTTTTCAAGCTGTAGTTACCACGTATAGGTCATTAACCAATCATTTTACATTTGTGACATGCTAATTGGCATAAATTTTGCAAAAGAACGCTGTTAAAAATCAAAGCGGAACTTCCTGTTGGAGTTCATGGGCGGAGACTATGAAGTAAAGGGCGGGCCAGCCAATGGTCAATTTTGACATATTCACGAAAACTGTGTGGCAAAAGGAAAACTTACTAATTATAAATCATTTCCCTTTATTCTCACCATTTTCTCCTCTAGTCATACTGTCATTTTTCATTGATCCCATTCCAAAATGACATAATTTTAGACTAGTCCAAATTGAGAGGAGGTGCTTTGAATTTAATTGCTGTTATCAACTACTTAGACCTGTGTTTATTATTGATATGAGCATATTTCCCTCATAAACATACTGTTTATCTAGAATTCCAACATAGTTTCAAAATGTTCCTTTTACATGGTTGTTAGAAGGTATTTCCTTTTTTTTTTTATCACCAAAAAATCCATTCAGACACAGTAATGGGTCGACACTAACAGTGTTCCAGGATCCCTTAAAATTGGAAGGGACCCAAGCAATTCAAGGCTAGAGATTCCATTAGGATCCTTCAATATTTCTCCAGTACAATAGATCTATAGATCTTAAGGTGTCAACTAATGGTCCTGCCTTTTTGTTTGCTTGCTTTTGTAGAAAACATTGTGGATAATGAAGAAATTGCTTGTACCAAGCGATTTCTTCATTTTCCACAATCTTTTTGAAGGTGTTTTTTTTAAGTTTGGCTTAGATGGACAGGATTGCGTGTGAATGAGTTATTACTGGGCAAAAAATGTTAAGATCAAATTTAAAAAAAGTTGTTTTTTTCATTGAAAGAGGTTGCAGATCTATGACGACTTCAATTGTGCCAAAATTGAAAAATTATAGTAAATTGGCTTCGAAAATGTGAGAAAATTTGCTATTGCTAGTCACAAGCAATTTCTCCTTTTCCTGCAATATTTGTCACAACTTTCTCCTACTGTGAGTAAAAATAGAGTATTTAATTGTAATGAGTTAAAAGGAGGTAAAGATAATTGAACAGAAAATAGTGGCTATCATTATGTTAAATTTTTTCAAAGATCACAATAGTCATTAGCGGAAAGACAAGCTACTGATTGCTTGGTAAAGGTCATGTCTTAATTAGTGTTTTAAACAATACAGGAAATGATTACATAATATATGCATATCCCATCCTTTCATGTTAGACAAACTAGTGATGTATATGGCACCCTTGATTTTCACCCGTGATCTATGTTTATTCCAAGGACTGTATAACTCCTTTGTTAAATCCCTTATTATTCTATTGCAACTTATCATGACTTTGAAAATAAGCTAAGATGATACTGGAAAAGGTCATAATTTATGTCATGTATGAATTAATCTTAATTTGTTTATAATATGACAGAAAACATTTCCTTGGCAGAAAACATTGTCGGAAATGAAGAAATTGGTTGCAACAAGAAATTTCCCAATTTTCAACAATTTTAATCAAAGCCTTTTCTTGAGGTGTGTCATAAAATGGTTTATAATGGATTTAAAGAATTGAAAGGTTGACAACCAGAATTTTCTTTCTTTCCATGATTGATTGTGAATTATTGTTTCTACGGTACACTTAAATTTTGCCCGTATTCACATTACTCATTACTTTCCTTTCTTTGTACATGCATTTAACCCATTACCATACAATTCTTATTTTGAACATGAAAATATTATAAAATGGAAAAGAGAGTGGGAAAAGGAGAGATTTCTTGTTATTAGAGATTTGCCCTTGTCTCACAATGGTTTCTACCGTATTTGGTACCCAAATTTTCATTCCAAACATTTAGAATTGTCACCTGCAATCTTGAATTTGAACCAGTCTCATTTTTTGTCTCTTATTGTATGGTAGTGGGTTATGCAAATAAATTGTAGAATAACATTGCATAAAATTCAAGCAACACAGAATAAAACATGAAGCTTGTAGATATTATTTAATTTCAAAGTCCCGTCTTATCAGTATATCTTGCCTTTTAATTATAGTTGTTTTAGCTCGGCTGTTTTAAAAGAAAACCCGAGGTGTTGGGATTGCCTTGGTGTCATTGTCGTTGTGCGAAAACTTATACATTTGTGATATCTCTGGTTCTACCGAAGGCATTCACATGAAACTTGACACATTTATTCACCATCAAAAGAGCAACCTATACTATCAAGGGGGTACTCTAGATGCATTTTGTTCACTATCCAGCACCCAACAACCGCGCATAGGCACCCTTAGGCAGTGCTCTTGTTTTAGTTCAGTCAACTTGAAAAAAAAAGCTTATTGAAATTGCATAGTCTCGGGATGAAAACACTTTTGAAACCTTGAAAAATTCCTTTTTGAATTGATTGATTAAATAGGTTTTAACGCCACTTTTAATAGTTTCAGTCATATCGCAGCAGCTTGATTACTTAACAATGGATTCCTGATATTTCTCACATCAGTACTACCACTACATCCTTTCCTAGACTCCAGCTGCTATCCCACGTAGGTCTACGATTATCCACCCATTGGTGCGAGACAAATGTTTGAAAGAATATGTGCTTCCAACAGGGATCGAACCCATGACATCCCTTGATTGAAGATTAGGAGTCTGACTAACCTATGAAATTGATTGAATATGGACCAGTCTAAAATTTTATCGTCTAGTAAGGGGTGTAGCAATCCTGGCTTATATGCAAATGACTTATTCCTTTCCTGTTTTCAGAAATTTTAAGACTGGTCCAAATTAAATAGGGTAATGCCGCTTTTAATAGTATTTCAGTCATATCGCAGCAGCTGGATTACCTAACAAAGGATTCCTGGTATTTCTCACATCAGTACTACCACTACATCCTTTCCTAGACTCCAGCTGCTATCCCACTTAGGTCTACGGTTATCCACCCATTTGTGAGAGAAAAATGTCGGAAAGAATATGTGCTGCCTCCAGGGATCGAACCCATGACATCCCATGATTGAAGATTAGGAGTCTGACTAACCTATGAAATTGATTGAATATGGACCAGTCTAAATTTTTTACCGTCTAGTAAGGGGTTGATAGCAGTCCCGGCTTATATGCAACTGACTTATCCCTTTCCTGTTTTCTGAAATTTTAGGACTGGTCCAAATTGAATGAGGTTGCAAACGACAATGTAAATTTGATGCAGTATGAACTGAAACCAGGTGGTAGAAAATGGGAAATGGAGAAATAGCTTATTAAAAGTAATTCTTCTTTTTCCACAATGTTTTCTCTAGTATTAAATCACAGTGTAACCAAATCCCATGCTTTTACAGGAAAGGATTAAAGGATTTACAGGACTTTTTTCCACCTTTTTTAACAGATGCCTATAAAGACTACCTTCCCAATAGTATAATAGTTGACATGCTCATGTTGATACTGAAAGGATTCCATTGCATCAGGGGTTTTAACTTATTGTGCATAGATAACACTAGTCCGAAATTGAAAATTGACAAAGCCTGCTTAAACAGGGGTGGGGTCGACACAAAGCCTAGAAACATTGAGAGAAAAGGACAAATCATTTGTCATAAACGATTTCTGCTTTTCCTGCAAAGTTTCCATATTTCTTTAGGGTTTCAAAAAGCTAGGGTTTGTGACAATTGGCTAATACTACAATTGACAAATTTAAGGCAGGTCTAGAACTTGAACAACAGGCAAAATTTAAGAATGTTAAAATTGAAAAGTAAGTGTAAATTATGCATGAAGTTTTAAGAGAAAATGTCATGAACAATGAATACTTTTCTCTGTATAGTTTCTACAGCTTAGTTTTCTTCAAAGCATGAAAATAAGGGATAAGCGCTTTTTCTCAATGTCAAAATAAGATCATAAAGTTAACTACTGAGGGTATTTGAATCCACAATAGTCCTCAGAGGGAAACATGTCTCTGATAAAAGTCACCACATGTGAAGGAATCACTTTCCTCACTCCTTTCCCAATCGTCTAGAGGCCAGGTGTCTGTGTAGCCCAGAATAAAAAAAATGTAAAGAGATCTTAGCTTTTACACCAAAAAATTTTGGTGATGTTTTACTTAATGATAGACAACAGAGTTGGGACTGGTCCAAATTCAAAAAGTAGCAGATGACAATATAAAGTTGATGATCTTTACAGGCTTTGTCTTACATACGACAGAATCAAGTAACAAGCATTTTCTTCTTTTTCTACAGTGTTTCCAAGATTGGTTGGTGATCTAAATTGTACCTACAGACTGAATTAGCTGCAGTTACAATGTCAAGGTCCACAAACCAAGAAAAATGCCTAAAAGATATCCAAAAATGCAGTCCAAAGTCCACTTTTGGTCAAAATGAATGAATTGATTGTAAAAAAAATTTGACAGCTGACAATTGGTAAATCACTGAATTTCAAGAGTTCAAGTATTGAATGGGGTAGTAAACTTTGTATAAGGACAAATTGCATGTTACAAGCAATTACTCCTTTTCCGACTATTTTTTTGCAAACTACATTACTTCAGTATTTCAGAACATTGGATTGTGTGGTAATGGGGTAAGTTTCCTTGCCTTAACCCTTTTCTGTTCAATCCCTGATTTTACACCCCTGTAAATTTGTGAATAAGAAACATTGTAGAAAAAGAAGAAATTGCGTGTATCAAGCAATTTCTTCTTTTTCCACAATATTTAAAATCCTACTGAATACTTACTTTCAACTAGAATCCAGTTTGAATTTCCGTCTGCAAGTCCTTTGATTTTGGACGGGTCTAAATCTTTACAAAACAGGAAAGGGTTACAAACAATGTAGGTCATTTATGAAAATTAATTTAGCATTATAACAAAACAGTGTAAAAGAAAATATTTTACTTACTCATGAATTCTTTGGTTTTCCTCAAGTGGGCCTGTATGTAAAGAGTGGTCATAGTAGGTAACTTCCAATACATGAATGTTCAGACAATTCACCCGGAATGCAATGTGATCTGTTATGCATGTCAGTCCTGCTTCAACCCTCCCATCTATACTGTTTGTTGTCTTGCAGCACTTGGATTCTGTCACAGTTGGCATATTCACACAAATCTTGCACTGGCACCTGTGAAATTAAATTATTTATTATAATTTTCATATTTGAGAATGATTTACTGTCCATATTTACAGAGAGTAAACAAACGTTAATGTAACTTATCTGATGGGGGCACAATTGTAAACCATATACCAAGAACTGTTTTTCAAAAATTGGATAATGTAGAACTGATTTCAAGCAACCAAAACCATTTGAGCCAGTGCTTGACATTTGCATATAAGCCTGTCTGATCAGACTTCACTTTGCACCTAGTAGATAGCTACAGACTGAAAGTTTCTTATGACAACCAGATAATCATCTAATGCACTATTTGGACAATAAGACTGGAAATGTCATGCACATAATTTCTTATTCTCGTCTTAAATTTACAAACGAGATGTTTGATCGTAACTTTTGGTGGAAGAAAATTAAGAGGAGTTTTTGTTACTGTGTTAATAGTCCCCGGATAATTCAAAAGGGGTCTCACTCGCAAACGTCATTTGGATCTTCATTTAAATTCGTTGTTCAGGTCAGATTAAAACGTTTAAAAAGAGAGTAAATTAAATTTGTTACGATTCTAATGTTCATTAAGGGCAATATTCGCCGCAAATATTGATCACTCACCATGTTGACACCTCAGGAACATTATCGTCAAAATCGGGGCAAAAAGAAGACGAAGAACTATAATCATCACTATCCTCCGATTCCGTAGCAATTGCCCTTCAAACTGGTTCGCACACATACGGCCTTAAAGTACCAGAAACATCCATTTCTTCTTCGGGAATATTGCTCAAATCGCTGTCATACTCTACGTCAATTTTTAATAAACTTCCACTATGACGTCACAATTCAGGGGAGTTAAGCATGTGTACCCATTAGGTAAGGGATATAAGCGATGCCGTAAAAACGAAAAGGTAAAAATAAAAACTCCAATAAAGTGTTTTTGAAACATTCTCAAGAAAAATCAATGAGTATCAATGCACATGTTTATTAATGGAATTTTGAAAATTTGAATTATGTTACCCCTATGGATTTGCCCTTTAAGTAGTTCATTTGATCTATCTATCTATATATACTGCCCACCCCCTTTCAGGTATTACTGGCAGGTGATCTACTTCTTTTGTCATACTGTTTTAACATTTAAACAACAGCAAGTTGCTTGATGTTAGGTTCTGCAGAGTGGGAGATCGCTGCTGCATGTCATGGATGTAATTTAAAAAATTATCTGGGAACAATTTCTTTGTAGAAACTGAAATTTGAAAGTGGTACCTAGACTAGAGAACCTGCCCTTGACTGGTGTAGACTGGTACCGCCATCAAAACGAAGCTTTTTTAAAGTCGACAGTGGTACAAGTCTATGACTGGTGAGGCTGTCCTTATAAGACAATATTGGAGAGCAGCGTAGATGGTACAGGTTAACCAGTCTATACATTTACCATTGAACTAGGCTTACAGTGCGATCCTAGATCGGGGTAAAATTGGGGAAATCGGTGTGGGTGGGGGTTTGGACCTTGCTACGCCGCTATGACTCCGATTGAGCTCAGACTTGGTACGGAGGTAGGCATTGGGGGTCCATAAGCGCATGCACAAAATCGAAATCTCGACTCCCATAGAGCCGGAAACAAGTTCGGACCTAGATCGGGTCAAATGCATATACGTTAAGCGTAGTTTGGGTTTGGACCTTGCTCCGCCAATTTGGCTCCGATTGACCTCAAACTTGGTACTGAGGTAGGCATTTGGGGTCCCTATGCGCATGAAAAAATATGAGCCGCGGCTCAGACGGTTCCGGAGAAAAGTCAATCCTAGATCAGGGTAAAATGGGGAAATCGGTGTGGGTAGGGGTTTGGGTTTGGACCTTTCTCCGCCGCTTTGACTCCGATTGAGCTCAGACTTGGTACGGAGGTAGGATGGGGGTCCCTACGCGCATGCACAAAATTGGATCCTTGGCTGCCATAGAGCCGGAAAAAAGTTTGATCCTAGATCGGGGTCAAATGCAAAAACGTAAAGCGTAGTTTGGGCTTAGACCTTGCTCTGCCACTTTGGCTCCGATTGACTACGCACATACAAAAAATTGGAGCCGCGGTTCAGACGGTTCCAGTGAAAAGTGCGATCCTAGATCAGGATAAAATGGGGTAAATGGGTGAGGGTGGGGGTTTGGGTTTGGACCTAGCTCCACCGCTATGACTCCGATTGAGCTTAGAATTGGTAAGGAGGTAGGCATTGGGGGTCCCTACGCACATGCACAAAATCGGATCCTCGGCAGCCTTAGAGCCGGAAAAAAGTTCGATCCTAGATCGGGGTCAAATGAATATACGTTAAGCGTAGTTTGGGTTTGGACCTTGCTCATCCACTTTGGCTCCGATTGACCTCACACTTGGTACTGAGGTAGGCATTTGGGGTCCCTTAGCGCATGCAAAAATATGAGCCGCGGCTAAGACGGTTCCGGAGAAAAGTGTGATCCTAGATCGAGGTAAAATTGGGGAAATCGGTGTGGGTGGGGGTTTAGACCTTGCTCTACTGCTATCACTCCGATTAAGCTCAGACTTGGTACAGAGGTAGGCATTGGGGGTCCCTACGCACATGCACAAAATCGGATCCTCGGCTGACATAGAGCCGGGGAAAAAATCGATCCTAGATCGGGGTCAAATGCATATACGTAAAGCGTAGTTTTGGTTTCGACCTTGCTCCGCCGCTTTGGCTCTGATTGAGCTGAAACTTGGTACTGAGTTAGGCATTTGGGGTCCCTACGCGCATGCTGAATATTGGAGCCGCGGCTCAGACGGTTCCGGAGAAAAGTGCGATCCTAGATCAGGGTAAAATGGGGAAATCGGTGTTGGTGGGGGTTTGGACCTTGCTCCGCCGCTAAGTCTCCGATTTAGCTCAGACTTGGTATGGAGGTAGGTGTTTGGGGTCCCTACGTGTTTGCACAAAATCGGAGCCTCGGCTTCCATAGAGCCGGAAAAAGGTTGATCCTAGATCGGTGTATGCATTTACGTAAAGCGTAGTTTGGGTTTGGACCTTGCTCCGCCATTTTGGCTCCGATTGAGCTCAGACTTGGTACTGAGGTATGCATTTGGGGTCCCTACGAGCACGCCAAAAATTTTAGCCGGTTTCAGACGGTTCCGGAGAAAAGTGCGATCCTAGATCAGGATAAAATGGGGTAAATCGGTGTGGTTGGGGGTTTGGGTTTGGACCTTGCTCCACCGCTATGACTCCGATTGAGCTCAGAATTGGTAAGGAGGTAGGCATTTGGGGTCCTTACGCGTATGTACAAAATCGGATCCTCGGCTGCCTTAGAGCCGGAAAAAAGTTCGGACCTAGATCGGGGTCAAATGCATATACGTAAAGCGTAGTTTGGGTTAGGACCTTGCTCCGCCAATTTGGCTCCGATTGACCTCAAACTTGGTACTGAGGTATGCATTTGGGGTCCCTACGAGCATGCACAAAGTTTTAGCCGGGGCTCAGACGGTTCCGGAGAAAAGTGCGATCCTTGATCAGGGTAAAATTGGGGAAATCGGTGTTGGTGGGGGTTTGGATCATGCTCCGCCGCTATGACTCCGAGTGAGCTAAGACATGGTACGGAGGTAGGCATTGGGGGTCCCTACGCGCATGCACAAAATCGGATCCTCGGCAGCCATAGCGCCGGAAAAAGTTCGATCCTAGATCGGGGTCAAATGCATATACGTAAATCGCAGTTTTGGTTTGGACCTTGCTCCGCCACTTTGGCTCCAATTGACCTCAAACTTGGTAATGAGTTAGGCATTTGGAGTCCGTACGCGCATGCAAAAAATTGGTGCCGCGGCTCAGACGGTTCCGGAGAAAAGTGCGATCCTAGATCAGGGTAAAATGGGGGAAATCGGTGTGGGTGGGGGTTTGGGTTTGGACCTTGCTCCGCCGCTAAGACTCAGATTGAGCTCAGATTGGTATGGAGATAGGCATCGGGGGTCCCTACGCGTATGCACAAAATCGGATCCTCGGCTCCCATAGAGCCAGAAAAAAGTTCGATCCTAGATCGGTGTCAAATGCATTTACGTAAAGCTCAGTTTAGGTTTGGACCTTGCTCCGCCACTTTGGCTCCGATTGAGCTCAAACTTGGTACTGAGGTATGTATTTGGGGTCCCTACGCGCATGAAAATAATTGGAGCCGCGGCTCAGACGGTTCCGGAGAAAAAAGCGATCCTAGAACGGGGTGAAATGGGGGAAATCGGTGTTGGTGTGGGTTTGGACCTTGCTATGCCGCTTTGACTCCGATTGAGCTCAGACTTGGTACTGAGTTAGGCATTTGGGTCTCTACGCACATGCAAAAATTGGAGCCGCGGCTCAGACGGTTCCGGAGAAAAATGCGAACCTAGATCGGGGTAAAATTTGGGAAATCGGTGTGGAAGGGAGTTTTGGTTTGGACCTTGCTCCGCCGCTATGACTCCGATTGAGCTCAGACTTGGTACGGAGGTAGGCATTGGGGGTCCCTATGCGCATGCACAAAATCGGATCCTCAGCTGCCTTATATTTCAAGGGTCCCTGCGCCACCAGAGAAGAACCAACGTTCTCGCGCTACCCGGAAAGCTGAATTATTCAACAGCTAGAGTTCCAAGTGTTTACCTCGTATTGTCAGTGCTACATATCATAATTAACGAAAACAGTGAAGGGCCAGCCCGTGAGTTGTATCACGGTAAGTTCGTAAGATAATTATTGAATTTTTGACAACATCTTCTTTCTCGAATTAAAGGTTTACCGCATAGAATTATTTTGATCTTGCTGTTTTAATGTTATATGTATGGTTTTTAAAGGGAGGTATCGTCATTGGTCCGAAAGAGCTCAGCGTTTTTTTGAACTATAACAAAGACCGACTGGAGGTCGCACTCAAATGTGAGGCCAATCGGCCACTAAGAAATGAAAATATTTCCGGATTACGGACTAACAACAACTCGAAATCAGTGAATCGTTTTCAAATAGAGGCTACTGAATGGAAATCCAAAACTTTAATCGACCTCATATAACAAGACATATCATCTTGGCAATTTACTGACTTGAGGGGCGCTATTGTGAATATCGTTTAGCATAAAGTCATAGACTTGATAAAGAAAAAACCGATCAAAATACAAAGCATTACAAGCAGTTCAGAATATTTTCTTAAATAAAGCACATTACATCGACGGATAGAAAACAAATCTATATCTCCGAAAACACATGGTAAAAAACTAAAACAAAAAGGTCAAAGATTAATCAGAGGATTCATTTATTTATAAAAAAACTCGCTTGAATGAGAACAAAGGAGACGGAAAAAACAACAAAAAAGACCCAACTGTTCAAATTCGCAACACAGATAGTTTGACGGGCGTAAAGAGACTAATATATGACGCAGTTCAACCAGGTAATTGAAAAATACTCTTGATACGACAAGGGACGTTGAAAACTGTTTATTTTCTTATTAATACGACTTTCACTACGGGCATCTTCGGCTTACACGATTTGTTCTATTTTGTAAACTTTTGGCGGACTGTAAGAAAGGGGACAATAGGAAGGGGGCTCGCGGCGTACACTAAACGTTTGTGCCTTGCATCAAATTCAGACGTCTTCCGAACTTTTTAAGCACCATAGTTGAGCAATCAACACACAGTAGCATTATTCTCCCTTACATTTAATGTAGTAAAGACGTTAAAATAGTGTGTTTACCGGCTTCAATTTTTCGCCTGAGATTGCGTAACAATTTGAGGCCAATGTTAACACGGTAGTTTCAAACCCACGCAGAGTTTAATGTGAAAACAAACAAAGCTATTTATGAGCCGATATTTAATTTTGCCAAAATCGTTGTCCATGCACTTTTCTTCAGAAATGAGTTTAAATGTCAATGTTTTCGTGCTTTCATTTTGTAACGACGACATTTTCCCAAGAATATAAACAGTAATTTTAGCCTGTTTATTAGGATTTGTTCAAGAAAAATACAATTGTTACACTTTCTTATACCTATTTGCGCGTGTCAAAGGATAGAAATGTTTGATTCTGTAATGCTTTTCAACTTCTAATAATTGACATGTATCATTTAATACTTCCTTCCACATTAATTTCATATCTTCCGATTCAACATACATTTACCGTTTTGCGAAAAGTTATAAAGAACACAAAACATTCGTTGTTCAAAGTTTGTCCCTAGATTTTGACATCAAAATGTCCTCTCTATAACGTACACGTGCGTTATAATATTCCTTTTGGTTGATTATTCTTTACATTCTCCTAAAACGGAGTCCAAACATAGATACACGTTATGATGACGGATATGGGTGCATAATGAAAGTGATGTTTGAAAAAAAATGAAAATTAGGTAAGTCGCTGACAGCGTAGATTTCATTTTCTGTCTTTAAAGTAACACTTATATCAAGGCCAAATTGCTTAGATGTTCAATGTTTCGAGCTGATCTTGTTCTCAACTGACAGCAGTCTATTTGCTATATGCAACGAGTTGTCTCCCGTTTTGTTTTCGTGTGTCATGTTGAGAAAATAGCAACGTTGGTCCTCACAATAACAGTCATCTAAGTAACAGCATTTTTCGTTATTGGGAGTACAGAAATCGTTTTTGCGTGGAAAAAACATACTTTTTGGGGCATTGTCACTGTTGAGTTAAGAAATTAAGATGATAACCAACAAATATTTTGAACTTAACACGAAAAAAAGTATTTCCTCTATTCCATTTCAACAACGAAACTTTCTTACAGACTGTGTAACTGTTTAACGTTACGACAAGGACCGAATATCGGTATTCAAATGACATTTCACATACTAAACAAGGACAGTTTAACTTGAGGCGGAACTCATTCAAAGAGTTTTGACACTAATTAATCTGGGTTATCCTACTTTTATTTAATCATGGATATAAGGGAAATGGCATTGAAAATCTGTGTAATCAAGCTTCCGTTACTTTAAGGATTATTTTCGTTACTGGAATGACAAAGAAAATTTACCTTATATGATTTATGTGATTAATCATTTACACATACTCATTTTTAATATGATATCTTGTTTAAGTATGTTTAAATGACCTAAAAATCTCTCGAGATGGTAACTGAATTAAGTGTACACATCCGTGAAAACTTTTTGATTTCAGACAATGCCTTTAACAAATGCAGAGACAAAGGCGGTTCAGAGCAAAGAGAGATGCTGACCCACAGAGAAGAGCACAATATATCCAAAGCGGCAAAGATCGGTACAGAAAGGACGTTGAGAGCGGAAAACAGAAACCAGTATCAGATTTAAATGACAGAGAGAAGAGGGCAATAAGAAAGCGTTGGAGAGAGCAAAAGAGAAAAGATAGACTAAAATTGAAAAATACCAAAACAACACTACAGAATGTTCAAACACCACCAGAAAGTTCAGATGAAGATCAGCCAAGAAGCAGGAAGGGACAGAATAGAAAGAAGAAGAACAAAGTTGAAGCAAAAGTTAACAGGGATAAAAGGAAGCTTGAACTTGAAGTACGGTGTCTGAAGAAGAAATAAGACATGTACAGAAAGCGCTTATCAAGAAGCCAGGAAGAAAATAAAGCAAGGGACACGCCACGAAATAGAACAAAAAAGCTTCTTCGTCTTATGACACCGACTGAAACAAAACGTAGCCTTTTCAAGAGTCAAGTAGTAATAGAAGCAATCAGACAGAAGTACCGAGAGAAGAAAAAGAAAGAAAAGGCATCTTTTTCAAGATTTATGTGTAACAATACTTTGAAAAAGAACAAGTTAAAGACCGAAACCTATAAACTAGTCAATTGCTACACCCATGGTAAAGACAAATCGAAAACATACAAATCGATTTCAAAAAGATTAGGAAGTAGAATTCATTCTTTCTTTTTGAGAAAGGACAATTCCAGATTGATTTCAGGTAAACGACAGACAAAAACGTTCAAAAAGGAAAGAAAACAAAGGCGTGGTTTACTACATAATTTAAAAACACTGCACCAAAAATTTGTGGCTGAGGAAATAAAAACATTAGTTATAGTGCCTTTTGCAGGCTAAGGCCATTCTATGTGACATTCAAAGACAAAGTGATAGAAATACGTGTATGTGCAAAACATGTAATAATACTGAAATGATGGCTGAAGCTTTGAAAAAGGCCAATTGCTTAGACACAAAGAATGTTCACGCTTTAATAGGAGAAATTGTATGTGATATGAAAAGAAAAGAATGTATGTATAATGAATGTGAAATATGTAAAGACAGATGCCTTAAAAACGACAAGAGTGTCAATGATGAAGATGTCACATGGTTTGATGGAAAACCAAGAGAGAAGTAAGAACAATCAAAAGGGGTAATACTTCTACAGAAAAGGCCATAAACATAACTGCCAAGGAGTCTCAGAATGGATCAGTACAACAATTGCTTGAGAGATTTGACGTACAGTTGAAGCGATACATGAAACATCTTTTTAGAACGTGCCATCAGTATGAATATTTTGACAACAGAAAGAGAAATATGAAGAGTGACGAGTGCTTACTCCACATTGATTTTTCCGAGAACTATATGTGCGGTTACAGTTCTGAGATACAAAGCGTTCATTTTGGAGGTTCGAAGAAACAGTTAACCTTACATACTGGGGAAGCCTACATCAAAGAAAGGGAACCATTTAGTTTTTGTACAGTCAGTGATTCACTCATTCATGGCCCTGAAGCTGTTTGGGCTCATTTACAACCAATTATTACAGATATAAGACAGAACAATCCACACATAATAAAGATAGAAATCTTTAGTGACGGGCCTGTTACTCAATATCGCCGAAAGGGCAATTTCTTTCTAGCGTCCATCAAGGGTTATATAAATGGATTTGACGATGTAACTTGGTCATTTTTTGAAAGCGGTCACGGGAAAGGGGTACCTGATGCCATAGGTTGGGCTGTGAAAAGGCAAGCAGATAATTTTGTGAAGTATGGAGGTGACATTGTTTCAGCAGAAACGTTTTATTCTGCAATATCAAAGGTCAAAATCTACGTTGTTGAAGAAAAGAATATTGATGATGTAAAAGTGTTATTAGAGACAGTCGTGTTAAAACCAGTTCCTTGTACAATGAACTTGCATCAGATGAAGTGTCATGTGAATAGTGGTCAAATAGCATTTAGACAACTAAGTTGTCATTGTGCATTGGATAATGAACATGAAGGTCACTGCTTTCAAAGACAAACGATCGTCGTCGGAACCGAAACCGAGCATATAGCAAACCACAGACCTGAAACAGAAGAGAAAGTGATTTAGCCAGAAAATACAAAACCACAAAGCAAAAGAGAAATTGACAGCGATGCTAATAAAGTATGCAATTCCTATGGTAATGATAGAAAGAGAAGGATTAATGAAATTCTGAAAGAGGGTATGAAGAAGCAAGCCAAAGTGATGCCTAACATGAATGAACCTTACATAAAGATTGGTGAAACAAGAAAGCTGTGTGAAAACGAAGAGTCTTCTCAAAGTGAAAAAAGTGTGAGATCTAACACATATTATCAAAATTTGTTATTGGATTTCAATAAGTGTAAAACTTTTGACGAGCTTAGAAACAACATATCGATTGTTTCCCATCTGAGTGTCACTGAAGATGTTAATGCAAAGAGCATATATCGCAATCAGCTGGAAGTAGATTATGATTCTCTCATAGATGTTCCTGCAGATTTTAGAAATCCAAATATGTATCCAGTTGAGGTAAACACAGATGGTAACTGCTTACCATCATGTGGCAGCGTTTTCGCATTTGGTACTCCTGACAAATCTGAAGAGTTGAGAGTTCACATTATTAAAGATGAAGACTATTATTTGGAAAGCAGAAACATGGAACGAGGATTAACAGACACTCATTATCACGATATTCCTTCTCAATATGCACAGTATTCTGAATATTTCATGCCAGGAGTTCACCTAAATAAAATTCTCATAAAGAATATTTACCGTCAAGAAGTGATGTCTCTTACAAGAAACAAAACATGTATGGGGATTTGGCAACTATTTGCGTTGGCAAGTATTTTAAAGACGCCAATACAAAGTGTCTATCCAGACAAAGGGAATCCAAACGTGCGAAGAGATCTCAATCGCTTGATTTGGCCAAGAACAGAACACAGATACAAACCAATGGCAATTTTATGGACTAATACGAGAGACGACATTCCAAGGGAACACAGGGTTCCTAACCATTTTGTACCCCTGCTACCATTTGAACATGAACCAGAACAACTTAATTCAAGAGAGTCATCAGAAAATGAGAAAAACAATTCAAATAAGGGTGCAACACCAGCAGACATGAACAACAATACACGCACATCAGATGCAATAGATCACGAAAATTTCAAAAGTATGGCACATGGAAGAAACACTTGTAAGAATGATACAATAGTTCATGTACCTGAAATCGATCAATGTTTGAACAAAAATGTGATTTTGAATTTTAATGGCACTCCATACCCAGGTTTTGTTCAAGATATAGAAAATGAAGAGTTAGAAGTATTATGCATGCATAAAGTTGGTCGGAAAAAAGATTGTTATCACTTTTTCTAGCCTCAAAAGATGAGGGATTTAGCCTGGTATCGTTATAGTGATATTATCACATTGATACCAGAACCAATTCAAGTACAAAATTCGCGTCATTATTTGATAGACGAAAAGTTGTATGCAAGTGCCCTAACACTATGCAAATAAACAAAACTTTAAGTGTGCTTGGTTCACCATTAGTAAGGGAAAACAACACTGAGTGACTTATATGTTGTCCAATACATAATGATGGTTTAATCGTTTTGATAAAGTTTGGCCTTAACAAGTGTTTCCTTGAAATATGTAATATCTGTAACTTTGATTATATCATACGACTGCAATTTGCCTGGTAGAGTTATGTTCCTGTTAAAAATTTGCAAATCTTAAATCGGCCCACGTGCGGTCAATAATGTTGACAAAAATATTGAATCGATCCTTGACTAATCTAAAATATAGTTCATACAAAATCAATAAGTTTAATTGAAAATCTTGTCGGTCTTGTACATGCGATATCGATGACTGATAAATGTATCGTCGGTGTCATTCTAAAACGTCGTAACTACATCTTGAATCAAGCTGTAGTTACGACGTTTTAGAACGACAACGACGATATATTGATTCAATATTTATGACAATGATATTGATCGTGTAAAAATTGTTAGAAATGATAAGATTGGATTTTGTTGTCAATGTTTTTTTCTCAAGCAGAGAATACTAGAAGGTTATAATTACCTCTTACTTTGGTAAAATGAAACATCGTCGTTGGATTACCAAAAATGACTATCTGAAGTTTGAAAAATACAAGTTATATTATTTTTGGTAAACCAACGCCTGAATGAACATATGTTTATGTTTTTTAAGTAAGCTTCTAATGAGCAGCATGAATGCTATACAAGTGCAACCACTTAACTTCATAAACGTATTGCATGGACTTGTCAAAGTTAGTGGAAGATGATTTTTTCTCAAATAGTTACAAGTTTAACATTTTGTCTTCAGTCAGTTATTGTTTTTCGTTTTCATGTTTTGGGACAATTGACACAATTATCAAGTTTTCCTCCTTTTATATGACAACAACAATTTATTAAAAATAGACAGGTATTGTACACATATAAACAATTTTGATCACTATTGAGAAGTCTAGGTGAAGTGAAATGTTATATATCTTAAAAAGTGTATTTTCTTTTATCTAAAAGATCCTAATTGACATATACTGGATATATTTTCAAAAATCTCCATGTATCTAAAAAATTTCCTAATGGCTGAAAGAAGCCCTCGGTTATTCAGTAAAATATATTCAAGATGACAATAAAACTCTGGGTAGATTTATAAAAAAAAAATGTTGATTTACTCGGCATGAAATCGTTATAAGAGTTTATCAATATTCTGCTACGAAATAACTTGGGCTATTTGCCATATCTTATGGATTGTCTTTGCTTTAAGTCACATTCCTTTTACAGTGATGTGCATTGTCCTTCAAATAACACAATTAGTCATTGCAATAACAAACTTAGTAGAACGCCTGTCAAGAGCATCCGCTTTTATCTTTTAACACTACCTATAACATTTGTATTGCTTTAAATATGTAATGAGCATAATTAAGTCAGTAAAAATGTAAGAAGATAGAAACTTTTTAATGCAAACGTCTTTCTTTTCCTTCCGATAACGTTAAACTTCTTTCCGATAACGAATATATCTTGAAAAATGATAAACAAGGACTGATGTCTTTTGAAGGTATTATTACTATGTTACTGAGTTTTACCACTTTAGGAATATTTGTCAGATTGTTTAAAGTTGAAATTAAAGGTAAAAACATAACTTTTCGGTGTTTTATTTCCTAGCAATAACGTTTTCTGTCCTCCCATTAATCCATGTGTCCTTTGTGTAACGGTCAACTTTTCGACATTTTTTTCAATAAAGTTAATGTTTACATAACTTATGACTTGCTTTCAACAAAAAAAGATGTCTTATTCTTTGATATTCAGAACAATGAGTCTATTCTTGTTTAAGTGAAACATTTTATGACAATTGAAACTTTTAGAATTATCTATGAATCATGCACATGTAAAGTAAAAAGTCATATCAGCAAATCAAAAAAATCTTGGTGCTTAATTTTGTCTCAGTCATTTAAAAAATATGGCTCATTACTGTACAAAAAAAAAAGAGGAAAAAAAATAAAACTTGTGGTTTCAAATTACAGAAGAAAACGTTAGTGTTACAGAGAGGACACAGTCTGGCACACCATATTCAAAACAAGAGATTTTGCGTATTCCCAGATGTAATATAATGTGCCTCTTATTGTTGTTGGTTAGTTTAAAGACAGTTATTCCAGTTAGCATTAAAATGAATATCATTATCGATTTTTTTTTCAAAAAAAAAGTGTCGTTCAGATTTCGGCCAAATCTGATATTGGCTCTTATACGAATTTCTGCCGCATGCTAGTTAAATCGAATTGGATCACAGGACTTAAGTATTTATTAGTACGCCAGATTGAAAAAGCGGCTCTTGACGCAAGCTGTAAATGATATTCTTTTAAATGGGAAAAACATATTTTAAGGACTCTTTAAATTCTACATCTAACCGTGTAGATAAAACTTTGCTTCTTTATGGTAAAATAACCTATCTATTTAAAAATGTGTCAAGGTGTATGTAGAAAACATGGCCACTGATATCGCTTTGATAGGTGTTGATTTTTTAGAATGACGACATCTCTTTATCTCTCACTTGCTCAAGATCATAAGGGAAAATTTACATAACGAAATAGGTCTGTGTGGTAAATATGGCGGTAGAATCCTCGTTTCGCACGCAAGAGCCTCCAAGTTCGAACTTTGCTACATGCTTCATCCCCCCTCTCTCTTTTAAATTTTAGTATCAAACGCTCTCTAATCTATGCAGTGCATACTCTTATTTTTTTGTTGCTGTTGTTGTTGTTGTTGTTATTACATGTTTTATTTATCAATGTTCAGCAGGTATTTAATGTATCTTTTATATAAAGACAAATAATACAAATTATGCTCTTCGCCTTCTGGGTCAGGAGGAGATAGTTTTAAAGATTATTTTAAAATTTCTGTTTTGTTACCATGGTAATCGGAGTTTTCAATGGATTTAATTCTATTAGCAATTTTTATGATGGAATGCGGAGCAATTCCAACTTAGATTTAACAAAACCGCAAATTGATCACAAGACAATGTCATTTTAGATTTTTTGATAACACATATCACGTGATCTCTTAGATATGAATGCACCTCAGGTTACTTCTCATCTCAACATGCCACAGACAATCAGTTAGTTGTAGTATGGCACATGTAAAGGATGATATGAAATTCGTTTAGAGACTTCAAAACATGCTTAAGTTTGCTTTAAATTATTGAAAAATAAGGTAAATATCAGCACAGAAATATGTTTTTGTTTTTTGTGATTCGCCGTCCCATGTTTGGTAATCATGTGATCTCAAGTGACATGTGGTAGTCATGTGACCATAGATTGGCAATGTTTACAAATATGACTCTGGTCGCAAAATCATTTTCACAATAATCACGCCTCCCAATGTCTATAAAAATTCTAGAGCGATTAAGGGGCATTGTAGGCATCAAGCAATCGCGATTATTATGGGATTTACGGCTTTTACTAAATAAAAAACAAATAGATTCAAAACGAAAGTAGAAGATTTTGAAAATTAGAATGTAAACATATCAATTTCCTGTTTCTACTTATTTACTAAATAATTACGCTTATGTCGTTATTTACAAGTTTAAATCATTTATAACACATCAAACCTTTAACAAGTGTCATCTCGCTTTCAGCTTGGCCTTTCTTACGTAGGGTTTTTTACGGTTCTAAAGCCGAATAACGAATAAGGAAATCGCGCAACTACAGGGGTTGTTTATGACAGATTTAATTCTTTGGGAAAATCCAATGCCTAAAATATGATCCAGTTGGGAATTAAGATAGTGCACTGGCAGGTGCTCAGTCCCGAATCCCCACCTGATCATTATGCAGTCCGCAGTCTAAGCCGAACAAAGCAATTTATTCCACATTCCGAATTTGTATCACTGTAAGAGATGGAAAATTCAGTTGTAAATGGCTCTAGTATAGATGAGTTACAGTACGTGTGGACGCAGGCTACCCTACACACCTTGTGTGCAGCCCAATCTGCGCCCTCACTCTCTGCATTCAGATATTTTTGGAACTGAAATAAAAATTATAAGAGAGATAATTTGATAGTAATTTAGTCGCCATCGGATAACTAGGTATCGATCTATTGAACGGAAAGATAATATGAGCATGTTACAGGATCAAAATACAAAGAGATAATAATGAACTTCGTATTAAGTAACAAAACATTTAAACTTATAAATACAAACTGATAGAGATGTATATAGCTATCTACCCGGGGGAATGAAAGAATAACAAACAAAACAGAGAAAAGATTACAGAATAGCTGTCGAAAAATTACTGGAGAAGCTGTTATTATCTGTTTTCATGATTCTAAAAGGAGTTCACGTATGACAGTTGATCAAAAGGAGAATGTTATGCTTGAAAATATCTATTTTGCTGTGTATGACACGAGATTATAACCCATTCCAAACGATAAAATTTTAGACTAGTCCAAATTCAAAGAAGTAGCAGACGACAATTGTAAGTTGATGAAATCTTTAAAAATCCTGGTCTTTTTGTACAGAAAACATTGTGAATAATGAAGAAATTGCTTGTAACAAGCAATTTCTTAATTTTCCACAATGTTTTCCAAAGCTTTCATAATGAGGGTCATTTAAAAGCGTCACTGTCTCGGAATGGGTTAAGACAATGCTAATTTTTAATTTCAGTATGTGGATTTATGTTTTTGTGCGTTATTCAAGCACGTATGTACACGAATGGGAATGCTGGTTTAAGTTTAAAGAAGGGAGGCTTACTCAAAAAGTAATAAATGAATTTGAACCGAAATCCATAGTTATTACCCTTTCAGCGCATTCCAAATTCTTAGTACTTTCAGTCCTTTGATGAAAGGGAAGTATCGATGTTTCTGAAACCTAGATAAGAAAAAATACCAAGTGCCGAAAAATACACTCACACGAACATATAATACTTTAAGTTAAGTCAGATATTGTCTTGGTGGTAATCTAATAAGCATAAAGTGGATTTTTGTGATATATCGGAAAAGTTCATCGGAATTTCAGGGGTTTTTTTAGACATCACGGGATTCGGCTGTCTATATCGAATCACCTCATTTGCATATGACCCAAAATAAACTCAAGGTATCAAATTTGCGCTAACCCTTTAATGTGACATGATTTAGGTCGTAGCGAACAGCCAACGACCTAAATCATGTCACATTAAAGGGATAGCACAAAGTTAAGTGTTTATATTCCTTGTAACGCTTAAGATAGTTTGGGACCGATCTGTACAGAATTAAAGACCGGCTGGCGAACATAACTCCTGATGACATAACGATGACGTTGGTTTAATGTAATTTAAACTAAATGCGAGATTCCAACAATTATTCGCACCACGCGAATAATCCTATATTCTTCGCAACTGTCTCGGATTAATATAAAAATAGATAAATGGCCTAAGTAGGCTATTAGGGAAATACCCTGTTTTTCTCTGATAAGCGAAAAACAGATTTTTGCAAAACTACTTTTCGGAATATTGTATTCAAATAGTTAATGAGAGGAATTAAAAAAATCTGTGACACGAAAAAAACATCGATAACTACATTTAAAGTGCACCACACAAAGAACATTTCTTACAAATTTGGTTGAAGTTGACCATGTGGTTCGGGAGTACATGTCGTTTAAATACTCTTCTTATTTCTATATAACCCCATCCCCTGCGGACCCGAGGGTGATGAATTATTAATTCTGAATGGAAAGATTCTTCAAGCAAAATATCAAGGCTCTACGCCTTCGACCATCAGTACAGGAACGCCCTAGGCGATGGAAACTCCATTAAGCTAATTGGGATCTTTTTAAAACCTCTTGCGAACAGTCCATTACACCTGAAGCTTTCGATGACTGCGACATTTCTGCTGAGCTTCTTACATCCTTACTACATTCAGCTACCGAATAAAGCCATTCCTCAAACATCGCCTGATCCCAAGCAAGCCATGGTTTGATGAAGATTGCAAAAAGCCTAAAGTTTGGCGAAAATCTGCTCTTAGATCATTTAATTTAAGACCTACAAAATAAAGTCTGTATAAGTTCAAGATAGCACATGCGAAAGCACGTCGAACTTTTAAGCAAAGTAAGCGTCCGTCTTGGAGACATTATGTATTTAGACTAAATTCTAGATCATCTGTCAAAAAGACACGGAAGATTGTTAGAAAAATCAGTGGGAAGAATGTATCTCAAAGTGTTGGTCATCTTAAAACCGACAACAATAGTACCGTTTCTTCAAAGCATGACATCGCTAATACCTTGGCATAAACTTTTGCCAAGAAATCTACTTCTTCCAATTAATCGCCAAACTTTCAGAAATTTCAGGGCGAAAAAGAAAAGTCAAAGCTGAACTTTAGTTCTAAGAATCTAGAACATTACAACAGAGACTTTTCTGTAAAAGAGTTGAAGAAAGCTTTAAAGAAGTGTCATGACACTGCTGTCGGGTCTGATGATATCCATATCATTTCCTTAAACGTTTGCTGTCTCGTTCCCTTAATTGCTTACTTATTATTTTTGATAAGGTTTGGAAAACGGGAGTAATTCCAGCCTCTTGGCGGGAAGCTATTGTGATTCCTATACCTTAACCAGGTAAAGATACAACAAAACCTTCAAACTATCGCCCTATAGCCTTAACGAGCTGTATATGCAAAACCATGGAAAGAATGGTAAATGAGCGTCTTGTTTGGTTTTTAGAAAAAAAAAATTATAAGGTCCGTCCAAAGTGGCTTTCGTAAACAAAGAAACACTCTTGATCATCTTATCCGCTTCGAGACTTTTATTCGAGAAGCTTTTATAAAGAAAGAACATGTTGTTACTGTCTTTTTCGATCTTGAAAGTGCTTATGAAACCACTTGGAAGAAAGGAATTATGAATGACCTCTTTGATTTCGGTATTCGAGGTCGCTTTGCTTCGAGACTTTTATTCGAGAAGCTTTTAAAAAGAAAGAACATGTTGTTACTGTCTTTTTCGATCTTGAAAGTGCTTATGAAACCACTTGGAAGAAAGGAATTATGAATGACCTCTTTGATTTCGGTATTCGAGGTCGCCTTGCTTATTTCATTTCTGCATTTTTAGACGAACGTCAGCTTAGAGTCCGGTTGGGGATACGTTTTCAGACCCCCATGAACAAGAAATGGTAGTTCACTAGGGAAGTATTTTGTCCGTTACACTATTTAGTCAAAATTAATATTGTTAAAACTGTTTGTCCTGGCGTTGAATGCTTTCTTTATGTTAATGATTATTGTGTCTGTTACAGGTCAAAACATATGTGCACCATTGAAAGGCAATTACAACAGGTCTTAAATAGCCTTTTAAACGGTCGAATGAAAACGGCTTCAAGTTTTCAAAGACTATAATCAAATGTATGCACTTTTGTCAATCAAGAAAATTGCAACCTGATCCTGAACTAAATTTAGACGGAGTGCCAATAGAAGTTGTTCCGGAGTTCAAGTTTTTAGGACTTCTCTTTGACTCTAAACCCTCGTTTCGTCTACACATTGATAACTTGAGCAATAAGTGCCAAAAAGCTTTATATCTTTTACGCGTCATATCCAGTATGGACTTGGGGCTGATAAAAAGTTTTATTGCGACTTTACAGGTCGCTTGTTAGATCTAAGTTGGATTATGGCTGTGCTGTTTATGGCTCAGCACATCCTTCAAACCTTCGAAAACTTGATTCTATTCAGAATCAAGGATTGCGCCTAGCATTGGGTGCCATAAGAACATCACCAGTATACAGTCTTCGTGCAGAAGCTAATGAACCATCTTTAAATCTACGTCGAAAGAAGCTGTCTATGCAATATTATATAAAACTTAAATCAAATCCTAATAATCCTGCTCACAAGGTTGTGTTTAAACCCGAGCACAGAGAAGACTGAAAAGAACCCTATACTTCCATTAAGTTTACATTGTGATGCAGATGTAAATGCTCTAGATTTTGGTCTTGAAGACGTGGCAGGACATATTGTCCCTGACATGTAAACGCAAAACACTTAATGGTTAGCGCAAATTTATGGTAAGTGTCTATAATTATATCAACACTTATATCAGTTTTGGACTGATCCTTACAGAATTGAAGACCGACTAGCGAACATAACTCCTGATGACCTATTGATGACGTTGGTTTGAGCAAATGCAAACTGAATACGGTATTCCAACGGTTATACTCACCGCGTGAAAGATTCAATATTCCTCGCAACTGTCTCGGCTAAATCTAAAAATAGATTAACAGCTTACGTAGGCTGTTAGGGAAATACCCTTGTTTATTCAGAGAAACTACTTTTCAGAATATTATATTAAAATAGTATACGAGAAGGAGTTAGAATAATCAATATTTGTGAAATGAAAAAAACATAGATAACTACCTTTGATGATACTTTTGGGTTTTGTTTATTCCCCTTTTTATTAGCTCACCTGAGCACGAAGTGCTCTGGATGAACTATTGAGATCAGTCCTATTAACTCTGTACTAAAATACTTCATAGAATTACTGTATTCTGAAAATAAGACCTATTCTGATCAATCCCAGAAAGGAATAAAGAAGGATATCATAGAAAATGTTCTAAACCATTAGGCCTAGAGCTTTCATATTTCGTATGTCTAAATGCCTATTGACCCTCTACTTTAATACTTCAAAGAATTACAATACTCTTGAAATTAGCTCAATATGGTTTGATCTTCACTATACCTAGGATTAAAGGAGACAATCTTTAAAAAATCTTCTTCTCCAAAATGATTTGGTGTAGGGCTTTGGTATTTTGAATATTATATCATAAAGCCTTGAGCAATCATACTCAGGGGGCGATATAGGACCATCATGGTCCTCTTGTCCTATTAGATATGCTCATCAAAATAAAAGGTCTCAAGTCAATTATAGTTAGAAAACTAATGATTTGTTTAAATTTGTGTCAATAATAAAGAATTTGAAGACGAAAAACTCATTTCAAGTTTGCTCTTATTTCTTTCCTTTTAAAGCGCCCTAAATTATTCTTACGAGAGCATTGAGATTAATGCTCGAAAACCAAATAATACGATTCGAAGCAGAAAAACCGTCGCCCATGATAAACATAGATTCCACGATATGTTTTTTCTCTTTATACTACTATATTATTCATCTTTATTCTTTATAAGTTTAATTGCGATGCTCTATTTGCAGAGCTATTGTTTCAATTTGCAATTGAAAGCTTATTTCATAAAACGACGTTACCTCGGATATAACCTCGAAAATATATGTTTTTATGTATACAAAATATAGCATGTCACATCAAACGGTTAGCACAAAACTAAGGTAAATCTTTTTATTCGTACTAACGCTTACGACAGTCTTTAACTGATGTTTACAGATCTGAAGACCGGCTAGCGAACATTACGCCTGATGACGTAGGGATGTCTTTGGTTTGATGAAATTAAACCTAAATACCAGATTCCAACGGTTATTCACACCACATGGATGGCCACATATTCTTCGCATCTGTCTCGGTTTAATCTGAAAATAGATTAATAGCCTTGATAGGTTTTTTCTAATAGCAACCTCTGATTTTCGCAAAACGTTTTTTCAGAATATTGTATTCAAATAGTCTATGAGGAGGGGATAAAATAAAACCTGTGACATTAACAAAAACATCAATACCTACTTTTAGAATGGCATAGAAAGCCATGTTCTTGTTCGAACGAATGGTCACTAACCAAACGGCCGTTTGAATGACACTTGCTAAGTTTCATCTTAAGTTGTGCAAAAGAAATTTCGTTGTATGAAAACGGACACCGATGTCAAAATGGCCGCCAATTTACTCCATCTATGTAGATGGGAGTCATATTTTGTTGAGAACAAATTCTTATCCCTTTCGTGGTACATTGGATTATATAAATAATGGTATGAAACCTTAAAACATTATACCTTCTAAACTATTTGATCTAAATTTAGCTTTCATATGCTGTACATTCATCATTGAGCTGTCCGCTGCCAAATTACTTTACTTCAAATAAATATTCTTAGAGTCTTAAGCCCATTGGTGTTGAATGCAGTACCTAACCTAAGACAATGTAGTTTTTTTCTTTGTTTGTCATACCAGGTGAGTGATCTGAATATTACATCTTTATACGCTCGTCGAAGGTTTTATGGGATCACAAATGGCGTCCGGGTGTACGCGCGGACGGGATCAAATCACTTTCCGTTGCATGACTTTGACACCTTTTCATCGACTTGAAATTCGATTTATTGTCCCTTTTTTACTTAGCTTTGTCCGTAGTATATCTCTGAAATTATAGTATCTATGATTATGAAATTTCACGAATGGATAGAATTGGGAAAAGTGTAGTGCAGAGGAACTGTAACTCTACCCTGCTGAATGTTTAAGGTACTGTGCTTTGCTTTTAAGCTCTACCTACTGAAGGTCTGAAGCACTTTAACGATGGCCTGTTTCCGTCCGGCGTGCGTCCGTTAACTTTTCTATGGAAATGATATATAATCCCAGTTTTTATCGAATTCTCTTCTAACTTTGAACCCCCTTTTGTCTATATAAGACCTTAAACCTGACCAGAATAGTAAAAGCGAGTTATTGTATAGGAAAACCACAGAGGCCCTTTTTATGTTTGGCAAGCCAGTATGCGTATCGCCTACGACCGTTTTCACCCTGATCTTTACAGAATTGAAGACCGGCTAGCGAACATAACTCCTGATGACGTAACATTGACGTAGACTTTAGCAAATTCAAATGAGAGATATTTTGGGTTCTTGAATACTCTCAAGAAATACATAGGTCCTTATCAGTGAACCACTGTACTTTATCGTTAATTTCTTGCACTGTCTAGTTTTAAAGTGAGCTGTTTAATGCAAACGTTAGTGCTGGAAATGTTAGTTTCATCCTAAAGATACATTTCTGTGTTATTTCTGAACCATAAACTTATACTATAGAAAGATTATTATCTATAACCAAACTTGAAAATGCAAATAAAAAATCGCAACTTCCCTTCACTGGTCAACTATAAAAACAAAGGTAATGCAGTGAAAGGACCAATGTAGAATTTGGCACAATTCAGATTAAATGGTAACAGAACAATGGGAAGATAACACAGGAATGGTCTTCATTGAACTCGTGATTCCAAGGGTAATACGCAGTACGTGAATGACTCAATATTCAACGCAACTGTCTCGGCTTAATCTAAAAATAGATGGACAGCCTACGTAGGCTATTAGGGAAATGCCCATGTTTATTCTTATAAATGACCTCTAATTTTCGCAAAAGTACTTTTCAGAATATTATATTAAGATAGTATATAAAAGGGAATAAGAAAGATAAAAATTGTTTACATGAAAAATCATCGATACCTACCTTTAAGGAGGAAATTCTTTCAGGAGGTATACAACATACAAATAAAGGCCATAGTTTTCCCATGGAACTATAGACAATGATAATGTTAGTCTACGCTATATGATGCTGACCGAAATGATACAGGTTTACAGTTTAAAAAGCATGAACGTGTAACTAGTCAATGGAGGATGTTAATTGGTTTTAACAACAAGTCATCAATGTTGTGATTTAAAGGTTTTCGTTTGTAAACAAGTGACAATTTATGCCTTGTGGAGTATACAATCATAGCTTTTAATATAGGAATTCGTAATTGAAATAAATGGATATATGCTGTGTGGGAAAAATAAATTTTAAGTTGTAATGACTTTCTTTTCAGAAAATCTTGAAGACGTAAAAATTTAAAGCTGTGTGATACTTTCGCACTTCCCAAAATAACCTTTGTCGCATAATGTATCGAATAACCAGTAAACTAAATAACTACAAAAAGAAAGATGTGCTTGTGAACCCGACCACCCCCAAACAGCCTTTGGAGATGAGACCTTAATAAGTTACCGTTATATATCACATGACCTGGACCCTGGTTATCTATCATCATGAAAATTATGAGCATTGTATCTTATTTAGGCTTGAAGAAATTGTAAATGTCAAGCTTTTTATATAGGTATTTGTAGAAGTTTAACCTTGACAAATGACCTTGACCTTGTTGCATCACCTCAACCTGGGCGAATGTGGATCAATTTATTGTATTCCACATTGTAGAACTAGAAGATATGGTGCAAAACCATTGCAACAATGACATTAATCAATCACTTGCATTCATTCTCCATTTCCTTCAATATAGTATCAGACTTTTTTTCCAATTCAAAATCACGTGGGACCTCAAGACTATTTGTCCCTTTATGCACCAGCTATTTATAATGTCTCGGGAGGAAATCGAAAACCCCATACATGATTTTGAATGAGGACCCACCTTTATATGTTCCTTATTCAGGGTTCATTTTAGGAATGAAAACCATATGGCCACCTCAATGGCAAAAAGCGGGGCCATATAGAAAATTAGGGGCCAGGTATTCTTAAGGTTCTCAAATGATCAGCAGTCAATAGTTGAGTTTAAAATTCAACTTGCGCCCAAATGACCATAGGTTTCGACCGGTCAATAAACATTATTCATTCATTCATTTTTCCAGGTTTCATGGAGACAAGTATTCTAACCAAGTTTAGCGACATTTGAGGCAAAATTGTGACTTCAAGAGTGCACACAAGATGTTTAAAGACGACGTACTATAGACGCAAGACACTGGTAGATCACAAAAGCTGACCTTGATCATTTCGTGTTCCGGTGAGCTAAAAGTACCTTCCCAAGATTCGAAGATTATCTAGAAATACTTTATGGTGTCATCATAATCTTTAGTCAAAGTGATGCAGGCTAGGTGATAACTTCGACCCCGGTCCGGCGCTATGTCTTGCTTCATTTGAATATTTCCAATCTAATCAAAGAGAAGGTAGATATTTGAGGTCAATATCATCTTGTAGTATTTTCTAAACTTGATAATAAGACACAAAATATGTAAACACCTTAATACAGTGTTTACAATATTTTGTCAAGCTGTCGCTCTCTTTTCAATCTTTTCGGTTTTCAGTTGCATGAAATCATCGAGCCGTTCTCCTGAATTTGTGGAATTTGTATGTGGTGGTTAAATATAGCATCTATAATTAAAGCTAGATCTTTCCTCCTAGGAAGGAAAAACAGTTTTAACCATATATCGTTTATTTGATCACTAAAAAAAACAAAAGCCTATGTAAAAGGGGAATATGAGGGGAGAATAGTTTGTGTTTTAATAATCAGTGTCGCTCTTGTTTGTTTGCATTCAGTGATCGAATGACACCCATTCCTTCACCGGAAATGTTCGATAATCTCCGGCACTGACTGTTATTTACTCAGGTACTGATGACAAAACTTTATGAAGGATTTTGTTAATCTCTGTTCCCGAGGGGGTGTTTGAATGACTAGCGAAAGTTAAAACATGTTCACTGATGGCATAAGCCTATGTCATAACTTTATGTAAACCAACTTTAAAATGTGGATGTATCGAAACTTATTTCGTGAATTGTAGGTTTACCGCGTTGAAATAGTTTGATCTAACGATTTCCATCCTCAAATTCATTTTATGCTGTATGACCCCGAGTAGGGTTTTTTAAGCTCACCTGAGCACAACACCTAAACAAAACGTGCTGGAGGTGAGCTATTTTGATCGGTAAATGTCCGGCTTCCGTCCGTAAACAATAATTAAAAATTCTTCTCCTCCTAAACCACAAGGCCAAGAGCTATGATAATTGGTACATATCATCACCTATTGACCCACTACAAAAAAATGTAAAGAATGACCGTATTCTGAAAATTAGCCCTTCTCTGTGCAATCTCTGATTTTACAAAGGAATAAAGAAGGGGTTCTTTGAAAACCTTCTAATCCCAAACGATAGGGCCTAGAGCTTTGATTTTTCGTACATATCATCACCTATTGACCCTCTAACTATCTACTTCAAAGGACTACCATATTCTGAAAATAGCCCTTTTCAGTTCGATCCCCGATTTTACAAAGGTATAAAGAAGGAAATCTTTGAAAATCTTCTACTCCAAAACAATAAGCTCTAGGGCTTTGATATTTTGTACTTATCATCAGCTATTGACCCTCTACCAAAATACGGCAAGGAACAATTATATTCCGAAAATTAGCCCTTTTCTGTGCATTCCCTAATTTTAGATAGGAATAAAGAAGGATATCGTTGAAATCTTCTCCTTCTAAACCATTAGGGCTAGAGCTTTGGTATTTGATATGTATAGATGTCAATTGACCCTCTAATAAAATACTTCAAAGAATTACCGTATTCTTGAATTTAGCGTTGTAAGGTGTAATCAATATACCTAGGATTTCAAGAGAAAATCCTTTAACATCTTCTCTAAAATAATTAGACACAGGGCTTCGTAATTTTGTATATATCGTAAAACCATGTACAATCATACTTAGGGGAGCGATTTTGGACCATTATGGTCCTCTTGTGTTATTAATTTTGATTTAGGGTAAAGTAGTGCTTTTATTGTTTTCCTTATGATGATTTAAGAAAAAGTCATAATTGTAATTTCTAAATCCCACCAGAGAAATATTTTGACTCTCAATTGTCAAAATTCTAATGCTTTCCGACATTTTTCATTAAAATGATTAAGCCGACTTTGTCATGAACATGACTGTTCATTAATAAAGACAGGAAAGAAGAAAAAATAATTGACGTTAGGAGACGCCAAAAACGTCATCAAAGTATGAACCGCATGAAACCGCTGTAATCGGCTAAATACGCTTTCTGTCGATAACATCGAAAATTGCCTTACTTGTAGTTTCTCTCACGTATCAATCATATCATTAGCTTCTGCGAGCAATATGTAGTCGTTATCGACATCATCCGAAGATAAACGACCTCACCTGATAAATTCCTATATTTCGAAGTAGGGCATTGATGATATATCGCATTGAATTAAAAGTATAGTGAATTAAGTCGATTTAACACGATAATTATATTAATAACTGTTGGCAAGGAAGATGATTTGCCTATAACAAATTTTCTTGAAAACCTATTCATGAGACGCTTAAACCAGGCTCTTGTTTGCTTTGGTGACCAAATAAACGTTGGATTGTTTAATCTATGTATGAATCATCGGAGGGAAAGTATGACTTTAAAAAACATTTCGGGAATATTTTTTAACGCAAAATTGATTTATTAGGTTCAATCATTGGCAAATTACTCAGCGTATAGATTTACTGCTGAATAGTCATTTAGGTTTGGGTCGCCGCCGTCATAGCGCAGTGGGTAGCGCATCAAATCTTCAATCATAGGGTGTCATGGTTTCGATCCCCGGCGGCAGCAAATCCTTTCCGAAAACCAAGTAGGATAGCTTCTTGAGACCAGGATAGGATATTGTGGTACTGGTGCGAGATGAACCAACAATTTTAGGTGCTACAGCCACCTCGATTTGACTGGAAATACGTTTGCCAAGGTCTTTGTAGCTTTTTGTCTTTTAACAGATATAAGACCTGTTGACAGCATTTGGAACCGCCAAAAGTCTTCTTCCAAGTCGAGCACGCTGAATACTTCTAAAGATTTCGGCACGGGCCCTTTTTCTTAAGCTAATTTCAATGATCTGTCACAATGTGAAGCATTGGAAAACTACCGACGGATGTCTGGTACTCAGCTGTTGATAGCTGCATAGATAAAAATTCTAAATCGATGATATGCTTAAGTTTATACCATGATACAAAATAAAGGCTTTGAAAATACATCGGGTTTCTTCGAACACATTTGAGGTGAACTCTGACTGAGGAACTGTGTATTGTTAGACTCCGTGTCGCTCTCGAATTACCGATTTCATTATTTCCTTTTATTCATCAATTATTTAAATATTTTTAATCTTTAACAATTAGCATTGTATAAGCTATGATTGAATAATTTTAATCAAATAATCCTAAATCGGGTTCGTAAATGCTCATCGGGAGGAAAAACGCTGTAACTATTCAAGGCCATGGATTTTCTTTCACTATCTTAGAGAACAGGGCTTGTTCTTGTTCAAACATACATTGTATACATGTACCTGTTACCTGGCGAATATAAAGAAATGTAAATTCAGTATTATACAGCGAATATTTCGGGTACATTCGACACGATTTCAAAATGTAAACAAACGCTATTTGAAATCAGTATGAAAAACAGAAAATACTCTTTCTAGGGAACTTCACCCATAACCTCTAATTTGCATACTGATATTAAAGGTAGGTATCGATGATTTTTCTTGTCACAGATTTCAAAGGCATATCTGCCCTCCGAGGAAGAAAAAATAGTTGAAATAATCTATCGCTTTTAAGTTGGATTGCGGAGCAATTCCAACTTAGATTTAACAAAACCGCAAAATGAAAACAAGACAATTTCATTTCGGTTTTTTTTTGATAAAACATATCACGTGATCTCTTAGATATGAATACATCTCGTGTTACTTCTCATCTCAACTTGCCACGGTCAATCAGTTAGGTGTAGCCGAAGAAAATAATATGGCACATGTAAAGGATGATATAAAAATTCGTTTAGAGACTTCTAAACATGCTTAAGTTTGCTTTAAATCATTGAAAAATAAGGTTAATATCAGCGCAGTAATTTTTATTTTATTTATTTTTTTTTTGTGATTCGCCGTCCCGTGTTTGGTAATCACGTAATTTCAAGTGACTTGTGGTACTCATGTGACCATAGATAGGCAATGTTTACAAATATGACTCAGGTCGCAAATGTTTATAATAATCACGCCGCCAAGTGCTTTAAAACATTCTAGAGCGATAAGGGGGGGGGGGAATCGTAGGCATCAAACAAACGCGATTATTTTGGGATTTACAGCTTCTACTCAATAAAAATCAAATAGATACAAAACGAAGGTAGAGGATTTTGAAAATTAGAATATAAACATATCAACTTCCGGTTTCTACTTATTTACTAAATAATTACGCTTTATTATGTCGTTATTAAGAAGTTTAAATCAATAATAACACATCAAACCTTTAGCAGGTGTCATCTAGCTTTCAGCTTGGTCCTTTTTACTTAAGATTTTTTACGGTTCTAAATCCGAATAACGAATAAGGAAATCGCGCGACTACAGGGCGCTGAAGATAATTTGATTCTATCTCCATCATATAATAGGAATTTTTAGGAAAAGGGCAAAACTACCATATGCAAACAATAACGTTTCAATAACGTTATGCTCCCAAAATGAGGCATATAGTAATCGAACTGTCCGTCAGTCCGTCCCGCTTTCTTGTCCGCTCTGTAACTTCTACATGCATTAGTAGATTTCAATATAACTTTGCACAAATGTTCGCCGCTATAAGACGACGTGTCGCGAAAAAGACCCAGGTTCCTATCTCAAAGATCAAGGTCACAATCTGGGGTCAAAGGTAAAAAATCGGCACTTTTTGCAGTGTCCGCCCTGTAACTTCTATAATCATGCACGCAGGTACAAATTTCTTTCATACAAATGTTCACCACCTTCAGACGACGTGTCGCGAAAAAGACACAGATTCCTATCTTAAAGGTCAAGCTCACAATCTGGAGTCAAAGGTCAAAAATCGCCCATTTTGCCGTGTCCGCTCTATAACATCTATAATCATGCACGCATGTATAGATTTCTTTATACAAATATTAACCACCTTCAGACGACGTGTCGCGAAAAAGACCCATGTTCCTATCTCAAAGGTAAAAAATCGGCACTTTTTGCCGTGTCCGCTCTAAAACTTCTATAATCATGCACGCAGGTACAAATTTCTTTCATTCAAATGTTCACCACCTTCAGACGACGTGTCTCGAAAAAGACCAAGGTTCCTTTCTCAAAGGTCAAAGTCACAATCTAGGGTCAAAGGTCAACAATCGGCACTTTTTGCAGTGTCCGCTCTGTAACTTCTATAATCATGCACGCAGGTACAAATCTTTCATTCAAATGTTCACCACCTTCAGACGACGTGTCGCGAAAAAGACAAAGGTTCCTATCTCAATTGTCAAGGTCACAATCTGTGGTCAAAAGTAAAAAATCGGCACTTTGTGCAGTGTCCGCTTTGTAACTTCTATAATCATGCACGCAGGTACAAATTTCTTTCATACAAAAGTTTATCACCTTCGGGTTAGGGTTAGGGTTAGGGTTAGGGTTAGGGTTAGGGTTTGGGTTAGGTTAGGGTTAGGGTTTAGGGTTAGGGTTTAGGGTTAGGGTTAGGGTTAGGGTTAGGGTTAGGGTTAGGGTTAGGGTATATGAAAAATACGAAGATGAACCAAAAAGATGAACCAGGAGATGAACCTAGCACCGCCCCCAATTTTTTGATTGGATACTAAGATCACGTGATCATTTCTCCTTCAAATATATACAGTTGCTTTTCCTCATTCTGTGAAAAGTGTGATATGGATTTTGTATGGACTTTGCAGTGATTGTTTGTTCTTTTGTATTGAATATTTGAATTTTTCCTTTGGAAATTATTTCTAATCAGTTTTTGATTGAAGTTGATAGTCTTACTGGATAATTTCTGGCCTAAGGTATTTATGAGTTTTGAATTGGTTAACATTTATACTTCTTTTATTTAGTTAATGGTACTTTATTTTGTCGTTCCCATTTTCGTCCATTGATGTGTATATCAACGGGCATAACCAAGAGGACCAAAATTTGTATCCTGCCAGAAATGACGATGGTAGATTTGCCTTGGACAAGGCTCAATTTCGTACCGTACAAAAGACTTATGATTAAGAACCATGAGCATCCTATAGTTTTTATTGATTGAATGGGGTTTTGCGACGTTTTCATCAGTTGCGGTAATTTCATGGCAGTCAATGCACGTACCAGTGTTTTCCTGGCTTATCTAAAGAAATTGCCTGAACCTAGCAACAATGAGTCGGGTGGCGCCCGATGATACCCCTACAGAGAAGTAGATAATACGAGTTGAAACACTCGGGGGACTAGGTGCCAAAGGCACAAAGGTAACGGTAAGCCCGTACATGCCTTCAACATTACTTCTTACCTGTTTGATACCTGTAATTGTGCGTTGACCCGTACCTGTACAATGATCGTGACCCTCTACCTGGTAAGGATCACCCAAGCCCTTAGCCCTATTTATACCCGTTACCCCTTTACCCTTTCACCCACAAACCGGTCAACTCTTCTACCCCCTCTACCCTTATACACCCAATTCTCTTATACCCTTTTACCCCTCTGCCGTACTACCCCTCTATCCAACTGTCCCTCTACTCTTCTGCCCGACTATCCTTCTACCCCCAATACTCTTATACCCTTCTGCCCTTTTACCCGTCTACCATTCTACCCCTATACCATTCTAACCTTCTGGACCTCTAAACATGTGACCCTCTCTCCTTCTGACCTATTACCCTTCCACCCTTTTACCTTTTACCCTTCCTCTTTTCATCCGTTTTTCCGTGTTCCTTTCCACCCTTCTACCCTTCCATCCTTCCATCCTTTAACCCTGTTACCCTTCCACCCTTTGACGCATGCAACCATTTAACCTTCCATCCTTTTTCCCCTCTGCCCTTTACCCTTCCGCCCTTTTACCTTTGACCCTTCAATCATTTTATCCGTTTACCCGTGTTCCCTTCCATTATTCCACCCCTTTCCTTCTGCCCTCTTACCCTTCCATCAGTCGGCCCATTATACCCCTCTGCCCTTTTAGGGTTAGGGTTAGGGTTAGGGTTAGGGTTAGGGTTTAGGGTTAGGGTTAGGGTTAGGGTTAGGGTATATGAAAAATACGAAGATGAACCAAAAAGATGAACCAGGAGATGAACCTAGCACCGCCCCCAATTTTTGATTGGATACTAAGATCACGTGATCATTTCTCCTTCAAATATATACAGTTGCTTTTCCTCATTCTGTGAAAAGTGTGATATGGATTTTGTATGGACTTTGCAGTGATTGTTTGTTCTTTTGTATTGAATATTTGAATTTTTCCTTTGGAAATTATTTCTAATCAGTTTTTGATTGAAGTTGATAGTCTTACTGGATAATTTCTGGCCTAAGGTATTTATGAGTTTTGAATTGGTTAACATTTATACTTCTTTTATTTAGTTAATGGTACTTTATTTTGTCGTTCCCATTTTCGTCCATTGATGTGTATATCAACGGGCATAACCAAGAGGACCAAAATTTGTATCCTGCCAGAAATGACGATGGTAGATTTGCCTTGGACAAGGCTCAATTTCGTACCGTACAAAAGACTTATGATTAAGAACCATGAGCATCCTATAGTTTTTATTGATTGAATGGGGTTTTGCGACGTTTTCATCAGTTGCGGTAATTTCATGGCAGTCAATGCACGTACCAGTGTTTTCCTGGCTTATCTAAAGAAATTGCCTGAACCTAGCAACAATGAGTCGGGTGGCGCCCGATGATACCCCTACAGAGAAGTAGATAATACGAGTTGAAACACTCGGGGGACTAGGTGCCAAAGGCACAAAGGTAACGGTAAGCCCGTACATGCCTTCAACATTACTTCTTACCTGTTTGATACCTGTAATTGTGCGTTGACCCGTACCTGTACAATGATCGTGACCCTCTACCTGGTAAGGATCACCCAAGCCCTTAGCCCTATTTATACCCGTTACCCCTTTACCCTTTCACCCACAAACCGGTCAACTCTTCTACCCCCTCTACCCTTATACACCCAATTCTCTTATACCCTTTTACCCCTCTGCCGTACTACCCCTCTATCCAACTGTCCCTCTACTCTTCTGCCCGACTATCCTTCTACCCCCAATACTCTTATACCCTTCTGCCCTTTTACCCGTCTACCATTCTACCCCTATACCATTCTAACCTTCTGGACCTCTAAACATGTGACCCTCTCTCCTTCTGACCTATTACCCTTCCACCCTTTTACCTTTTACCCTTCCTCTTTTCATCCGTTTTTCCGTGTTCCTTTCCACCCTTCTACCCTTCCATCCTTCCATCCTTTAACCCTGTTACCCTTCCACCCTTTGACGCATGCAACCATTTAACCTTCCATCCTTTTTCCCCTCTGCCCTTTACCCTTCCGCCCTTTTACCTTTGACCCTTCAATCATTTTATCCGTTTACCCGTGTTCCCTTCCATTATTCCACCCCTTTCCTTCTGCCCTCTTACCCTTCCATCAGTCGGCCCATTATACCCCTCTGCCCTTTTAGGGTTTGGGTTAGGGTTAGGGTTAGGGTTTAGGGTTAGGGTTAGGGTTAGGGTTAGGGTATATGAAAAATACGAAGATGAACCAAAAAGATGAACCAGGAGATGAACCTAGCACCGCCCCCAATTTTTGATTGGATACTGAGATCACGTGATCATTTCTCCTTCAAATATATACAGTTGCTTTTCCTCATTCTGTGCAAAGTGGTATATGGATTTTGTGTGGACTTTGCAGTGATTGTTTGTTCTTTTATTGAATATTTGAATTTTTCCTTTGGAAATTATTTCTAATCAGTTTTTGATTGAAGTTGATAGTCTTACTGGATAATTTCTGGCCTAAGGTATTTATGAGTTTTGAATTGGTTAACATTTATACTTCTTTAATTTAGTTAATGGTACTTTATTTTGTCGTTTTTATTGATTGAATGGGGTTTTGTGACGTTTTCATCAGTTGCGGTAATATCACGGCAGTCCATGCACATACCAGTGTTTTCCTGGCTTATGTAAAAAAATTGTTGCTGAACCTAGCAACAATGTGTCAGTTTGTTTGTTTGTTTGAATGTGGTTTTACGCCGCTTTCAACAATCTTTCAGTTATATCGCGGCGGCTGGAGCACCTAACAATGGATTCCTGGTATTTCTCACACCAGTACCAGCTGCTATCCCACATAGGTCTACGATTATCGACCCATTGGTGGGAGACAAATAGTCGGAAAGGATGAGTGCCGCTGTCGGGGATCGAACCCGGGACCTCTAGATTGACAGTCCTGCGCTATGACGGCGGCTTACAATGAGTCGGGTGGCGCCCGATGATACCCCTACAGAGAAGTAGATATTACGAGTTGAAAAAATCGGGGGACTAGGTGCCAAAGGCAACAAGGGTAACGGTAAGCCCGTACATGCCCTTAACATTACTTCTGACCTGTTTGATACCTGTAATTGTAAGTAAACCCGTACCTGTACAAGGATCTTGACCCTCTTCCTGGTAAGGATCACCCTAGCCCTTAGCCCTATTTGTACCCATTACCCCTTTATCCTTTCACCCACAAACCGGTCAACTCTTCTACCCCTCTACCCTTGTACACCTAATTCTTATACCCTTTTACCCCTCTGCCGTACTACCCCTCTATCCAACTGTCCCTCTACTCTTCTACCCCACTATCCTTCTACCCCCAATACTCTTATACCCTTCTGCCCTTTTACCCGTCTACCATTCTACCCCTATACCATTCTAACCTTCTGGACCTCTAAACTTCTGACCCTCTCTCCTTCTGACCTATTACCCTTCCAGCCTTTTACCTTTTACCCTTCCTCATTTTATCCGTTTTTCTGTTCCTTTCCAGCCTTCTACCCTTCCATCCTTCCAACCTTTTACCCTGTTACCCTTCCATCCTTTGACGCATGCAACCATTTACCCTTCCATCCTTTTTCCACTCTACCCTTTAACCCTTCTGCCCTTTTTCCTTTGACCCTACAATCATTTCATCCGTTTACCCGTGTTCCCTTCCATTCTTCCCCCCCTTAGGGTTAGGGTTAGGGTTAGGGTTAAGAGCAACCTTACGAAATTGAACGAACGCTCGCCGGGGTTGAAAAAGGTCAACCTCGGCAACACGGGAGAGAGCCCGGGGCGGGTGAGTCAAAGTTGAAGACTGTGAGAGAAGTCCTCCTGGCTGGCCAACGATCCGGGAGAGAGTTTGGGGGCGTGTCTTTAATAAATAATCATGTGTGCACTTGCACTACCGAGCGTGAGCCTCTGAGTCGAAAGATAGCTGTTGTTCCGACGTTTCGTTCGATTAATTGTTATTTGTGCATTGCATTGCATATGCCGGTATGAACATTGTCATGGATGGGAAAGTCTTGGTGAAATGCAATGGTTGGGGTTGAGGTTGAGGTTGGAGACTTGCGATGGTTGAGGTCGGGGTTCAAAGTCAAGTTGAAAGGTTGAAACTGGTTTGGGGGGCGTGTCTTTAAAAAATAATCATGTGCACTTGCACTACCGAGTTTGTGCGTATAAGTTGAAAGTTTGCCGTAGTTTCGACGTTTTGTTCGAGTAATTGTTATTTGTGCATTGCATTGCATATGCCGCCTGTGAACATTGTCCTGGATGGGATAGTCAAGGTGAAAGGCAAAGGTTGGGGGTGAGGTTGAGGTTGAAGACTTGCAGCGGTTGAGGTCGGGGTTCAAGGTCAAGGTTGAAACTGGCTATCGAAGTGATGGAAGGTTTGAGGTCAGGGGTTGAGGTTGAACCCGACCCCAAGGTCATAGGTTGGTTAAGAGCAACCTTACGAAGATGAACGAACGCTCGCCGGGGTTAAAAAAGGTCAACATCGGAAACACGGGAGAGAGCCCGGGGCGGGTGAGTCAAAGTTGAAGACTGTGAGAGAAGTCCTCCTGGCTGGCTAACGATCCGGGAGAGAGTTTGGGGGCATGTCTTTAATAAATAATCATGTGTGCACTTGCACTACCGAGCGTGAGCGTCTGAGTTGAAAGATAGCTGTAGTTCCGACGTTTTGTTCGATTAATTGTTATTTGTGCATTGCATTGCATATGCCGGTTTGAACATTGTCCTAGATGGGAAAGTCATGGTGAAATGCAATGGTTAGGGTTAGGGTTAGGGTTAGGATTAGGGTAAGGGTTTAGGGTTTAGGATTAGGGTTAGGGTTTAGGGTTTAGGGTTAGGGTATGGGACAAATGACGAAATGAGGGATGACGAGATGAGGGACTCCGCCCACAAATGATAAATCTTAATGTTGATTGGCTGTTGAATTAATCTGACAGTTTCCACCTGTTATAAAGCCATTCCTACTTTGAATTCAGTGTTTGGGCAAACGGTTGAAGAAGTGAACTGACGTCCATTAATATTATCATTTTGAAAAAATGACTTTGATTGAAATGTTTTCTGTATTTTAGATAATTTGTTTTTCTCGTGTTGGAATAAGGACTAATCAAACGTAAGGATAGCTTGATATTTACAATTATGGATAATTCAATAGTATTTTTTGAAACCATTTTATTTTGTTGGATTATTAGTATTTTGTAATTCTGTAGTGTTTCAGATCTTCAGAAAATTGGCTGCATCTTTACGGCATAAGCCAATGCTCTCTTTGGCATAGCCAGAGCAACCTTGCTACTCATGTTTTGTAAAAGCGTGCTTTTCTTCTTAGATAATAAGATCCTTATTGTCTTCAACCACGACAAATCATAATCAACACACCTTGAGAGAACTAATTGAACAGCTTTCGCCATGTTACAATAAAAGGATTAAGCAGAGTTAAGTATGTTACTAAAAATAGATTTATTTGTTAGAACAGTGAGAACCTCGCAAACTTAACTCTAGGTAACCATTTGATATCACAATTTACACGTAGCTCAACCTAACCCTGTATGGAAAGTCGGTATTGTAAAAAGAAATGTAGTTAACCCTGAACCCCTAACTCATGGTAACCCGGTTTGGTATCCTTGTTTGGTAAATATGTAAAGTCAACTGTATCGTAGTTATCCCTAAGCCCTTAACTGAGGGTAACCCTGTTTGTAACTTTATTTGGTAACAACTCGGCATGGGAAATTGAGTCGTAGTTAACCCTGAACCCCTTACTCATGGTCATCCTGTTTTGTAACCCTGCTTAGTAACTCTGTATAGGTAATTCAATCGTAGTTATCCCTGAACCCTGAACTTAGTGTAACCCTGTTTGGTAACTCAATAACGTAAAATGATTGGTAGTTAATCCTAAACCTTTAATTAATGGTAACACTGTTTGGTAACCGGGTTTGCTAATTTTGAATAGTATATTGTGTCTTCGCTAAAACAGCCTAACTCAGGGTACCCCTGATTGTTGTTTCAGTACAGTAAATGGATTCGTAGTTAACTCTGAACCCTTAACTAAGGGTGACCCTATTTGGTTACTCAGTTTGGTTACTTGCTACAGTTAATTGATGCGTAGTTAACCCTGAACCCCTAACTCAGGGAAACCCTGTATGGTAACTCAATTTGGTTACTTACTACAGTTTATTGATGCGTAGTTAACCCTGAACCCCTAACTCAGGGTAACCCTGTATGGTAACTCACTTTTGGTAACTCAGTTAGGGTTAGGTTTTAGGGTTAGGGTTAGGGTTAGGGTATAGAGTCTTTGCGATAGGGTATGGGACAAATGACGAAATGAGGGATGACAAGATGAGGGACTCCGCCCACAAATGATAAATCTTAATGTTGATTGGCTGTTGAATTAATCTGACAGTTTCCACCTGTTATAAAGCCATTCCTATATTGAATTCAGTGTTTTGGCAAACGGTTGAAGAAGTGAACTGACGTCCATTAATATTATCATTTTGAAAAAATGACTTTGATTGAAATGTTTTCTGTGTTTTAGATAATTTGTTTTTCTCGTGTTGGAATAAGGACTAATCAAACGTAAGGTTAGGGTTAGGGTTAGGGTTAGGGTTTGGGGTTAGGGTTAGGGTTTAGGGTTTAGGGTTAGGGTTAGGGTATAAGGTAAAAACGAAAGATGACCAACCCGAGATGGCCATCACGTGACCTGTGTGCGGCAATCTATGCCTGTTTCACAGTGTGTCTTTGTCGACTAGCGGAGATATGTCTATTTGAAACGTTGGACAGTACTTCTTGATCTTGACTCCGCCCCCCAGACATAGTCACGTGTCAATCAATCTACTCTTTGGAAACAGTCTATAAATAGACACAGATGCTGAGGTTCAAGGTCATAACATCCGACTTATGAAATGCATATAAGATCGTCTGTTCGAAAAACGGAGTTCGCCGAGAGTAGGTTACTCCAAAAAAGGAGACCGTGTACAAAGGAAAGAAACGGTTGGAAAAAGCCCACTGACCCTTATTTTCTGTCAAATGACCGAGTTGTATGCAAAAAGAGCCAAAAAACCACCGAGAAAGCAGTATTAAAGAAAAAGGAGTAAGTCGAGGGTACGAACTCTAAAAATGAGGGTTGACCCTAAAAGATTACCCTTTTTTGGGTAGGTTACTCCAAAAAACGGAGTCCCCGTACAAAGGGAAGAAATGGTTGGAAAACGCCAACTGACCATTAATTTCTGTCAACTGACCGAGCTGTATGGAAAAAGGGCAACAAACTCACCCAGAAAGTAGTATTGCAGAAAAAGGAGTTCGGCGGGGGTAAGGAACTCTAAAATTGAGGGTTCGTCGGGAGTAAGCTGTTCAAGGGTTTGGATTTGGGTTTGGGTGAGTAAAGGGTCGGAGTAAGGGTTCTTGAAGGTAGGGTATAAGGTAAAAACGAAAGATGACCAACCCGAGATGGCCATCACGTGACCTGTGTGCGGCAATCTATGCCTGTTTCACAGTGTGTCTTTGTCGACTAGCGGAGATATGTCTATTTGAAACGTTGGACAGTACTTCTTGATCTTGACTCCGCCCCCCAGACATAGTCACGTGTCAATCAATCTACTCTTTGGAAACAGTCTATAAATAGACACAGATGCTGAGGTTCAAGGTCATAACATCCGACTTATGAAATGCATATAAGATCGTCTGTTCGAAAAACGGAGTTCGCCGAGAGTAGGTTACTCCAAAAAAGGAGACCGTGTACAAAGGAAAGAAACGGTTGGAAAACGCCCACTGACCCTTATTTTCTGTCAAATGACCGAGTTGTATGCAAAAAGAGCCAAAAAACCACCGAGAAAGCAGTATTAAAGAAAAAGGAGTAAGTCGAGGGTACGAACTCTAAAAATGAGGGTTGACCCTAAAAGATTACCCTTTTTTGGGTAGGTTACTCCAAAAAACGGAGTCCCCGTACAAAGGGAAGAAATGGTTGGAAAACGCCAACTGACCATTAATTTCTGTCAACTGACCGAGCTGTATGGAAAAAGGGCAACAAACTCACCCAGAAAGTAGTATTGCAGAAAAAGGAGTTCGGCGGGGGTAAGGAACTCTAAAATTGAGGGTTCGTCGGGAGTAAGCTGTTCAAGGGTTTGGATTTGGGTTTGGGTGAGTAAAGGGTCGGAGTAAGGGTTCTTGAAGGTAGGGTATAAGGTAAAAACGAAAGATGACCAACCCGAGATGGCCATCACGTGACCTGTGTGCGGCAATCTATGCCTGTTTCACAGTGTGTCTTTGTCGACTAGCGGAGATATGTCTATTTGAAACGTTGGACAGTACTTCTTGATCTTGACTCCGCCCCCCAGACATAGTCACGTGTCAATCAATCTACTCTTTGGAAACAGTCTATAAATAGACACAGATGCTGAGGTTCAAGGTCATAACATCCGACTTATGAAATGCATATAAGATCGTCTGTTCGAAAAACGGAGTTCGCCGAGAGTAGGTTACTCCAAAAAAGGAGACCGTGTACAAAGGAAAGAAACGGTTGGAAAACGCCCACTGACCCTTATTTTCTGTCAAATGACCGAGTTGTATGCAAAAAGAGCCAAAAAACCACCGAGAAAGCAGTATTAAAGAAAAAGGAGTAAGTCGAGGGTACGAACTCTAAAAATGAGGGTTGACCCTAAAAGATTACCCTTTTTTGGGTAGGTTACTCCAAAAAACGGAGTCCCCGTACAAAGGGAAGAAATGGTTGGAAAACGCCAACTGACCATTAATTTCTGTCAACTGACCGAGCTGTATGGAAAAAGGGCAACAAACTCACCCAGAAAGTAGTATTGCAGAAAAAGGAGTTCGGCGGGGGTAAGGAACTCTAAAATTGAGGGTTCGTCGGGAGTAAGCTGTTCAAGGGTTTGGATTTGGGTTTGGGTGAGTAAAGGGTCGGAGTAAGGGTTCTTGAAGGTAGGGTATAAGGTAAAAACGAAAGATGACCAACCCGAGATGGCCATCACGTGACCTGTGTGCGGCAATCTATGCCTGTTTCACAGTGTGTCTTTGTCGACTAGCGGAGATATGTCTATTTGAAACGTTGGACAGTACTTCTTGATCTTGACTCCGCCCCCCAGACATAGTCACGTGTCAATCAATCTACTCTTTGGAAACAGTCTATAAATAGACACAGATGCTGAGGTTCAAGGTCATAACATCCGACTTATGAAATGCATATAAGATCGTCTGTTCGAAAAACGGAGTTCGCCGAGAGTAGGTTACTCCAAAAAAGGAGACCGTGTACAAAGGAAAGAAACGGTTGGAAAACGCCCACTGACCCTTATTTTCTGTCAAATGACCGAGTTGTATGCAAAAAGAGCCAAAAAACCACCGAGAAAGCAGTATTAAAGAAAAAGGAGTAAGTCGAGGGTACGAACTCTAAAAATGAGGGTTGACCCTAAAAGATTACCCTTTTTTGGGTAGGTTACTCCAAAAAACGGAGTCCCCGTACAAAGGGAAGAAATGGTTGGAAAACGCCAACTGACCATTAATTTCTGTCAACTGACCGAGCTGTATGGAAAAAGGGCAACAAACTCACCCAGAAAGTAGTATTGCAGAAAAAGGAGTTCGGCGGGGGTAAGGAACTCTAAAATTGAGGGTTCGTCGGGAGTAAGCTGTTCAAGGGTTTGGATTTGGGTTTGGGTGAGTAAAGGGTCGGAGTAAGGGTTCTTGAAGGTAGGGTATAAGGTAAAAACGAAAGATGACCAACCCGAGATGGCCATCACGTGACCTGTGTGCGGCAATCTATGCCTGTTTCACAGTGTGTCTTTGTCGACTAGCGGAGATATGTCTATTTGAAACGTTGGACAGTACTTCTTGATCTTGACTCCGCCCCCCAGACATAGTCACGTGTCAATCAATCTACTCTTTGGAAACAGTCTATAAATAGACACAGATGCTGAGGTTCAAGGTCATAACATCCGACTTATGAAATGCATATAAGATCGTCTGTTCGAAAAACGGAGTTCGCCGAGAGTAGGTTACTCCAAAAAAGGAGACCGTGTACAAAGGAAAGAAACGGTTGGAAAACGCCCACTGACCCTTATTTTCTGTCAAATGACCGAGTTGTATGCAAAAAGAGCCAAAAAACCACCGAGAAAGCAGTATTAAAGAAAAAGGAGTAAGTCGAGGGTACGAACTCTAAAAATGAGGGTTGACCCTAAAAGATTACCCTTTTTTGGGTAGGTTACTCCAAAAAACGGAGTCCCCGTACAAAGGGAAGAAATGGTTGGAAAACGCCAACTGACCATTAATTTCTGTCAACTGACCGAGCTGTATGGAAAAAGGGCAACAAACTCACCCAGAAAGTAGTATTGCAGAAAAAGGAGTTCGGCGGGGGTAAGGAACTCTAAAATTGAGGGTTCGTCGGGAGTAAGCTGTTCAAGGGTTTGGATTTGGGTTTGGGTGAGTAAAGGGTCGGAGTAAGGGTTCTTGAAGGTAGGGTATAAGGTAAAAACGAAAGATGACCAACCCGAGATGGCCATCACGTGACCTGTGTGCGGCAATCTATGCCTGTTTCACAGTGTGTCTTTGTCGACTAGCGGAGATATGTCTATTTGAAACGTTGGACAGTACTTCTTGATCTTGACTCCGCCCCCCAGACATAGTCACGTGTCAATCAATCTACTCTTTGGAAACAGTCTATAAATAGACACAGATGCTGAGGTTCAAGGTCATAACATCCGACTTATGAAATGCATATAAGATCGTCTGTTCGAAAAACGGAGTTCGCCGAGAGTAGGTTACTCCAAAAAAGGAGACCGTGTACAAAGGAAAGAAACGGTTGGAAAACGCCCACTGACCCTTATTTTCTGTCAAATGACCGAGTTGTATGCAAAAAGAGCCAAAAAACCACCGAGAAAGCAGTATTAAAGAAAAAGGAGTAAGTCGAGGGTACGAACTCTAAAAATGAGGGTTGACCCTAAAAGATTACCCTTTTTTGGGTAGGTTACTCCAAAAAACGGAGTCCCCGTACAAAGGGAAGAAATGGTTGGAAAACGCCAACTGACCATTAATTTCTGTCAACTGACCGAGCTGTATGGAAAAAGGGCAACAAACTCACCCAGAAAGTAGTATTGCAGAAAAAGGAGTTCGGCGGGGGTAAGGAACTCTAAAATTGAGGGTTCGTCGGGAGTAAGCTGTTCAAGGGTTTGGATTTGGGTTTGGGTGAGTAAAGGGTCGGAGTAAGGGTTCTTGAAGGTAGGGTATAAGGTAAAAACGAAAGATGACCAACCCGAGATGGCCATCACGTGACCTGTGTGCGGCAATCTATGCCTGTTTCACAGTGTGTCTTTGTCGACTAGCGGAGATATGTCTATTTGAAACGTTGGACAGTACTTCTTGATCTTGACTCCGCCCCCCAGACATAGTCACGTGTCAATCAATCTACTCTTTGGAAACAGTCTATAAATAGACACAGATGCTGAGGTTCAAGGTCATAACATCCGACTTATGAAATGCATATAAGATCGTCTGTTCGAAAAACGGAGTTCGCCGAGAGTAGGTTACTCCAAAAAAGGAGACCGTGTACAAAGGAAAGAAACGGTTGGAAAACGCCCACTGACCCTTATTTTCTGTCAAATGACCGAGTTGTATGCAAAAAGAGCCAAAAAACCACCGAGAAAGCAGTATTAAAGAAAAAGGAGTAAGTCGAGGGTACGAACTCTAAAAATGAGGGTTGACCCTAAAAGATTACCCTTTTTTGGGTAGGTTACTCCAAAAAACGGAGTCCCCGTACAAAGGGAAGAAATGGTTGGAAAACGCCAACTGACCATTAATTTCTGTCAACTGACCGAGCTGTATGGAAAAAGGGCAACAAACTCACCCAGAAAGTAGTATTGCAGAAAAAGGAGTTCGGCGGGGGTAAGGAACTCTAAAATTGAGGGTTCGTCGGGAGTAAGCTGTTCAAGGGTTTGGATTTGGGTTTGGGTGAGTAAAGGGTCGGAGTAAGGGTTCTTGAAGGTAGGGTATAAGGTAAAAACGAAAGATGACCAACCCGAGATGGCCATCACGTGACCTGTGTGCGGCAATCTATGCCTGTTTCACAGTGTGTCTTTGTCGACTAGCGGAGATATGTCTATTTGAAACGTTGGACAGTACTTCTTGATCTTGACTCCGCCCCCCAGACATAGTCACGTGTCAATCAATCTACTCTTTGGAAACAGTCTATAAATAGACACAGATGCTGAGGTTCAAGGTCATAACATCCGACTTATGAAATGCATATAAGATCGTCTGTTCGAAAAACGGAGTTCGCCGAGAGTAGGTTACTCCAAAAAAGGAGACCGTGTACAAAGGAAAGAAACGGTTGGAAAACGCCCACTGACCCTTATTTTCTGTCAAATGACCCTAGGGTTAGGGTTAGGGTTAGGGTTAGGGTTAGGGTTAGGGTTAGGGTTTAGGGTTAGGGTTAGGGTTAGGGTTAGGGTTAGGGTTAGGGTTAGGGTTTAGGGTTAGGGTTAGGGTTAGGGTTAGGGTTAGGGTTAGGGTTAGGGTTAGGGTATAAGGTAAAAACGAAAGATGACCAACCCGAGATGGCCATCACGTGACCTGTGTGCGGCAATCTATGCCTGTTTCACAGTGTGTCTTTGTCGACTAGCGGAGATATGTCTATTTGAAACGTTGGACAGTACTTCTTGATCTTGACTCCGCCCCCCAGACATAGTCACGTGTCAATCAATCTACTCTTTGGAAACAGTCTATAAATAGACACAGATGCTGAGGTTCAAGGTCATAACATCCGACTTATGAAATGCATATAAGATCGTCTGTTCGAAAAACGGAGTTCGCCGAGAGTAGGTTACTCCAAAAAAGGAGACCGTGTACAAAGGAAAGAAACGGTTGGAAAACGCCCACTGACCCTTATTTTCTGTCAAATGACCGAGTTGTATGCAAAAAGAGCCAAAAAACCACCGAGAAAGCAGTATTAAAGAAAAAGGAGTAAGTCGAGGGTACGAACTCTAAAAATGAGGGTTGACCCTAAAAGATTACCCTTTTTTGGGTAGGTTACTCCAAAAAACGGAGTCCCCGTACAAAGGGAAGAAATGGTTGGAAAACGCCAACTGACCATTAATTTCTGTCAACTGACCGAGCTGTATGGAAAAAGGGCAACAAACTCACCCAGAAAGTAGTATTGCAGAAAAAGGAGTTAGGGTTAGGGTTAGGGTTAGGGTTAGGGTTAGGGTTAGGGTTAGGGTTAGGGTTAGGGTTAGGGTATAAGGTAAAAACGAAAGATGACCAACCCGAGATGGCCATCACGTGACCTGTGTGCGGCAATCTATGCCTGTTTCACAGTGTGTCTTTGTCGACTAGCGGAGATATGTCTATTTGAAACGTTGGACAGTACTTCTTGATCTTGACTCCGCCCCCCAGACATAGTCACGTGTCAATCAATCTACTCTTTGGAAACAGTCTATAAATAGACACAGATGCTGAGGTTCAAGGTCATAACATCCGACTTATGAAATGCATATAAGATCGTCTGTTCGAAAAACGGAGTTCGCCGAGAGTAGGTTACTCCAAAAAAGGAGACCGTGTACAAAGGAAAGAAACGGTTGGAAAACGCCCACTGACCCTTATTTTCTGTCAAATGACCGAGTTGTATGCAAAAAGAGCCAAAAAACCACCGAGAAAGCAGTATTAAAGAAAAAGGAGTAAGTCGAGGGTACGAACTCTAAAAATGAGGGTTGACCCTAAAAGATTACCCTTTTTTGGGTAGGTTACTCCAAAAAACGGAGTCCCCGTACAAAGGGAAGAAATGGTTGGAAAACGCCAACTGACCATTAATTTCTGTCAACTGACCGAGCTGTATGGAAAAAGGGCAACAAACTCACCCAGAAAGTAGTATTGCAGAAAAAGGAGTTCGGCGGGGGTAAGGAACTCTAAAATTGAGGGTTCGTCGGGAGTAAGCTGTTCAAGGGTTTGGATTTGGGTTTGGGTGAGTAAAGGGTCGGAGTAAGGGTTCTTGAAGGTAGGGTATAAGGTAAAAACGAAAGATGACCAACCCGAGATGGCCATCACGTGACCTGTGTGCGGCAATCTATGCCTGTTTCACAGTGTGTCTTTGTCGACTAGCGGAGATATGTCTATTTGAAACGTTGGACAGTACTTCTTGATCTTGACTCCGCCCCCCAGACATAGTCACGTGTCAATCAATCTACTCTTTGGAAACAGTCTATAAATAGACACAGATGCTGAGGTTCAAGGTCATAACATCCGACTTATGAAATGCATATAAGATCGTCTGTTCGAAAAACGGAGTTCGCCGAGAGTAGGTTACTCCAAAAAAGGAGACCGTGTACAAAGGAAAGAAACGGTTGGAAAACGCCCACTGACCCTTATTTTCTGTCAAATGACCCTAGGGTTAGGGTTAGGGTTAGGGTTAGGGTTAGGGTTAGGGTTAGGGTTTAGGGTTAGGGTTAGGGTTAGGGTTAGGGTTAGGGTTTAGGGTTAGGGTTAGGGTTAGGGTTAGGGTTAGGGTTAGGGTTAGGGTTAGGGTTAGGGTTAGGGTTAGGTTAGGGTTAGGGTTAGGGTTAGGGTTAGGGTTAGGGTTAGGGTTAGGGTTAGGGTTAGGGTTAGGGTTAGGGTTAGGGTTAGGGTTAGGGTTAGGGTTAGGGTTAGGGTTAGGGTTAGGGTTAGGGTTAGGGTTAGGGTTAGGGTTAGGGTTAGGGTTTAGGTTAGGGTTAGGGTTAGGGTTAGGGTTAGGG